>MNCI01026824.1:85560-102479 GCA_015680685.1 Gnetum montanum
AGAACTGCCAGTTCCTCAATAGTATCAGGTAGTATATACTCACCACGATGAGTATGTACCCAATTTTACCTTTATCCTCCATTAGGATGAACAAATTCATTGGCGAGACTTGCAAGGTAACATAGTATTACCTCCAGATCATGCAGTCCCAAACATGCTCCTTCGTGCTCTTGCACAGATAGACATGACACAACTATACACTGAATACGTTGCAGAAGATTATGACACAAGGGATTACCATCCCATAGCAGCATAATGTTTAAGGGACTTGAGGTAGGAGAGCTACCATACATCACTGAAGGGCAAGGGGCCCCATAACAGTTCACCCGTCATAAGTGAAATCAAGGGTGGTGAACCTATTTCAATAGGTTTTCCACAAAATGATGTTCCTCCTCCTAAAAATGGTGAGGAGGTGGGGTATTAGAACCTACACTTTATGACTCACAACCTTGGTTCTGATCCCCATGAACACCAAGTGTTCAATGAGGGAACACAAACACATGACAAAGGCGGGAAGTTTGATCGTTGTCACGATCGGGGCCGTAGCCACCGAAGAGAAGGTAGGAAACATCGTCATGGCAATGGTTCCCCTTCTTCTTTCCCTTCATCACATAATTCACCCTCTCCTTCCACATTCGAACGCAATCACAAAGAGCACAACCGTGAGGATAAGGGTAAGGATAAGCAAAATGAGAGATCTCGACGAGAGAGTCGAAAGTGAGGATGAGGGCATTCTAGGGAATCAAGGCATGAAAGAAGGGAAAGTAGGGAACCACGTAGGCATCATATACATCATGAGAGAGATGATCATGATGAAACCCTACTAGTAACTTTGAGTATGTTAGACATTACGGAGGCCGTGAGAATACCTACAAGGCACCAAAAAGATAGTCGGATCAAGAGACTAGACATGAATAATATCCCACGGTTTGAGGGAGGATACAATGCTAATCTGCAGAATCACTTATAGGCATTCCATGATGCCTGTGCCTTGCAGAATATTGAAAATGAGTGGAAAAAGTTAAAGTTGTTTCCAAGGACACTCATAAAAGAAGCAGAAAGTTGGTACCGGTCCTTAGAACCGGAATCCATTAGATGGTAGAGTACGATGTTAGAACTATTCAACGATAAATACCAAACGTACTCCAGAGTGTCCAACTTGTGTAAGTAGATCCAAGGATGGAAGCAGGATAATCATGAACCCTTGGATGCTACCATGGATCAATATTATGCATTTTTACATCGTTGCCTGGGCCATGGTTACTCTTAACGGGATCAACTACACCACCTCGTAGATGGGCTAAGACACAAAACTAGGAGAACCCTTGGACATATGCCCAAGGGAGATTATCAGAACTTAGGTCCCATGAAGTTCATAGATTGTTGGAGCAAGTAGCTAAGGAAAAAGGTGAGCTATGGAAAAGAGAAAGCGCAAAAGAGTATAACTGCTATCCTTCCCTCTGAAAGAGGGGAGTAAGATTCTGTGAGGAAGAGGATGAGTCACCTCTCAAAGAGTTGGTAAATAGAAAAACCTTGCTGCTTCAAAAGTTAATAACCAAAGTGTCAGCTTAGGTAGATCAAATATGGAACTCCTTAGATAGTAGATTCGAAATCATTTTGAAAATCATAGAGGAGTCTAAGGAGCGAAGTAGATACCATAATAAGAAAAAGAGGAGAGATTCAAACCATGCATGTAACAAGGGTAAGGAAAAATTACTATCACCAATGAGGTTGTGGATTCGGATATGAAGAATGATGGTGGATGTGAGATATGCCAATATGACCATCCTAAGGGATGTTGCCCAATAATCTCACATCTACAAGAGTCCGGGGTGTATGCTCTCAAACCAAGAGTTAACAAAAGGTAAGAACCCCATCGGTTACCTTATTCCCAAGGTAACCTAAGGCAGTTCCACCAGCCGTTAACATATTATCCAAGTGGAGCTCTGCCACAACCTATCGAGCAACATCAGCAGTGACAATACCCATGGGGGATGCCACCGCCTAGGCAACAATACCCTTACCAGCAACCAGATCCATATGGCTATTACCTGCAGTAGCCGGTTTCTCCAAGTGACTCTATGGGTCATGTGACTCCACAAAGGCACTACCAAGTTTAGTAGTATTTTAAGACTCCCTCTTCTGGAAGAGACACTCCACATGCATACCATCCTTCGAATCCATCCACATCTCTTACACCGATAGTTGCACTACCACTCGCTCCAATGATGCAAGGGGAACTTCCCACTCAACCACAACAACGTAATGCTACGAGAGCTATAAACCTTCAATCCACTGCTGGTTCTAACAACCGTACAAAGAGAAGACCCTTATTTAGAACCAACAATCCAAACAAGCTCTCACAACCACGAGCGGTTGAGTCTATGACCACTCCTCCATCAAGAAAGGCTTCGAAGCTCTCTTCAAATCAACAACAGAGCTCAATGCATATGGTTATGTTAACACATACCATCACTGACTGGATAAAGGTGGGCCACCTTCCCAAGAAACTATCTAACCCTGAAAGACCCTTAATCTACCTCCAAGTCATTGGGAATGAACCACATAAGGCTCTTCTTGACTCAAGTTTCAGAGTCAACTTAATATCACAAGAAATGTATAAAGCCTGGAACCTGCCTCCACTCAGGAAGAGCAATATTCAATTAGAGCTGGTTGACCAATCCATCACTATCCCCTTGGGACTTGTGGAGGACATTGTTACCACTGTGTGTGGTTGGTCATACCTAGCTGATTTCCTAGTGATAGAAGTCAACAATAATAAAGAGGAATTCCCAATTATAATGGGGAGGGTATGGTTCAGTACCATAAATTCATGCCTAGGAATCCGCAATCTTTCCTTGGAAATATCTAAGAAAAATATTTATGGAAAGATCGAGAAGAAGAAAGTTCCATGCATCACATACAACGATATTGAGGGTGATGACATGCAAGAGTGCTCAACATCTCTTGTATGCAACCAGTTGCCCAGGAAACTCATATACAAAGATGCCTATATGTAGCAACCACACAACAAGAGAAAACCTAGTGGTTGATAGCTAATCAAGAGAGTAACCCACCAATATGCATGGAACTAACTAGGGGAACAACTTGCAACCACAACGAAAGCATAGATACATTGGAGTATGAGCGTCGCCAACTTCCAACCCTTAATCTAAAAACATCAATTGGGAGAAGTTGGAAAATTCTAAAAAAATTAAATAAGTGCTCATTATTTTAGATCTCTCCCTTTCAATTCAGTCATGGGGGAGATGGCCACCTATGCTGATCATTTAAGGCCCTTAGTTCTTTTAAGTTTTTTGTTTTACACATTTTTTGTTTTACAATTTCTTTAACTTTTCCTGTTTTTGTTTTACAACATCGTTTATACTTTTTCTTTTATTTGTGTGTGTATGTGTTTGTCTTATCCATTTTGTTAAGTTTGTCACCTAATAAGTGCTCTTAATGATGGTATGAACTGTTTTCTATTGGTTGCTAATGTTTGGTTTTTACCTTTAAGTTATGATGTTGATACTAATGTGTGGTTCTTTTGATATAACAGGCAATGAGTTTACATCACCCATGCATCCATAAATTTCTATGGTTTCTCTTGGCTTGGAACTGTATAGTCACCTTTCTCAATAATAAGAACTATCAACAAATCAGTGATTGGGTATTTCTCAAACGAAGGAAGGACTCAAGGATTGAAAAGGATGTGACTTTAAGGGGATTTGATGCACTTGCATTGGCCATTCTCTTGGGTGCTTGGATGTTTTCTTCTTGAGTTTTCTACCATTCCGACAATTGCCATATTATTGGGAAGCTAAGTAAATAAAAATAATAAGTCTTTTCATGGTGTGGTTCTCACGCAAAAACACAAAAAAATAGTGAGAATTCAAAGCACACCCCTTAGATGAAATAATCATTTGGGCTACAAGCACTAGTTATGGGACTAAAATAAACATGTTCCCTCTAACTAAGGCCCTTCTCGCTTCCTATTCTCTCCTCCTTCATTTCATTGGAATGGTGGTGGCTCTTTGGTGAAGGCATTCTTGTTACTTCAAGTGGATGGATGGGCCAAATGCATTAATGCGAAGTCACTGGATGTAGTTTGTTTGAGGATGGACTTGGAATGGGATCTACTAAGTCACATTAATCATTAAATACACAAGGGGCTGTACACCACCTTGTTCTTGAGATTCCATTCCATTCTCTTCTTTCCATCATTCTTTCCCCATTAATCACCTCATTGCCGATTGTATCAGTAGTCCATATGTTGGTGGATGTATTTTTTTCTTTTTGGTAAACTCTTGTCGTTAAGACTTCAACTCTTATTTCCAAATGACATTCCTAGAGCCTACGGACTCTTTGAATGTGGGATTGTCAGGGCATTAAGGGCATGAGCTTACTTTGGGGAGGACCCACTGGCATTCCTATTTGGTGCATTCATTAATTTCTTTCCTTTAAACATTGCTACAATCACCAATTATTTTGTTCATTTCCATCTTTGAAATCCCTTTTTATCGACGTTGCTGTTGTCTCTTTTTCTTCATCCTTCTTATTCCTTCTCTTTTTCATTCTCTTGCTACCAGAAATTCGTGATTAGTCATGGGGGTCCTGGTCCAATTTTTTCAGTTTTCTCCTAACCCTTACACCTTGGGTAGTCATCATTAGTATATCTCCAAAATCCACATCAGCCATATCACATCTCAACCAATGGACCTTACACTGAGGCAAGGTATCAACTGTATTGTGATTTGTTTACCCTTGCTAAGATAAGACTATGTTATGTGTGCAGATGGCAATCATACAACAATGGATTGGACCTAGAGGGAACACTTGGAATGGATCGGTGTTGAAGTAGTTATGCATTGAGCAAGATTGATGGTGCGCTTATAGATGGACAATGAAAGGTGCAATCTTGGCATTGGCAACAACAAACTTCTTCTCTCTTCTCTCTTCTCTCTCAGCTGCCAATTAAGACTTGATGTCAAATGTATAAAGTGTTCACTCTTGTTGTCATGAATACCAGTTTTGTCATATTCTGTAATGATGATCTGTTCACATGTCATCCCATTCACCATTAGTTCCATTCAAGTCAATAATCCCATACCTTCCCAATATTTTGTAAGGAACTCGAGGACGAGTTTTTATTCAGTCATGGGGGTATGATGGGACGCGATATCGCGTCCTTCCCTACGATATCGTGTACGCGATATCGTAGCCCGCCACCAGTTCTATAAATAAGAGGTGGCTCTCCCTTGTTTCTCCATCTAGATCTAGACCTTAGCCAAACTCTTGCCATTTTTCCATTCTAGAGTTAGAATAATTTCCATGTGCCCACAATAGTAGTCCCAAAGTGAACGAATCTTTATTCGAGAAATTCTATACCTGAGCACATAATTGTGTACGAAAATAAAGATGAACTTTTGGATAAAACTTGCAGTGCATGGACTAAGCTAAATAGGAATTTAATTATTGTTAATTATTTAAATTCTTTCTTAAGGAATTAATCTCTCTCAACCTTCAACTCTCATAGTTAAGTGCCTTCAATACGACCACTTCGAGCACGTGTGTTACACTTGGTAATCCCTATAACGAATAGTGTTTGGTAATCCTAGTTGTGTTGCATTGGTTCAGGGTGTGAAATAGCAAGTGGGAACGGATACTGATGCTAGGATGATTAAGGCTTAGTTAGTTAAAGTTAGTTACTTAGTCTCTTCACCCTTTCCTCTTTTAGCATAGGCGATAAAAACATAAAAGATATAAAAATCACATGCCTCAAGCTTACTTAACCATACAGCCATGAAAAATACAAGTAAGCTTGGGAGGACAATGATTGATTAACCTTAGGTGTTCCATAAGGGGTGTAGGCACTTAGTCTACGGAGTTCAACTGGATCACGTGTGTAAGACTCATATTTGTATGGTTGAGTGTAGGGGTACCTCGCCACTCATCAATTAAGCTAGCTAAGGCTTCCCTAGGATGAGATTGAATCCTAGTGTCTCTTCCATCACCAAGAAGTTTTCTATTGTGAGGAATAGTTTCCTTGTCACAAAGTCTAAAGAAATGAAGCCTTTTACCACCACCCGAGATGCACTAAAGGATTTAAGAGTAAAAGTTGAAGTGTATTGCATGTGTTCTATTAGGCCTAAACATTCGGCAATCATATAGGGTTGATGAGTCAGCATGGGTTTGACTACATTGACACTATTGTGTCAATGCATATCCATCAATGATGCTACATTGACACATATTCGTTGACACATGATTTGATGCATCAAGGCATACACATCAATAGAGTGTCTAATCTTGTCTATATAAATGCATGCACCTACCACATTTATGATGATTCATTGATTAGTAACATAGCAAAGCTCTTCCAATTTGTTCATTTGAGAGTTAGAATATTTTCTTAGTGCCTGTAATAGGAGTTAAGAAGTATATGAATCTTTATTTAAGCACTGATATACCTAGACACTTTGATGTGAACAATAATAAAGATGAGCTTTCTTGATAAACCTTACAACACTTGAACTTAGCCTAATATTTACCTTAATGTATTTATTTTTCTTGCAATTTACTTTCATGCATTTAATTAATTTTTGAATATGAATAATTACTACACATAAGTACAACCATCTTGAGCATATGTTAATGGTTAGTAATCCCAATAGTGCTTATGCTTGGTAACCCAATAACGTTATGATGTGTTCAGGACATGTACAATAGATGAAAATGGATGCTTATGTTAGGATTAGTCTAAGGCATTAATTAGTTACTAGATTAATTAGCATTTAATTACTTTATTGTCACACTTGGTGAAATAGATAAAAATATAAAGGTTGTATAAATGATGTGCCTTAGTTATACTTAACCATACAATTGGACCTCACAAGTGGAACTTAGAAGAAAATGATCATGTCCTTAAATTCACTATCCTAGATAATGTATACTTAGAGAGGTAAAGTCTACGTAATTCAATCAAATTGCTTAGTGAACACTAGTGATTCATATGGTTGGTCGTAGGGACTATTTTCTGCTCATCATTGGAATCATTGTTGGGGACTTTAGTTAGCTACGTATGCTACTTAGGAAGTTAGTGAAATTATTCAACAACATTGTAACGAACCTTAAAGGTGAAATCATTGAGAAAAATAATAATAACAAAAGCACACTATTTTTTCCCAAGACCCACATGGCTTCTTCTTGCAAGGAAGATTCTAGAACACTATTCAAGAATAACTCCAATCAAAGGCAAGAATTCCTGAAACCACCTATGTCCCAATAATGAAAAGTGATATAGATGAGTATATTCCAAATTTCACCTTCATCTTGCACCAGGATGAATAACTGTGGTGATGGAACTTGGAGGGAAACATTGTGTTGCCTTCCAATCGATCAGTTCCTAGGATGTTGTTCCATAATCTCATGAGATTGGGAATCGCAAGGCTTAATGCTAAGTATGTCATGCAAGATCATGACTACTAGGATTATCATCCCATAGAGGCATAAAAAAAGAAAGATCAATAGATGGAAGTGCACTACGAGGCATCAAAAGTCAAGTAGTTCACGAACCCCTTGTTCTTGTTAGGCCAAAAGAAAGGAGAAGATCCCTTCTTGGGGGGTTCTTAATACATTGGCTCTCCTACCATTTTCTTTGGCAAAGGGACCCTTAACCAAAATTTTTAGTCAACTATAAACAACCCTGGTTTTGGGAAGAAAAGTTTCCATGACCATGGGAACCAAAGAAGAGGGAGTTAAGGTAGGAACAATGATAAGCACCATGATAATGATAAACATGATGATCATGGCAAGGATTAAAGAAGAAGGAGTAGTAGGCATCGTGCTGGTGCTAGTCCTCCTTCCTACTTATCTTTGTCATTCTCATCATCTTCCTCCTCCAACTCTGACCAAATCCATAGAGGAAGAGACCATGATGGACATGGCCAATGAGATAGAGATTATTGTAGATCCCACTGGAACAATAGAGACCAAGGGCATGGAAAATCAAGGAAGGTCCACCATAGAAAAAGAAGTGATAACAGGGAGCATCATAGGCACCATGGTCATCATAGGGGCCATGACTATGATGAGCCTCTACTTACAACCAGAAACATGCTCAACATTGCATTGGCTATAAGGATTCTAACAAGGCATGTGAAGGATAGTTGGATCAAACAGTTGGACATGAACAATATCCCTAAGTTCTAAGGGGGATACAATTCTAATTCACAAAATCATCTCCAAACCTTTCATGATGCATGTGTCTTACAGAACATTGAAAATGCCTGGTAGAAATTGAAGCTATTTCCTAGGAAACTCATCAAGGAGGTTGAAAGCTAGTACTAATCCTTAGAACTAGAATCAATCTAATGATGGTGTATGATGCTTGAACTCTTTAATGACAAGTATTATACATACTCCTATGTGTCTAACTTGAGATAGTAGATCTAAGGTTGGAAGTAAGGCACACGTGAATCCTTGGATGCAACCATGAGCAGATATTACTCATTATTGCATCAATACCTAGGCCATGGCTATTCTCAAAGAGAGTAGTTATGCCACATCATAGATGGGCTTCAAATAGAAATGAGGAAAACTCTTGGGTTCTATGCCTAAGGGAGGCTTTCAAAGCCCATAACTTGTGAACTGTTTGTCTGATTAACCCTATTCTTCATTCCTATAACTATCGAAGGTGAACTGAATGTCATGGGGGCCACAATCCCTAGATTTTTGATGAATTTTTTTTGAAATTTTTCTAACTCCCATAGGATTTAACTAATAAAATAATATTAAAAACACTAATTCATGAGAGTTAAACCTTTCCAATGAACTCTGGTAGCCATCTAAGTAACCCACTCATGCAAACAAAACTCATAGATCTACTAACTCATCACAACCAGCACAAAACCAATTTGGTGCAACACTCTTTCTCTCAAAAATAATGTCTTCCAATCCTACACTAGAGCCAACTATCATGACTCCAACATAAAACATAAAATATGAACCTATCATTGTGGCAAGACAAAAAATTCCATGCATTACCAATAATAATAAAGAGTGTAGCTGTGGGTTGAAAGTTCAAAATGCTAATACAATTCCTATATCAACCCACAACAAAATTCAATAACAAGTGTGTGTGCACAGCCATGTCTACACAGTAGCCACTAAACCAAAAGATACCCAATGGCTCAAAAATAAGATTTCCAAACTACTCAAACAATGCATGGAAATGACCAACCCACTTATTCGTTCTTGTTCCACTCATGAGCTTAATTGCGAGGGAGATTCCCCCATCTTAAAGAAAGAACTAATAAGTGCTTTTTCACTTTTTTGTTTTACACCATTTTTAGTATGTTTTCTATTTCTGAAATATTTCATGATTCTTTCTATATTTTACTTTATTTAGTTTGGATTTTTCTTATGTTTTTCTTTTCTTTTTTTATTGCCACAAGAACTTAGTGCAACTATAGCTGCTAATTGATGGTGTTTTGTACTATAATGTTATTTGATTGCTAATGTCGGGATTCTATCTTTGAATTTTGATGTTGATAACTAAGTCATTGGTTTTTTTCATAATAATAAGCAATGAAGTCCATATCATCCACTGATCCACACAACTCTATGATGTTCCCTTGTTTCAAAAGTATGAGGTCCCTTCTTAAAATGAAACTTATAATGAACATGGGACCTTGGTAGTTCCAAACTTGGAAATGATTAAAATGGATAGAAAAGGATGTGACTTTAAGGGGATTTAATACTTTTTGTACTTGCCTACCCTCTTGGGTGCATGAGTGTTTCCATGGATTTCTCACCATTCTACTATCGAGCAATAATAGAAAGCAAAGTCTTTACATGGTGTGATTTCCATTAAAACAAAAATAAAAATAATGAAAGTTCAAAACACACCCCTTAGACTCAATAAAAAACTATAAGCACTAGTTATGAAGCTAGAAAGACATGTTACCCATTCCTAAAGGCCCCCTCTAACTAAGGCCCTTCTTACTTCCTACTTCTGTTTTTTCTTCTCTTTTTGGAATGGTGATTGTTCTATGGGGATATTCTTTCACTTTGGAGGGTTAGCTAGTTTAGAAGTGTCAATGCAAAGTCATTGAAATTGGTTGGTATTAATTCAGACTAAGGATGAATTTTATCAAGTCATATTAACCACAAAATCCACAAGAGACTTCATGTGATTACAATACAGGACTTCATTCCATGCTCTTATCCACCTATGCTCTCCATCACTCGCCTCACTATCTTTTCTCATGTTGTTTCAATGTCTTGGTTTGATACAGTCAAAATTCTTTGATAGTTTCTTTAGTGATTTGGTCCTTAACTAACCCTAATAATTAATCATCCATTATGCCCATAGACTCCTTGATTTGAGGGCATGCAAGGTCATTAAGGGCATGAGCCTGCTATGGGGAGGATCCACTTACATACTCCTTGGATGGGTTGGTTAAGTTCCTCATCTCTTAGGTAGTTTTGCATTCAAACCCTTTGTACTCCACGTAAATTACATCCAGTTTTACACCTCTCAATTAAAATTTTCCACATGAAATCTCCTTTTTAAATGAATATCCTAGCCCTTCACGCATTCCATCATGTTCTAGGCTTCCTTAGCTTCCTTTGGACTCCAATTTTATTCAAAAATTCCTTATTTTTTCCTCATTTTTCTAAGTGCAAAATTTTCACAAACAATGTCAACATGACCGATTGATGCAATCATATCAACAACGCAAAAATTATCTATATATATCATAGGACTTAATCTTTTTTTGCACATTTATTTTGAACAAATGAGGAGTTTTTGCCATTTCAAGAGCCTAGAGCCTTTCAGAGCCCATAACCCTTAAACCACTTGTTTGATTAACCCCATTCTTCAATCCTACAGCTACTGTAGGTGAGCTCTACTTTGTGGGGGCCACTAACAAAAAAATTTTCAACTCCCATAGGGTTTAACTAATAAAATAATATTAAAATCAATAATTCATGAGAGTTAGACATTTCCAATAAAATTTGGTAGCCATCTAAGTAAAAAAATATTAAAATAATCAATCTACCATAATCACAAATTAGTTAAAGTGTAACTAATCCAAAGAGATAAGGCACCTAAGTACTCCATGTTGCACATCAAATGCTAATCCTAGGTCATGTTGTGATTACAGATGGCTTCCAGAACAAGGGATAAACATGAAGTGGAGGTAGGACTATCCCAACTGAAGGACAAGTGACCAAGAACTGAAAGGAGCCAACAACTAGAGTAGCCCTAGGAATAGGTAGTTGAAACACGTGTAATGGGACCTCTTTAGGAGGAGCTAGAAGTGGAATATGTTTGACAAATTCCTAAAGTAGAAATAGAGCAATCCCACTAGGATGAGGCACTAGGACTAAGGTCAAAACTTGAGGTTACTTTAATTGATGCTTTCCTAAGGAAAATCAAGGCTAATGAGATTCAACAAGAGGTTCTTCAAGAACTGAACTTTGGTTCTTTCTTGGACTTTGCCCTAGAAGAAGTTAAGATCCAACTCTAGACTTCTTCCATGTGGCCTATCCTTACATCCAATGGGGAATGGTACATGGGAAAAACCTACCTCTTCTAGAATAATAGGTAGGCCAATGCCACTATGAAAATCAAGGACCTAGTATGTTCTATTTGGTGGAGACCATCTCTTAGGCCCTCAGGTTTCCAGACACTAGAGTAACCTTAGTAGAAATATCAACACTAGTGGACTTAAAGGTGAAGAACAAGTGGGTCTAGCAATGCTATGGGATTGACCACAAGGAATATAATACACTCATAATGATAGAACAATCATACTTTAAAATAACAACCTACCACCTTAATCCAACAGTGAGGCCAAGTAAGGTGACAACCTTTTTTGGCCCATGCATTCACTACTCTAAGAAGAAAATTCTTGGTCAATCTTCCATAGTTGATCTACATAGAGATAGAAAAGCACTTCAAGGAGAACAAGTGTGGGAGAAAGACACTCCCCTTTTTGAGCCTAATTCAAAAATTATGCAAAATGGTAGGAATAGCCTACTATTCAAATGACAATCTTCGACATGCTCTTGTTGCCTCTTGGGTAGAGATGATGAAGAATAAGATGCTTGCCAAGGTGTATGAAGAGGAGCATCCACCACCACCATCCACTCATGAAACAACATCAAAGGCCTGTGCTACCATTGAGTGCATGTGAAAACTATGTGAGAAACTCCTACAATAACACCAAGCAAGACTAAGTGGTGGTGAACCCTTCATCTATAGACCAGTGTTGAGCCATCTCAATAAAGTGATAAGAACCATCAGCAGGATGGAGAGGGTCAATGCCACTATTCTCTACTCAAAGAATGCAAGTGCCTACAAGATCAAATCCTAGTGCATGGGAAGTAATGGTGTTCCTTTTAGGATAACAATAATTCCTAGAGATGTCTGGGAATGCTACTACCTTCTTGACATGTTTGAAGAAGGATGACGGGATAACTATCTTGGTGATGCAGCACCAAGGGGAAGAAATAATCATCAAGGTGGTGGTTGAGAGAGTGGGTGAACTATGCCATGTGTTGCTTCAATCAGCGACATGTAGACATTTGTAGGAGTAGCAAGTGGAAGGTTTAGCATAGCTCAGTATGAAGAATTATTGGATTGACTGGCTAGGACTAGGCAACTGATCTCGATGGTCTTTGACCTTCTAGACAACATATTTGTAATCTAGTCAGTGCTCTTAGAGGCTAAGGGCAAGTGCATCATTGCCAATGCTCAACTTGAAGTAGCCACATCTAAAAATTGATGCTTGAATACTGAAGTTATGAAATCAAGAGCCCACTTTGTTAATTCCACTGTTCTTAGCTAGGCCATAACTAGAGATGAAGCTTTTCTACAACTTTAGGAAGCATCATAAGGAGACAAAGTAAAAGCTAGAAATGACCAATGTTGAACTCTAAGTTCTTAGAGCATGATTCATAGACCAAATATTAATAGCTAAGAACCTAGCCCACAAAATTAATGACTACTAAAAGCTAAAAAATGTTGTCATGGTGTTCAACATCGAATGTAAACAATTCGCAGCCTAGTTTATCAATGCGAAGGAGTTGTTTCCTATAATGCCTTATCTATAGAATGTTCCAGTACTAGACCACCTCAGTGATGCTATGTGGACCATGTATGATCCTTGAAGTAAGGGGAGAAGATAAAAGCATTACTAAATGCCTTTTATCTTCCACCAATAGTTGTAGCTATAATAGGATAGCTAATCACCATAGCCTCAATCATAATAATCGCGTGGACCAGAGGTAGGGGAAGGTCCACTAGCACCTCAAGAGCCTCCACCTCGTAGGACCTTCTGATTTTCTTCTCATATTTAGTCACTAGAGTAGTCCTTCTCTTAATTTTGTAATGATATTCATTTTTTTTCATGAACACCAATTTTTGTAAAAGTTGTAAATCTATACACTTGGATACTTAACATTAGTTTAAGTCTGTGTGTGTGTGTCAATCAATTAGTCAATAATCCCATACCTTCCCAAAATTTTTTAAGAGGTTTTTTCCTCCCTTTTTTCATTCAAGAATGAGTTTTCATTAAGTCATGGAGGTATGATGAGTCATCATAGGTTTGACTGCATCGACACATACCCATCAACACTGCTATGTCAATGCATACCCATTGATGGAGTATCTAGTCTTGCCTATATAAGTGCATGTACATAGTGAATTTATGATGATTTATTGATTAATAACATATCAAAGCTCTTGTAGTTTATTCATTTGAGAGTTAGAATATTTTATAAGTACTTGTAATAGGAGTTGAGAAGTGTATGGATCTTTATTCACACATTGATGTACTTGGACACTTCGGTGTGAAAAATAATAAAGATGAGCTTTCTTGATAAACCTTATAGCACTTACACTTAGCTTAATATTTATCTTAATGCCTTTATTATTCATACAATTTACTTTCATGAATTTAATTAATCAATTAAATATAGATAATTAATGCACATAAGTACAACCATCTTGAGAATGTGTTAACATTTGGTAATTCCGATAGCAATTACACTTGGTTATCCAGTAGCATTGTGATGTGTTTAGGATGTGTATGGTAGATGGGAATGAATGCTTATGTTATGATTATTCAAGGCATTATTGAGTTACTAGATTAATTAGCATTTAATTACTTTATTTTTAGATTTAGGCAAAATAGATAAAAATTATAAAATTTATACAAATCATGTGCCTCAATTACAGTTAACCATACCATTGAACCTCACAAGTGGAACTAATAAGATAATGATTACGTCCTTAGATTCACTATCTTAGATAATTTGTACTTAGAGAGCTAAAGTATATGGAATTTGACTGAATCACTTAGTAAACATTGGTGATTTTTATGGTTGGACATAGGGACTACTTGCTACTCATCAAGGGTATTACATTAGTTACCGCTCCATCATCAACATGCACCTTATGCACTTTGTATTATCCTACTCTTATGGTTATAAATAATGGAGCCTTAGTTGTCTCACCATCCTAGGGATTGGTTTTGACCTCATTATCATAGAACACTAGTGTTTTTGACCTCATTTCTTCCTTTGGTAAGGAAGGTATCATCACTGTGTGGATGGACTCCTCACTAGTGGGGATGTCCTAACTAATAGGAATGGAAGTCAACATATTTACTAGTTCCTCATGGTGAGTAATGGAGGTTATGACCAAGTCATACAGGCTAAGGGATATGTTCTTTTGCTTTAAATATGGTTTGACCAGCTTCATGGCATCGAGGAAGTCCTTTTTGTTGATTGTTGACTTCTTGTTCTTATTATTCTTAAATTCCTCCATGCATTCCAAGATGTGAAATTCATGCCTTAGGGATTGTGTTTTGGCCTCTTTCCGCTTCAATTGTTCTTTGGACTCCTCATATGGTTGATTGGTTAAAGTGGTGTGAGTGTTAGAGCTCATTAGAATTGATGTGATAGGAGTGGGAATTGGTGATCCTACTTCATTCCATACCTGAGCTTGCTTATTGTCTTTATTTTTAGGCTTCATCGCAAGCTTCTTACATTGTTTACTTAGTGCTTTTTTATTGTGGTTGTTTGGTCGGGAAGAAGCTGTTGCATTGGCCACCATAGGGGAATGTTGTTTAGTTGTTGTTGTTATTTCAATTATTGTGGGAGGAGGCACCTTGATTACAAATTGATCCTTGGGAAGCATAAGTGATGGTATCATTACAATAAAAGGGGACCTTGAGCTAGTCAAAGTTGAAGGACCCATGTCATCGCAAGGAGGTACCTGAATAACGAACAACTCTCATGTAGGTCTATAGTTGTTAGTCACATGGAATGTTACTATAGTGTATGAGCTATTGTTAGCACTTAATGGATCCTTGTAGGTTTTCATGATTGATTCTATGACTTGATAGGGTTAAAGGCATCAAGGACTACTCATTATCTATCATTTTCTATAGGTCATCCTTGAGAGCCAAGCAGAAATTGATGTCATGACTTGGCAATTGATGATAGTAAAAAAATCAATCAAGTTTAAAGTACATAGGTATCGGTGGGTCCTCCTTGGTTGTAAGCGTGGGGTTCTTGGCAAGTTCACATAGTTTATCATGCCTCTTGTGGGCATTTTTGATCATTTTTTATATTGTATTCTCCTTCTCTTTAACAACTAGTCAAGGAGTTCAAAAGGTTTTCATGACAGCCTAGTGTACTTAGATCGGTATTTTCATTTGAAGTTGGGCCTTGTGTTGCTTGATGTAGAGACCCCAGATGTTGATGGTTGGTTGTTTGTTGTGGGGGCCTTGGATTGATTTATTATAGGCCCCTATGTTGTTTTGTTTTCTATGGTCACAGTGGCCATGAATGCATTGTTTTGCTTCCCTCTTTCCTTATATTTTCAAGTGTGTTGATTCTTATATGCCATGTAGGTGGAATCATGGTTGGCCTCTATAGCATCCTCTATGTTCTTTGTTTGAGAAAAGGCTTGGCTAAGTAATTGTAGGTTTAGGTAGTAGAGTTTGAACTTAATGAAATTATTAACCACCCCCTTGAATATGGTAAGAAGAGGGGTTTTGGCTATTGGTTCAAGAATCTCGTTAAGAAGAACATTCCATCGTTGTATAAATTTTTGAACGGGTTCAAGGAGTCCCTCCTTGACCTTCATTAATTGGTTAAGTGTGTGTATTAGGTTTCAAGTTATACTTGAAATGGTTAACAAACTATGATATCAAGTCCTCCAGTAAGGATATAGATCCTCTTGATAATGCACAATACTAGTCTAGAGCCTTTCCAGTAAGGGACATAGGGAATATTTGCATTATAGTATATAGCTAGGCTTGCAACAACAAATACTCGGAACAAAATGTAATAAGATATACATTAGGATCACCCTAACTATTGTACTTGGTAAATTGAGGAATGGGGATGCTCAAAAAAAGGGTTAGCTTTGAAATGGTAGGACTGATTGGATCATCCTATTAGAAGTTCATGATCTTCACCATATGGGTTGTGGAGGCCTTAAGCTTCTGTAACTCTTTTGTAAGATCCTGGATCATTTGAAATGCTTGATCCACACCTTGGGGCATCCTAGTGGGTTGTGGCATCTGTACAAATGGTTGTGGTATGATTTGGAAGGCTTGTGGCCTCATGATAGGTTGTGGCACAAAAGGGAGAGGTTGGGTCATCATGATTGTAGGGGGGCAAACAGTGAGAAAGAGGTTGGACTAGCTACTTGGGGAACAAAGGGTACAAAAGGGTGTTTGTGATCCTTGGATTATTTGGTGTTCAATGGTGGTCCCACTATCATGGAAAAGGATGAGTGGTGGTGATAATCATTGATGATGGCTAAGATGACCATGCTTGTGGTGAACGACATGGATGAGAAGAGGGGTGTGGTTTGGGGCACTGATTGTGCT
>MNCI01026825.1:0-16652 GCA_015680685.1 Gnetum montanum
AAATTATGAAATTATTGATCAAACCATCACATCATGTAATCATCAGCAAATTGATATAACTGAAAGGAAAAATAGAATGGTGATAAAAATGGCAAGATGTTTGGTATAAATGGTAGGATTGAAAAAATAGATTTTGGATTGAATCATATTCAATAGTAATTTATATTTTAAATAGGGTTTCTTGAAGATCTATCCAAAATAAAATGTCTTATAAAAATTGGTTTTGGTGTTCTAATAATATGTCCCATTTAAAAATATCTGGCTCTCCTTGTAATATTCAAATCCTTTCATAGAATAGAAAAAAATTAGAACTAAAATCATTATTTTGTATTTTTATTTGTTATTCTAGAAATTCAAAAGTGTGCTATTGTTATGACTTCAAAGATAAGAAAGTGATGGATTCATGTGATATTAATGTTTTTAAAGCTATTGGTAATTTTATTTCATGATTTGCTATAAAAGATAAGTTTATTACATGGATGCCAATCCATATAGTTTTCTTTTATAATCAAGTTAATACCTCTCCACTACCTCTAATTTTTTTAGGTAAATAATCATTCAAAAATGATGCTCTTCCTATTGCATCTCCCTTATTTATTCTTAGATTACATCATAGATCTAGGAGCTTTTAGATTCTTCAAATGTATAAATATTTGAATTAATATTAGAATAAGAATTAATATCATATTCTATTTGATAACATATTATTGCAAAACTACTCAAGTGATTCTTCTTGAAAAAGAAAAAGAAGAAATATTAGTCTTATATGCCCAAATAAGATAAGTCATAAAATTTTCAAAGTAGCATGGAAACAAGCATCAGTAAACTAAAAAATAACATCATAAGAAATATTTATTTATCATACTTTCTAGATTGAAACTCAAGGCAATGTAATCATCTGTAAATGACAAACCAAATACATCACATGATACCACATAATTCATCACATGCTATTAGCCATATCAAATCTCAATACAACATATAATCATATGCAACATTACCCAAGCATAGTAACAATGTCATAATTAATTAAAGGTTCTTAAGATAAGAACATTCAAGATAACATAATATATATGAAGAAAACAATATATGTAGTGCCCCACTAACTAGGATTAGGCTAGAAAGACATTACTTTGATTAAAATTGAAAGATGTAGAAAATGAAACGTTGCTTAATAAACATGAAATGGATACAAAAAAAATTAACCTTAAAAAGTAGTAGGAATTCATAAAATGAAAGGAAGATAGGGATAATAAAACTCTAAAAAAAATTAAAATTTTGGAGAAGGATAGTGATAATAGCTCCTTGTGTTCTAAACATAATCTATCACTAATAAAGATAGGACAAACCGTATTGCCCAAGCAAAAAACTACAATTATAATGCTAGAAAACAATAGTAGAAATTAAATATAGAATTTTGTATAAATAATGCTTAAAGTATTATTACATTCAAAAAGGGCATAGGACTCTAATGTTCGATATAAGTAGCTAAATTTCAATAACTAAATTATAACAATGCAACATAAATTAAATATGGAGCAAAGTTAGGCCTACATCAAAGATAGAAAAAAATACAATACAAATAATCATATTAATGCATGTACATCAATCTCAACTAAAATTTAGATCAAAGAATTAAAAAAATAAATTAAACATGAAGACTGAAATTATTAAACATCTCAAAATATGAATCTAATCATCCACATCCTTTTATAATTTATCCTCGTCTACACTAAAAAATTACCAAGAGAAGCATCAAAATACCAAACAATTAATTCTAAGAGTAAATAGAATTATCAAAATAATGAAATAATCATTTATGGATTTAGTTGGAAGAATCAAGTACCTAGATAGTCATGCATATGTGGTAGTTTCAAAAAAACATTAGCCAAGAAAATACAAAAAAATAGTAAATAATAAGTATTAATAAATAGAACAAAACAAAAACTAACTTAAACTCCATCACCATCCACTAAACCCATCAAATGAATAAAAAAAACACATGGTACTTATCAACTAATGTTGGTCACATAAGTAGCTAGCTCACTACTGAGAGATTTTTTTTATGTGGTCACTACAAAATTAGGTGCAGCTTACTAACTAATGCTACCCACATAAATATCTAACTCACTACCAAGATATGTTTTCCATGTAGTCACTACAAAATTATTTATGTGTTGAAGCCAAATAATCAAATGCAAAATAATAAAAGATAAGAAAAAAAATACATCTATAAGTGATGGGGTGTTGAACCTAAATGTTGGTAAAGCCAAAATGGTCAAAGGCCAAGAATCAAATTGTTAAGATTTTAAAGTATCAAACTAAGTCAAGACTATAAGGTATGTTCTAATGAATGTTTGAAAATTTCATAAAATAAATGTAATATCCTAGAGGTCATTCTAACCTACTTAAAAGGTAAAAGTCATCACTTGTTAGTTTCAAGAGTTTAGGCATTATAATAAGCCATAGAAGCTATGTTTTTTGCCACTTTCTCAATTTTCCATTACTAGAAGTTTATGAATTACTTTACAAATGTTTCTCCATATCATGTAATATATCAAAAAATATAATAAACTATTCATTGCAACATTCATCATAACCTTGCAATGGGACTATAATAGATCTAGGAGGACACCTTATGATTTGGATCTTCAAGATGAACAACTTCATCTTATGGGCTATTGACATTTGTAGTTGTTTCAAGGGTCAAAAATACAATAAAAAGCTTAAAAATCTAGTTGTATAGCTAAAATTTTAGTAGAAATCAAAGCTATGGAAAAACATGTCTAAAAATAAATAAAATATGATCAAAGTTAGTCAAAACATTGAATAACATTCCATGCATGATAATAAATCTAAGAAATTAACCAAACTATAGAAAATAATAATATAGTACCTAGATCTACTAATTTAAACATTTCAATATATTTGATGAACAAAGGAAAATTGACAAAATATATATGCATACAAAAAAATTTACTAGAACCCATTAATAAGAGAAAAATGTCAAACTATCTTACTTGAAGAGACAACAATAAAGAAAGGATTCTTGCATGGCTTTCATCTCCTAAACATGTTTGAATTCCTAGGTAAAACTATAGGTCAACAATGGGATCCAAGAGAGATATGAAACTATAGGTTACGAAGGGTCTTAGTTCAGACCCTAAGTCTAGATCTAGCTCTTTTTCATTCTAGTAAAGTCTTCCTCTCTAGATTTATCTCCTAGATGTTTACAAGATAAAATGATGCTCTCTCTTGAAATAGTTGTAAGTATATGTTCTTGCAAGGGTTTAACAATGTTAGGTAAAGGAAAGCTCTTAAAAAAACATTTTTAAAAAGAAACTATAATTCTAAGAATATTTTGAAATATTTTGTTAGTCATGGACTTGTACCCAACACTAGCCTAATGGAAATCTCCTATGATAAAGTTAATAGCTATGTCTAAATCCAACTAATAACAAGGTCTAATGTCAAAATATAACTAACAAAAAGGGATAGCATAAGAAAATATAAAATATAAGATAAAAATATATTAAAAATTAAAATAAAATATAAAGAAATAATTTTTACTAAAATAAAAAGTACCTAACAAAGCCTGCTAAAATTGAAGTAGTATCTCAAATTTCAATGATCAATGAGTACCTAATATCTACTAACTCAAAACTCTAACAAAAGGATTAGTGCACATATGCTAAATTAATAGAAAAATCCAAATTAGAAAAAAACAAATAAAATATTAAAAATACTAAGAGGGAAATAAAATAAAAAGAAAGATAAAACATTAAAATATCTCCTAGATGTTGATAAGATAAAATGATGATCTTTCTTGAGGGTAAAAAATCATTAAAAAGGAAATAGCAAGAGATAACTCAAACCACAAAAGTGTAGTTAACCACAAATAAAGGTTAATAATCATAGACATAGGTTAGAAAATAAGAAATCAAGATTTTAAATCACAAATATACCAGGAGATAAAAGGTATCTAAGATAGGGATATTACACTCTCCTGCTCTTGAGAATCTTCCTCTTGGAAGATCTCACAATGTGAGGTATACAGATCTTTCTCTAATTCTAATATTGCTATTTGAATTCCATGTATTTTTCAGATAACCTTCATCATTGGAATAATCTTAATCAATCTTCTCTCCAACTTGTTAATAATATTAACTAGTCATTCTATAAAATTAACATCAAGTAAGAGCCAAAAGTCCTAATAATCTATGTTATGACTAGAATCTGCAATGCACTTTCTCAATATAGAAACATAAAATACATTTGTAAATTGATTGTAACTATTATAAAAGGTCAAGAAAATATAAAACTTCAATAATTTTCCTTAAAATTGGAAAGGGATACATGTAGCAAGGAGTTAACTTTCCTCTTCTACCACATTTCATAATCCCTTTTAATAGTAAAACCTTGAAACAAATTTGATCACCAATATTAAACTCCAATAGCCATCTCTTATTATTTGCATTCTTTGTCTACCTATGCTACTTCTAGTATATCGCTGATAGTATTGATCTATTTTGTAACCTTATCAATGATGTCTATTCTAGTCCTTTTTCTATCCTCTATCAAATCCTAGTAAATAGGCATATGAAAAAGTCTATCATACAACAGTTTCTGAAGTATTGCTTTCAAAATACTCTAATAATTAGTGCTGTAAGTAAACTTTGTGAACTATCCCAACTCTCTCTATATTCCAAAGCATAATCTTGAATCATATCTTCTAATATCTAATTTACCTTCTTTATCTAACCATCTATCTATGGGTGATACATTGAGTTGAGATTTAGCATAAAGCATAAACATGTTTGAAAAGGTTACCAAAATACAGAAGTAAATTTAGGATCTCTATCAAATACAATCTTATTTTAAACTTCATGTAATCTAATAGTCTCTAATAGAAATAGCTAAGAAATCTCTTATGCATTAGTAGTTGCTTTTATAGCCAATATGTAAAAAGATCTAATCAGAATATTTATGCTCACAAGAATGAAATATTTTCCAATCATGGTACAAAGTAATTCTACTATAAATTCCATGCTAATGGTTTTCCATTTCACACTATAACAATGTATGAATGAAGAAAAAGAGAAGTCCTTTTATGTTCTACTTTGATATATCGATACATCAAACATTTAGCCACATACTCATCCACATATTTCTTCATACCAGGTTACCAATACTACCTCTTGAGGTTATGATACATCTTATTATTACCTAGGTGCATTTGATACTTACTCAAGTGAGCATCATCAACTAGCTNTACTAGGTAAAATAGTAAGGATGTAAAGTTTTCCAACTATCCTACTTAATGCATCAGCAACCTTATTACATTTTTCTAGATGATGCTACATTATAAAATTAAAATCCACTAACACCTCTACCTATCTCCTTTGTCTCATGTTCAATTATGGCTAATTTATAATGTACTAAAAAATCTTATAATCAGTTTGAAAGGTAACCTATTCTCAATACACGTAATGTCTCCAAATCTTAATAATAAAGCTAATGACACTAAGCTATAGATCATGAGTTGAATATCTAGTTTTATGAGATTTTCATTATCTAGAAAAATAGGCCACCACTTTACCGTCTTGCATGTGAATACTATCTAAACCTTCTTTAGAAGAATCTATATATACATCATAACACTTACAAAGAATTGGTGAGATCAAGATAGGTACTAAGATCAGTCTCTATTTCAGCATTTTAAAAGTCTTTTGATAAGCATTTGACTAAGAGAAAATGTAGTTCTTTTTGATTAATTAATGTAGAGGTTCTAGAATCTTAGAGAAATCTTATATAAATATCTTACAATATCTTGCTAGGTCAAAGATACTTCAAAATTTTTTCATTATGGTTAGAATAGGATAATGCTTAATCACTATTATCTTAAATAGATCCATAACACTAGGCATCACATCATCAACAAATCATATCTCTGACTTCTAAAATGCACACTTAGGAGCATAAAGATAAAATTTTTTATTTGTTAATGTTTATAATACTTCTCTCAAGTGCTCCATATGTTCTTCATTATCCCTAGAGTTGACCAAGATATCATCAATAAAGACAACTGATGAAGTGCCCAGTGGACAACATTGACTAGGCTTTGTCAACGAAGCCCTCCCAACATGGTCATGTCAACGTAACCCTATCAATACATCTTTCCATGTGTTGATGTGGCCTCGTCAACGTAGAGTTCATTTACCACTATAAATATGAATTCACCCACCACATGTAGGTATCTTATGTTCAAGTTTTAGTGAAGCTCTTCCAGTTTGTTTCTGTAGGAGTTAGACTATTTTCCAAAGTGCATGCCTGTAGTGTGATGCTTGTAATTATATGGAACCTTTATTCGAGTGTGTGATGTAGTTGAACACACACATGATTAGCAATAAAGATTGAGATTACTCCATCATTGCATTATTCACTTAGTTTAATTTTTTAATTATTATTGTTAATTGTTATTATTATTTATTATTTTCTTAGTTAATATTTCTTGACCATCATTTACTATTCTTGTTGTTAAACGTGGAATGAGTACAACTTAATCATGAGCATTTAAGTGTGACTACTTGGTATCCAAATAGTGTATCTAGGAGCACTCAAGTAATATAGGCTTGGTAATCCTAGAAGTAGTACATGAGGTCCAAGATGTGTACAAATCATTAAGGATGAGATGCTCATCACACTTAGTCTAGCTTAGATTCTTTTCTCCCATTCTCTCTTAGCTTAATCAAAGTTATTTTCCATTGCCTCTAGGATTAGCACTAGTTTAGAACCACATCATACACCTCACTCTCAGCTAAACCTTATGTGATAAAGCAATACTAGTCTAGGTGAGAAGACAACGAATTGCGATCAACATGTAACTATCTAGATACCACAACTAGTCCATCTACGGAGTTTGACTAGATCATGCGTACATGCTCATATTCATATGGTTGAGTGTAGGAGTACCTTGCCACTCATCATTAGCACCATTACCAAGGATGGTGCTAGTTATTTAGATTAGTTATATCATACAACATTGTTATAACAAAGTATTCATGATATATCTTTTAGAAAGAAGTAATTGCAAACAAGTCACACACAAGTTCACAACAATGTCTCTCTCATAAGACTATGACAACGTAACAACTAGTGAGGTAATTCATTGTCGAAATAATGAAATATATGATGATGAATATGAATTTAGGGATACTCAATTCTATGCAGGGGTCTCCTATGATCATGAGCATCGCAATGATACTCACAGACTCTTATCATCCAACTCTAGAACCTCTAGTAAGGATGGAACATCCCATAGAATGAGGGGGCCTATAAGGCCTAGGACCTTCTTAGTAGTTAACAAGAATCTATCCAAGCATGATTGGGAGACTTACAAAAGTCATGATGAGTCTTTTAGTTTTTTCTCTTCCTTTTCCCCTTCAATGTTAGGTCATGACATGGATGACCATCTTTCAAGGGGTTGGCCTAGAAATAAAAATCGAACCCATGAGAAAAGTCAAAAACACCAACATGAATGAAGACAACATTGTCTCAACTCATAAATTCATAACCTAACTAGTGATGATGAACCCCTACTAGCCACTAAGAGCCTAATGCATATACAAGAGGTTGTTCGAATATGCCGTAGGCATCGCAAGGAAATTTTTCTGCTAAGGCTTGATTTAAATAACTTTTCCAAGTCTTCAAGAGGCTATGATTTATATCTGCAACATTAGTTACAAGCCTTCTGTGATGCCTGTGTATGGAACAATATTGATAATAGGTGGCAAAAACTTAAGCTCTTTCCTACAACACTCATTGGCCAAGCAAAGGTATGATATAGGTCCTTAAGAACACAATCAATTTGACGTTGGCCAATAATGGTAGAACTCTTCAATAAAAGATATCAAACCTATGCAAGAGTGTCAGCCTTGAGGAGATAAATCCATGAATGGAAACAAGGGTAGCATGAACCCTTGGACATGGCCTTAGAAAGATACTATTCATTGTTAAACAAATGCCTAGGCCATTTATTCTTTGAGGAAAGGCTAATGTACCACATCATGGATGGGCTCCATAATGAAACAAGGGAGACCCTAGGGATGTATGCCCTAGGTCAAATATATGAGCTACAAACCCACCAACTCCAAGAGCTTATCCAACAAGTAGAAAAAGAATAAGGAGAAATAGCTAAATAGGACCAAAATCTCAACTTAGCAAGGATCCATGATCATGAAGAGGAGAAATTAACTCACTTCAAGGAGGTGGAATCATCTTTTCCAATCCTACAATCACTAGATGAAATTGAGGCAAAGATCAATAAGATGATAGACTAGGTACATGAAAGATGTGGAGAATATGCCAAAATTATTAGAGGAAGAACCATGATGAACCAAGAAAAAGGATAGAACACCACTAGAAAATCAAAAATAAGGGTTGAAGAGAATAAGGATAAGAACTCAACTACCAATCATATGTATTAATGTAATATTTTCCTATACGATCACCCCAAAGGCCAATGTCCAATCTTCTCACATTTACATGAACATTGGAAAGGAATGTTACATCTCAATTAAGTACAGAAATACTAGGTTCAACTGTAGTGGAAAAAACCCCAATCATGGGGGAGGCCACCATCAGACTGGTCACACCCTTCCTACCATCTGAACCTAAGCACTTATTATGTTCAGCATCCTGTTTCCTTGACTGGGTCAATATCCTCTATTTTACCACATTGTTATCATTCTTCTAAATACTATCAATCCATGTCCTCTCCAATAAGATCACCAATTCATGTTTATTACACTTCTCTTCACCCTCAATATTCTCATCATTCACCTCCTTTTACATCGCCATCAATTGTGCCAAAAGGTTTTGCACCATAGCATCAACCATTGAATGTTACTTGTGCTGCTACTTTCAACAACAGTGGGAACCCTCCACAATGTTGAAAGTGTCCTTTCTTTAGGCAGGACCATAGAAAGAGACATCATGGTTCTAAAACCATTGCATCCTGCAACTCAACACAAGTTCAATGCAATGATGCATCTTCCTCCTTGAAATCAATACCTCCTATTACTCTGTCTAGGCCACCAATCAACACTTCAACAACCATGTAACCCAATGAATATAGCCATGTAGGGAGACATATTGATCCTTACATACCATCTTATGGTCACAAGTGCCATAGTGGGTCAACTCCTTATCAATTAACCACATCTTATAACTTGCCCTACTATGTCAACTTTAATCAAGTGTGTGAACCCTAATTTGTGTACATTCCAACCACCACATCCAAAGACACCCAATGGTTTGGATATGACTGGGTCCCAATATTTCCAAAATGCATGGATCCAAACCTTCCATTTATTAATTCTCTCNTTTGTCCAAGTAATTAGTCACCAGAGACTTGATAGCATAGAACAACACCTTAACCAATGGTTCCATGAGTGTTTTATTCATAGATGAGATTACCTATAAAAAGATAAAAAGATAAAACAACAAATTAAAAGATGAAAAACTAGAANATAGAATAAAGAATGATGAACTAAGAAGGAATGGCCAGGGTGTGACATCAAGGGGACTTGTTGATTTTCTTTGGTGACATATGTAGGTGCTATCATGCAACTTGGTTGTACTAAGATCCTTGTAGATCTAACAACAATGGGAGTAATAGTAATAAAGGAACTTAATAAAGAAACCTAATGCTATTATGGGGGGTCCCACTAGAAAGACATGCACCCATGCCTGAAGGTAGGCAACTTCTCTGGATTACAAACAAAAAAATAGAGAGAAAAGAAAGTGTGCCAAAGTAGCTAGAAAAAAAATGTTTCACAAAGAAATTCCAAATCACTCCTCCCTTGAAAAAAAATGCCAAGTGATCATACGCCTTTCGGTTACGATGCTCTTATGGTTGTCCATCATTGGATGAAGCAATGTGATCTCACTGATTGAAGAAATGGACTTGGTCTTGATTTTGGAGCGATGGGCTAATGACACATTAATCATTCCCTGCACTCAATATTAATTATTCCTTGGGTTAGTTACATTACATCCCAATCTCTACAATCCCTTCTCTAATTCATCCCATCTCACTGTTCATGTATTTGTGACCCATGTCTTGTGTAGCATTGAATTCATACCTCATCATGGTGGTATCTACATGTATGTGTTTTGTGGAGCTAGTATGGATTACATTTAACCCTTCTAGTGCCTATGGATAGTTTAAGGTGTGGTTATGTAAGGGCATTATACGTTGGAACATACTTTGGGAAGGATCCACTTGCATGACTTTTGTAATTTGTATTTGTTACACACCACCACATCATTTTATACCCTTCAAATACTTCATTGCCAAATCTATTGTTTCCTTTGTCATCATTTTATCAAAATTTTCTCAAAACCATTACATGTCCTTTTATGTGTCACCTAAACAAATTATGTCTAACATTAAAATTTTAGGACAACTTCCTTGCAAAAAAAATTTCTATCCCTAAAATCATACTAAGCAAAGAATACATCATTTATTAAAGGCAATGAGTAAGGTATAAAATAATTAAACTTATTTTAATAACCTTACTAACAATTTATATTTTTGTGATTATAGATTGTTCCTAAAAGAGGACAACAAGGAGGACCTTCTCAAGGTGCAACGGAACGCCTAGGGAGAGGTAGAGGCCAAGGACCTCATTCAGAACATGTAGCACAAGATGCACAATCATTCAACATCCTTTAAGGAACTCATGTCACTACATAATCTAGCCAATAAAAAAGTGGAGAGGTTAGGGGCCAATCCTACAAGGAGGAAGAATGACTGTTTGTAGCTTGGTATGTCAAGGCCAATTAGATGTTCCCGTAACTGTCATGTCCATGGGAGGTGTCAACTCCATCAATCATTGGAGCATCATCTTGGATGGCACAAGACCCTCGAACCAAAGAGGAAATGCTCCAAGCACTCCTTTATACCCATCAAATTCCAAAACTTAGAGCACAAAACAAGGGGAAGAGGCCCATGGAGGAGCCACCACTGCTGGGAACCACATGAGCTCCAACAATTTTGCGTTTTGTATTCTTTGTCTATGTCTCAACTTTGTTTTGTTTAATTCCATATTTTGGCATAAGTAAATTCCTAGTAGTCAATAATCCCATACCTATACACTGTGTAATTGATTGCACTTGTTCTTATTTTTTTTGACCCAAGGACACGTTGTTATTTAGGCAGGCATGGTGGTATGATAAAGCATCCAGTGGAAAATGTCAACTGGGCCACGTCAACAAAGCCCCATCAATGTGGTTGCATCAACATGACCCCTTTGATGCATCTTTCCATGCATTGATGTGGCCTTGTCAATGTAGAGTTCATTTTCCATTATAAATATGGATGCACCCACCACATTTAGGCATCTTATGTTCAAGTTGTAGTGAATATCTTACAGTTTTTTTTGTAGGAGTTAGACTATTTTCCCAAGTGCATGCCCATAGTGTGATGCTTGTAATTGTATGGAATGCTTATTCAAGTGTGAAATAATTGGACATGCACATGATCAGCAATAAAGATCGATATTACTCCATCACTGCAGCATTCACTTAGTCTAATTATTTAATTATTATTGTTATTTATTATTTTCTTAGTTAATATTTCTTTACCATCATTAACTATTCCTGTTGTTAAACATGAAATGAAGACAACTTAATCATGAGCATTTAAGTGTGACTACTTGGTATCCCAGTAGTGTATCGAGGAGTGCTCAAGTAATATATGCTTGGTAATCCCAAAAGTAGTACACAAGGTCCAAGATGTGTATAGATGATTAAGGATGGATGCTCATCGTACTTAGAGTAGCTTAGATTCTCTTCCTTCATTCTCTCTTAGCTTAATGAAAGTTATTTTCCATTGCCTCTAGGAGTAGCACTAGTTTATAACCACATCATACACCTCACTTTGGGCTAAACCATACGTGACAAAGCAATACTAGTCCAGGTGGAAAGACAACGAATTGTGATCAATGTGTAACTATCTAGATACCACAACTAGTTCATCTGGAGAGTTTGACCAGATTGTGCATACATGCTCATATTCGTATGGTTGAGTGTAGGGGTACCTCACCACTCATCAATAATAAAAAACTAATTTAAATAATGAACTAGCACACTCTTCATCAATTTCATGAAAACTAATAGTTTATTAGTGAGTCCAAGGAAATAACTAAGAACTTGTAATATTCATATCTTCTTCTAAAAGTTGTTTTAGATGCATCTTCCTCTTACACATGAATCTGATGATATCTAGACTTCAAATTAATCTTAGAAAATATCATATCCTCTCTTAATTAATTAAATAGGTCATCGATTCTAGGTAGATAGTACTAATTTCTAACTATTACTTGTCTTAAACTATCATCCTTCTTCTTTGCAAAAAGAATTGATGCACCAAGGTAAAACACTTAGTCAAATCGTATCTTTGTTCAATAGCTTTTGAATCTACACTTTAATATCTACCAACTTCACTGGATATATTTTGTTAGGTGACTTAGAGATTAGTTAGGTTCTAGGCTTGAGTGTAATCTTAAACTTAATCTCTCAGTGGGAAGGCACTATGGAAAGTTCCTTCTTGAATACCTTGAAGAACTATTGGATCACTAGAATCTAATTTATTTTCTACTTAGTCACTTCATGCACTAAGGTTTTATAAAAACTGTAACCATGCCTAAGCAATTACTAAAACTTCTTGGTTGTTACTAGGTTAAGTTTAATTTGTCTCTTACTTGCTCAAATCATAACCTCTTTTCCACTTGTAGATGAAAGGATGAAAGTCTTGTTCTTAAAATTTAAATGTTCATCCTACTTAGCTAACTAGTCCATTCCAAGACTTACATCATACTTTCCAAGCCCTGTCACCATCATATCACTATACCACATGTTATCTTCTATTGCTACTTGAGTAAAAGATAACATCATAAAAACTACAACACCAGGAGAATGGACTATCTAAACTAAAAGGACATAACACATGACTGAAGGCTTAAGCTATAAATGGATCCTAACTCTATGGTCCACAAAAGAATGACTATCACTAAGATGAAATAGAATAAAAAAAAAAGAAAATCCATCAATATTACCAATTGTGCCCATGATATTATTGAGTTGCTCAACCAAAGGTTTATTAGTCAAAGTATAGACTCTTCTCTTGCATCCTATATCTTTATGTTAAGGTACCTTCTTGCTTCAAGAGTTGGATGCTTTACTTGTCTAATTTTTTACATTGTTGGGGGTACTTAAACCTCTTGTATGAGGCTTACTATAAGAATAAAAATTTAGACACTCATTACCAAAATATATAATTTTATCACAAGCATAGAATTTTGAAGGGGAGTTAAAATATATGTTATTTTTATTTTCAAAATTCCTATCATACTTAGAGATACTACATTTAATCATAGTTAAAGTTTCTTTTTCAGATAATTTAGTTTCTTATTCTTGCTTAGCCATATGCTTCACTATATAGCCAATGCTTTATTATGAGTTATCTCATACATAGATAAACTAAGAAGAACCAAGTCTACATGGATAGGGTCAATTAGTCCATCAATGAAGTAGCTAGTCATCTCTTCCCCATCATCCTAGAAGTGGATATCATATTACATCAACTAGAGGAACTTCACCTTCTACTTAGAAATAGTGAGTTGAACTTGTGCTAGGTTTGATAGTTCCTTAGCGTTGGTCCTTCTAAACTCCTTGGGCACATACCTTCCTTTGAAGGATCGAACAAAGTTAGTCCATTTCACCTCTTTGTATGCCAAAACATTAGTAATCATAGTGTTTTACCACTAGTAGTTGCCTACATTCTTAAGTTGATGAATAGTCAAATGACTTTGTTACCTCAAGGCATGATCCATAAGTTGGAAAGCTTCTTTCAACTCACATAATCACTCTATAGATACTACTAGATATTTAGTACTCTCAAAAGATGGGAGTTTCAGCCTCTCAAACTACTTCATGAGTGTTTGCCCAATGGGTCTTTTTCCACTAAATTTTGAGTACTCAAGTTGATATTATTCACCATTTCCATTATTATAATAATTCTTACTTCTCAAATAAATAAACATCTCCCTCATTACATCATTTTGAGACTTTCCACTAGATTAATTAGGTTTTTTCCTATTTATGATCTCAAAAATTCTTCTTGGTGGCATCCTACACCACAAAGTTGAGAATACTTATCAAACCTAGCTCTGATACCAACTTGTAACACCCTACTAATCAAGCTTAGGTTAGGAAGAGATTACATAGATAAAAACTAAAACATGTAGAAAATGAAATGTTGCTTCATAAATATTAAATGGATGTTAATAAAATTAAGTAGGTAAAGTAGTAGCCATTCATCAAATGACAAGCACATAGGACAAAAAAATGTACCAAAAGATAAAATGTTAAAGAGAAATAGTGCTACTAGTCCCTTACATTCCAAACCTAGCTTGTTCACTAATAAAAATAGGATGTAGCCTATTTCCTACGGAAAAAATTACGATTATAATGCTAGAAAATTATAGAAAAAATTAAATGTAGAATTGATTATAAATAATTCTTGAAGTATTATTACATCCTAAAAGGGCATTGGACTCTAACATTAGATATAAGTATTGAAATTCCAATAATTAAATCGTAACAATGCAACACAACTTAAAAATGAAGCAAAGTTAGGCTTGCACCAAAGATAGAAAAAATATAATACAAATTCTTAAATTAGAGTAAGAATATAAATTCTTCCTAAATAATACATCATAGAATCCAAAAACATAATGACTGAAATTATGAAATATCTAAAAACATAAATCTAATCATCTCCCTATTCTTCTAATTCCTTATCATTTGGAAAAATATAATAATCTAGAAATGCATTAAAATAGTTAGTCCTAACACTAAGCATGATCACTAAACTAATAAAATACTTCCTTATGGGTTGCATTGGAGGCATCAGATAATTACATAGTTACACAGGGGATAGTTGTAAGAAAAGTTAGGTAAATAAATACAAACATCAAATACATAATAAATATTAATAAACCAAATGAATAAACAAAATAAACTAAAAGTTCACCATCACCTACTAAGCCCATCAAATGAATATAATGGATAAATATTACTGATCAATTGATGTTGACTACATAAGTACATAGCTTACTACTAACAAATGCATCTTGTATATTCATTGTAAAATTAGATGATTCTTACCAACCAATGTTACTTGTATAAGTGTTTGACCCACTACTAAGAGAAGCTTCTTACATAGTCACTGTAAAATTATTGATTTATTGGAAAAAATAATCAAATGCCAAAGGACAAACAATAGATAACTAAACAAAAAAATACATCCTTGGATGATGGAAAGATAAATCCAAATGTTAGTAAAGCTAAAGAGGTTAAAGGCTAAGAGATACCTTTTCAAGGTTTGGAAGTATTAGATTTAGTCAATACTATAATGCATATTCTAGTAAATGTCAAAAAATGTAGAAAATTCTAGAAATAGAATCTAAACTTCTAGAGGTCCTTCTAAGCTACTAAAAAGGCTAAAATTCATTGCTTACTATTTTCAAGACTTTGGACAATTTGAAAATCCCTAGAAGCTATGTTTTTTTCCCATTTTCTCATTTTTGTATTTCTTGGATACCATGAATTACTTTACAATAGTTTCTCCATATCACATGATGTCTCCAAAAATATAATAAAATATTTATCATGATATTCATTGCCACATTGTGATGGATTCATGATGGACTAGGGAAGATGCCTTATGATTTGCACTAACAAGAATAAAAACTTTACCTTTTGGGACATTGGCATTTGAAGTTCTTTTGGGATTAGAAAAGAAAAAAATGATTTGAAATCCTAGTTTTATAGCTGAAATTTTTGTAGAAACTATAACAAACATAAGACATGGTCATACTTGATCAAAATGTTTATCGACATCTCATACATGATAATAAATCTTAGAAATTAACTAAATTATAGAAAACAATAATACAATATTCATATATGAGAATTCAAGCATTTCGATAAACACTTGCTGAATAAATGAAAATTAGCAAAATATATATGTTTGCATGCTAAAAATTTACAAAAATTCATTAATAGAAGATAAACACCAAATTTCCCTACCTAAATTGATAGTGATGTAGAAATCATGTGGCTTCAATCTCCAAAGTATGTTCCAATTCCTAATCAAAATGGTAGGTCAACAATGGAATCTAAGTGACATAAAATAATATTTGAAACTATTGATTACCAAAGGCTCTAGTTGATAATCCAGATCTAGATCTAGCTCATTTCCATTTTGGTAGAGTCTTCCTCTCTAACTCTATCTCCAAAATGTTGTCAAGGTAAGATGATGGTCTCTCTTACAATAGTTGCATTATATATATTCTTGCAAGGATTTGCCAACATTGGGTAAAGGGAAGATCTCATTAAAGAACTAAATTAAAAGGAAATTATAATTATAAAATAGTTTTAAATCATTTTTCTAGCATGGACTAGTACCCAACACTAGTATAATGGGCATCCCTTATAAGAAAATTAATAGTTATGTCTAAGCCCAAATTGATAGCCATATCTAAGCCTAAGTAATATAAGGTATAAGGTCAAAAATATAACAA
>MNCI01026825.1:16775-38340 GCA_015680685.1 Gnetum montanum
AAAACCAAGAAAATTCATGTTGTAACTTGTTACTTTCATCACCCAACTTGAGGGAAAATTTTATTGTAAATGTAAGATTTATTATCCATGTGCTACAATCTTGTATACTTTAGATTTTTAGGACTAAAAATGCCTCATAAGTTGCTATTGCCTCACTTCCCAAGAGGAAAAACTACTATCATGTCTATATTTGTGCTTGAAAAGGCTAAAAACACCTTGGAGACTATCAAATTTGGCATTTTCATGGGTTTTATAGTGGTTATGACCCTAAGTATGCTAGAGTTATGCACACCTAGTGTTGAAGTTGTTGAACTTTTCATTTTCCCAGCAATGGCCAACGTAGTCATCATAATTTCCAATAGTTGTAGCATGGCCAATGTAGTCATCTCAAATTCATAGCAATCTCCACATGGCCAGCATATTCACCATATTTCCCAGTAGATCTCAACAATGCCAACATAGCTCTCTAAATCCAACACAGTTGAGGTGAAGCGAGCATAGTCACAAAAAGTTTGTTTACTATTTTTAGAATCTAGTGTGTTCTTGATGATCATAGGGTGTCAAAACTTGCCACAAATGCACAACTACAATCGCAATTATGGCCTATTACACTTGAAAATAGCACCAATCTATCAATAATCATGGTAGAAATTTGCAACCTAAAATTAGCAACCTTGAATCCTATAAAAGGTAAACTTGAATACCTTATTCAAGTTCAAAACATTTTTACAACCTAAAAACCTCTGCAACCTTAAGCACTTTGAACCCATTTGGCATTTGTAAAAATTTTGTAGCAAATTGGAATCTACCTTGGCATCAAAAAATTTCAAAGTAGTCCCACTACAACAAGAGTCAAACACCAACATTAACACCATTGATAATGAAATTTGCAGATTCATGCAAAAACTAGCAAGGACCTCTTAGCAATCGGAGTTGGGAAGTACCTCAATCATGGAGTTTGACTATAGAGCATAACCTACTAACTCCAAAAGGCTTCAATCCCCATAAGAGTAGGCTTCTTATGCATTTGAGCACACAATCTATACTCTTTGAACTTTATACCTTAAGAATTTTGCTACTTTAATAAAGTTTATCATTCATTTCTTGTGTAGAATCTATTTCACATTTTAATTTCTATGTTTATTTTTCATTCAAATTTTAAATTTTATTTTTCTCCATTTACATTCTTTAAATCCCTAGGTGATAAGATAGACCATCCAGGGCACCTTGGATCCTCTTTCTTGGAGGGCATTGGGATTCAAGATTAAAATTATTTCCACAACTAGGATTTTTGGTTTTTTCTAGTGATCAAATTTTTCTAGTGCAATAGTTTTTTTGTGCTAGAAGAAGGGCCTCTACCTAAATTCTTAGCCCAAATTAATCAATCATTTTCAAAATCAATTTTTCCAAATTCCAAAACCTAAAAACTTGTGATCATCTACCATTGAAATAAACATTGGTGTTCAATTCCTTGTAGTTGATACCCAGTGTAGTTGTTGTAGGTGATTTGGATGTCTACAAGATTTTCACAATAGTTGCTGGATTCTCTAAAGCCACCGTAGTTAACACTTATAACCACAATTTTTACCCATAAATACCTATATTCAAGGGATCCTAAGAACCAATGTAGCTCCACCCAAATACCCAAATACTCCTATTGTGAAATATTATGAATACCTAGTGTAGTTACCTCTAAGACTCCAACATATTCCTTGGTAAATCAAAAATTTTACATTGAATTCTTCCCCTTTAGGAAAAAATATTCCTAGCCTAGTTTTACCAAGCAGAAATCCATCTTTCATCACCTACCCCAACATCATTGGTTGGGCAATACCATAATCTACTGCACACCCACATAAATTTCCTACTATGAAATTTTGTTGAAAGGCCAACATAGTACCCTCCAACACCCCAATTTAGTAATGGAAAAATACACATTTACTTTTCCAAAATCCATGAATTTCTCCAAGAGGAGGTATCACTAGTGCAACCTTGCTAGGCAAGACAACCATTTCCTCATCCCCCTTTAGTGTAGACCCTACTAGTAAATTAGTGTAGTTGGTCCTTCCAACACATAAAAATTTCACATTTTATTAAGTGTAGTATGCATCATTGCTACTACAACATGTACCACACCTATAGTTATAGTTCACACCATTTTCCAACCATAATCCTTTGCATCTTAGATAATTCAACTTGTTGGAATTTTTTCTAAAATAATTAATTAAATCATAAAATGTTTAAACTAGATGTAACCAGTAACCATCTCTTTTAGCAAGTCAACCATCTTGCCCCTCAACCTAACTGACATGGCATCTACCCAAGATTTTGTGAGGGTTTATGACCTAAAGGGCCCTATTGTAGCCAAGCATAGGCAATGCCTTAGTGATGAGCAGCAAGGTATCCCTATGCTCAACCATACAAATATGAGCGTACACATATGATTCGGTCAAATTTCAAGGACTAAGTGCTTATGAACCTTTACAAAACTCGAACAGGTTAGTTAATCATTGTCGTCCCAAGCTCACTTGTATAGCGCAATCGTATGGTTAAGCAAACTTGAGGTATATGGTTTTTATATATTTTTATGTTTTATGTTCTAGTGCTACAAAGGGAAAAGCGAACTAATTAAGTAACAAATTTAATTTAACTAATCAACTATGCTCTAACTAGTCCTAACACCAGCATCCGTTATCACTTTTCGTACACATCTTGAACCAATGCAACACTACTAGGATTTCCAAACACTAAGTTTTACTATGTTACCAAGTGTTCCACGCATGCTAGAAGTGGTCATGCTGAGTGTGCCTACTTGGGAGAGTTAACAAGGTGAGAGAGAGAGAACGTTAATTAACTAAGGAAAACATTAAATAACTATAAATAACATTAAATAGCTAATTTTGAATACTACAAGATTTATCACAATGTTCATTTTTATTTCTAGTCACAAGGTGTGCTAAGGTACATAATGCTCAAATAAAGATCCATTTGCTTTATGACTCCTACTATAGGAACTTAGAAATAATTCTAACTCTGAGAAGGGAAAAAGACAAGAGTTTAGGTAAAGGACTAAGATTAATGAACTAACTATTGCCAAACCAAGTGCACCCGCCTCTTATTTATAGGCGATAAGACAGGCCACGATATCATATGTCCGATATCGCTTAGAAGGCTCTGATATCGCGTACATGATATCATGGCTCATCACTTAGTCTAAGGGAGAAAGGCCTATATTAATCTATCATCAATAAAAATTATTATAGTTTCATCTTTTCCAAAATCCAAGTAGGCGTGCTCATCCCATGGGTAGACATAGAATCCAAATGTGAGTACAAGCTAATTCACCATGATATGAAGGAATACATTCCTTCCTTGTATTGAAAATTACCATTTTCTAATGCCCACACATACATTCTATCTCATCTAATTGAGATGCTTGAGAAAAATGGGGTTCCAAGAATCAAGGGTTAACACAAGGAGTAGGATGAGTTTGAGGCAAAGCCCAAACTAGAAAACTTCTTAGGGAGCCTCTTCCAATAGTGGGTTCTCCAAGCCATTGTATCCATCTATATCTCTCCTACCTCCTTCATAAAGCATGTTCCTCAGCCCACTTCTTCCATCTAGATAACCATGTTTGGATTGGCACCTATCATAGTAGCCCACCAGGCACAATCTATGCCATAAATAATCCCCTTAAGACCTCTATGTTGTTTACCACATAGCCTCGGTCTATGCAACCATCACTAATGCTCTTCACCACTGCTCACCCCTTATCAATGCTAGTGGAACTCCAAATGATCCAAGGATCATAAAAATCCTTCATAAGCTTCATGCCCCAAATACCTAATATGACTTCCTTCTCATTGTTTGGTCCCCCTACAACCATGATGAACTAGCCTCTCCCTTCTATGCCACAACCCATTGCAAGTCCATAGGCCTCTCAACTCACTCCAAAACCTGATGAACAAACTCCAAAACCTTTTGGGATGCATCAAGGCCTAGATCAAGCATTCCAAATGATCTAGAACCTTACAAAAGCTTAAAGCCTTCACAACCTAGGTGGTGAAGATCATGGACTTCTATCAAGATGATCCAATCAGCCCTATTTTCCCATAGATAACTCCTTCACCAGGCATCCCAAGCCCTCAATTTATCAAGTAAAATGGTAAGGGTAATCCTAATTCTCACCTTAAAATCTTTTTTTTGTAGTGTCTATTGCTACAAGCTTGACTACATATCATAATGCAGATTTTTCCTATGTCCCTTCTTAGGAAAGCCTTGGACTAGTACCATGCATTACCAAGAGGATCTATATCCTTCCTAGAAGACTTAATATCCTAATTTTTTAACTATTTATAGTATAACTTGAAACCAAAAATGACTCTTGACCAACTAAAGAAGATCAAGCAAGGATCCCTTAAGCTCGTACAAAAGTTTATACAATAATGGAATGCTTTTCTAAATGAGATTCCAAAACCAATAGCCAAGACTCACCTTCTCACCATATTCAAGGGGGTAGTTAATGACTTTATTAAGTCAAAAATGTACTACCTAGACCTATAGTTACTCAACTAAGAATTTTCTCAAATCAAGAACATAGAGGATGTTGCTGAGGCTAGTCATGACCCTACCTATGTGGCGTACAAGAACTAACACACATAGAAGGATGAGAAGAGGGGAACACAAAATCATGTAGTCATGGCCACTATGGCTAAATAAAATAAAACAACACAAGTGCCTAAAATGAATCAACCCAAGACTCCCATAACAAATAACCAACCATCAACATCTAGGGATTCTACATCAACCAATACAAGGCCTAACTTTGAATAAAAAGACTAGGCTAAATATACTAGCTTACTCTTGAAACCATTTGAACTCCTTGAAAAATTATTAAAGAGTGTAAAAATACAATAAAAATAATTGAGAATGCCTGTAAGAAGAATGATAGATTATGTGACATTACGAAGAACCCTACTCTTATGACCAAGGATGATCTCGTAGGTGTCTAATTACTTCAAGCTTGACCGTATCTACGACTATCATCAACTACAAGGTCATGATCTTGACTTTTGCTTAGTGCTACAGAATGATTTGAAAAAGATGATAAACAAGGTTGAGTTGGTACTCAATACCTCTAATATAGTCCTTTGAATACCAACAACAACCCATATACTATAGTGGCATTCAATGTAAACAAAAATCCTAGACCTACATGGGAGTCGTTCATGATTTTGATACCTCCTCAAAACGATAGGGGTCCTCTAACTTTGACTAGTTCAAGGTTTCCTGTGGTTGTAAGAATACCATCATCTATGCTTCCCAAGGAAACTTTTGTAACCAAGGAAATCCCTCCCATTATAACTAAATAAAAAATCATAGCTAAACAATGTCCTCTTGTAGTTGCCAACACATTAGCTTCTTCTCTACCAAATAACAATAGTAAAAAATCTCCAAGAAAACAACATAAGAAGCCCATACTAAATCCTAAGAATAAAGATAACAAGAAGTCCAAGGCATGAAAGTATGGGATAATGTCAAAGGCCACTCCCATCTCATCTTTTCTAGTGAGTCCTAGTGCTTAGGATGCTTCAACTAGTTAACCACAAGAGGATTCCAAGCCATAAGGGAAAGGGAAAAAGGCTAAAACACAACCACTGAAGCATGAAGTCCGCATCCTAGGACACATGGTGTAATTCAAGAACAAAAGATAAATAAATTAATAACCAATGACATGCACTTCCTAATGCTATGGAATAGGTCAAGTAGTCACTAAAACAAAAGAACACCTGCATTAGCCTATATGACTTTGTAATGACTTTTTCTACACACCATGAAGCATTAGTGAAGATGTTGACCTCTATTCCTAATAATGAGGACATCCTTGCTAGTGAAGAGCTCATCCATGAAATGATGGTGCCACTTTCACCAAAGGAATAAATGAAGTCGACAACACTAGTGTTTCATGATAGTGAAGTTAAGACCAATTCCTAAGATGGCAAGACAACCAAGGTTCTCCTTTTGATATCCATAAGGGTAGGATAGTACAAGTTACATAGGATGCATGTTGATGATGGAGAGACAAATAACATAGTACCTTACACCATCATTGAACATTTAGGCCCAATGGATCATATGCAATATACTTCAAATTCTACTCTTAAATCCTTTAATAGATCTTGAGTTGTTGTAAAAGGCTCCATTTCCTTAGACTTTGTGGTAGCAGAATAATTCCCCACAATGGCCAACTTCTTGGTGGTGGTAGAGATACCATGATTCAATCTCATCTTGGGGAGGCCTTGGCTTGCTCAATTACTAGCTATTTCCTCACCCATCCACCAAGAAATTTACTTGTCTTACAAAGGATGTGTGATAATCATCCATGGTGACAATGTCATTCCTTTGGCAATCAACAACATTAACATAGAATAAGGATCCATAGTGGAGTTTTAGAAAGAAACTTTGACTATTAACCACAAAGTCAAGAAACCTAATAGAAAACAAGATGTTAAAACCAACAAGGATGGGCCCATGAATGCACCATTGAAGGAGCTCCCCTTCAACATGATTAGCAAAGGAAATACAGAGTACAAAATCATACAAAGTAGACCATATACCTTTCCTAATCTTTCAAAGATTAGGAAATACTTGCACAATTGAAGTCTACCACCAATCCACTTATCCTTACATCTATGACCATGTAACCTTCTTTTCCTACTTTTCCTATAGCCTAGTTGAAACATTATTTGCATGCAACATTTTTCTTTACTTAGTTTTACATTATTTAAACTTTACTTTACACATAGCCTAAAGTTTATTCTTAATTACGATTTCATTTTATGCCTTGTCTATTTTAGAACATAAAACAGAAAAATACCTCAAAAACTTTAAAACATGAAAACTCATAAAAAATTCTAAAACATAAAAAGCTAGTAAAAATTTTTCTTCTCAAATTGCAAGGTCCACCATGGCTTAAAACTAGCAAATCATAGGACTAACCATGGCCTAAAACTGGAAAATCATAGGGTCCTCCAAGGCCTAAAACTAGTGAATCATATGGCCCACCATGGCCTAAAACTAGTAAAACCCTTATTACACTTTACAACCTAGTTTAAATTCTAGCTTGCTAGTAAATTTTATTATTTACTACATTATGACCACAATAGTTAACCAACATAGCCTTATAACATGAACAAAAATGTAAAATGCATAACATGAGTGAAACATTAAGCATCAAAACATATAAATGAAATTAAAATTTTTAAAAAATAATAGTCTAAATGTTTGTCACATATTGTGATAAAATTTTAAAAAATACATAAAATAATAAACTATCTCTCAAACATCCATGACTAAATCTAGCCATAAAAACATTAAGAGCAAATGAAATAACCAAAAGACATAGCTAACTGAAGGTGCTAAGGTGCAACTAGAGGGGGATAAGGAGCATCTCCAATGTCATCACTACTAGTGTCCTAGTGTGTGGATATAACAAAGAAGTCCCACTAGCTCAATGACCACCAAGATTGGTTTCAAAAAGGTCTTGCACACAACAACAACAATCATTAAAATCATAAATATGATCATAACCAAGAAAAAAAGAATAACTATTAGAAAGCAAAAATTATTAAAACCTTAATGTCAATTTTCTCACTGAAGAAAAATAATAAACTTTATAATTTTCAACACTTAGAACCAAAACCATATGATAACCAAGATTATGACCATTTTGCAAATAAAAAATCAAAAAAGAACCACATAGTCAACCAACAACTGATAGAAATTCCATGGTGAAATATGCATAGAAATTATAAAACAATTTATGTAGAAACATTGAAGCCATGAGAACTAGCTTGTACCTACAACAATATTCATAAAATCCCAACTTGAATTTCATAAATTTTTGACTAGAAATCCTAGTTAATAATGAAACTAGCTATAGGAAAAAGTCTAAGAGGGCTAGTCAAAAATTTAGAAAAACTTCAAGCAACTATTGAAAAATAAAAAAATGTATAAATAACCTTAGTATTCTTGAACACAGCCATTAAAATTCAAAAACCACACTAACACTACCTATACAACTAGGAAGGTTTGTAGTTTTAACAATCAAAACTAGAACTATACAATAGTTTGCACAAGAATGAAAATGATAATTTAGAACTAAAATTTTTTTCTAAGTCTAAAGACTAATTATACATAAACAATCAATAAAATAAAAACATCTATGATGTATCCCTAAGCCTAGAAAAAATTTTAACAAACCAAAACCATAATGAAATTTAACAAATACTTGCATAACAACACAAAACTATAGAAAATGGCTATAGTCAATCACTGATAAAAAAATATGATTTTTTTTAAATTAACAAAATCAATGCCAAAAAATCCCTAAAACCTGCAAGAAACACCAATAACCTCTAACATTGGCTAAAAAAATTCTTCAAAGTGTCAAAATTGCTCATCTTCATAGGGGTAAAACAATAAAAACTCACTATTCGCCAATCTATGAAAAAATTCACAAAAAATCAATTGTAGATCAGACTTCAATGATTCCATTTGTATTTGAACTAAAAAATGAAATAAAAATAAATAACTCAAAAAATCAAAAATCCTTAGCCTTTTTTACATAGAAATGGAGAAAGTGATAGAAAAAATAATAGAAACTAAAAAACCCCTTGTGTACTCACTTATGGAAAAATTCATAGAAAATTCAATGTAAGTTAAAATCTAATAGTTTAACCACCATTTAAACCATTGAAAATAATATTACAATTTTGTGGCCACAAAAATGGAAAAATTGAAGTGTTTTTCATACAAAAAATACAAAATTAGCATTGCTTTATGGTGGGAAAAGAATAAAAAACACATAAAAAAGGCTAGAATAAAATTTATAACTTAGCATAGACCAGTCCCACAACTAAAGCAATAATGAAACCCCATAAACATGGCCTAGATATAACATAGGAATTTTACAAAATTCAATTTTAATCAACACACAAGCCTACATGAGAAAAAACACTTAGGATTCTAACAAAATTTCTTACAAAATGGCTAAGGATTATGTACTTGGGAGTCATGGTGGAAGATCATTCTCCTAGCAAAGACCATGGTAGATTGGAGAGTCCTCTTACAAATATTTTAGCCTCCTCCAAGGCTAGATTCTTCTTTTTTAAGCTCTCCTCTTCAATATCTTAAACAATTAATGCCAAGATGTCCAAAAGCTTCAAGCTTCTAGAATTCCTCCAATAACTATGTTTGCTCCTTGATGTTGGATGGCTAGACTACACTAAGGATAGATGTAGTTGAAGCTAAAAATAGGATCAAATATCTAATACTATGTGTTGTAGGTTAGAGGTAATTTAAGAAGTTTGATTTTTGAAAAATTGTAATGTGGGAATCAATGCCAAACTTATGCATTAACCACCAAAACCTTATTTTTTCAAAACACTCACACAAGTTCCACATAACTCCATGATCACAATTAGAAGGTAGGAATATGATAGTTTAGTGGAAGAGAAATTCATTTAACAATTCAAGCTTGATGTGGGTCCTACTAGGTGCCTCTCTAACAAGCCAATAAAAAATCCTAATACACTTGGATTTTGCCTTCTCCATGATAACTATGCTAGGGTTTAAGCTCCTAGAAGCCTTGGAATGGATTCTAAACTCCAACCATTTCTAGAACCCACTTCCTAGACATCCATCCATGCCATGTTTAAATCTAAAAACCTCATGCCCAAAATTGGTAACCACGTGCTCACATTGGAAGTCATTGAACACCAAGGAAAGCCAAAAATCATATCAAAACTAGCTATTTTGGGTAACTATTATGATCAATAATCTGGCTATGCTAGCTAGTGTAGTTCCAAGAGGGATGATGCCTTCCACCACTAACCAGACTTCTAATCAACTCCAAAATGATCACACCATGGACCAAGCCTTAGCTAGAGCCTTTGGCAGCTCTACAACGTCACACGAATACTCAAAAGGCATCAAAAATCATCTGTATTGAATGGAATATGTTAGGAACACCTTAACTATGCTCGCTAGCATAGTCCCAGTATAGTTGAGAGAAACTTGACCACTCAATATCCCAAGTAACTTTAAAACTAGCATTTCTTGACCATCACATACTCTTATAGTATGTAGTGGATTCCAAATGAAAAAACATTGATTAAAGATGACTCCATCCATATCCCAACCTTAGTACCATGTTCAGAGTAGGCCCAACTATGCTAGCTAGCATAGTCCTAGCATAGTTGGGTAGAAGATTAAGATCAAAATATAAAAATAACCTCTAGAATGGCAAACTCTAAACCCCAAAGTCTTTGATAAGCCTAAGATGAAAAAAAAAACCATGCAAAAATGAAATAAATCCTACTCCCATCTTTATACTATGCTTGGAATGACTAGCACTATGTTGGCTAGCATAGTCCTAGCATAGTTGGATTAGGATGGACCACCAAATATCATAAACCATTAAATCAACATATCTAGGTCTTCACACTTCCTTAGATCCTCTAGTGACCTTGTAATAGTAAAACATGGAGCAAAAAAATAAGGCTAAATTTCATTTTCACCTTGGCACTATATTATGGATCACTCTAACTACACTGGCCAATGTAGTTTCTTGGGAATGGAACAAAAAATACCAAATGTGACTTTCAAAGTATCATATCCTAGCCATCACACCTTCTTGATACCTCTAATATCTTAAATTCCCAAAAAGTGAAACCAAAGTCAATTGAATGTGTTTATCATTTTGGCATTATTTTGGCATTATTTTCTCATTTTATCAAATAGGTGTCATTTAATGTGTTTATGCTTGATATGTATGACTAGAGTATGGACACTTGAGAGCAATTTAGTATGCCTTTGACTCTAAGTGGATCTCATTATTATCTTTATTGATGCATCAACCTTAATTACCTAGATCTTGAGCTTGAGAGTCTAATCAACCATATAGCCTCGATAGTGAAATATATAGAGTGGCCTGAAAACCTAGTTAAAATCCTTAACCTTGAGGCTACTGAAATCATCAAGGACTCTCTAGTTTAGATTCCTATCATGATACACAATGGTGAGGATAAAATTTTAAAACTAAGTTCCTCACTATAACCGTATCAAGCTCAAGAAATCACCAAGGTTCTCCATGAAAACATTAAGGCCTTTTCGTAGTCATATGAAAATATACTACACCTTGGCCCATGCCTAGTGCAACATAACATCATACTCAATCCTAGTATTAGGCCACTTAAGCAAAAGGTTTGAAATATTAGAACAAACTTAGCCTTGATAATTTGTGATGAAATCACAAAACTACACCTAGCTAGTTTCATTAGGGTTGTTGACTATGTGGAATGGATGTCCAACATAGTGGTAGTCCTAATGAAAAATTGGAGTATACAATCTATATTGATTTTTGAGACTTGAATAAGGCAACCATCAATGTTTATTTCCCTTTGCCTAGTATTGACCAACTTTCCCTTTTAATAAGGCATCCCTTATTATCCTTCATGTATGGGTTCTTGAGGTACAACCAAGTTAGGGTTAATCAAAAACACCAACTTTGCATGACCTTCATGACTTCTTAAGGTACCTTTTTCTACACCATGATGTCCTTTGGCCTAAATAACATATGAGAAACCTACTGAAAAGTGATGATGTATATCTAGAGTGATTATATGCTAGGATTTTCAATGACTATGTAGACGATATAGTTGTTAAATCCAAAATGGCTAATGACCATGATGAGGAGCTCCCATGGATTCCACAATCCAACCTCTCTCACTATCACAAAAATAGTAAATTTGAACAAGAAAATAACATGAAAGCTTTATTCTTTCTCAAATGAAGAAATCATAGCTGAAAGGAAGCACAAATTCCCAAGGACATACAAGAGATTCAATCCAATTCTCACACACTCAATCAAAGAAGACATGCACTCATATGAATGATGATCAAAGCATCATGCTAAGATTCTATCTCTCTCTCTACTCTTCTCTAAACTTCCTATAGTCTCTCATTCTATTTTCAAACTCTCTTGATCAATTGAATGTGCAAGAGGACTATTTATACCTTTTCCTACTTGTCTTTTCATCTTTCCTCTAATTTATCATTTAATTAAATGTTCATTAAAATCTATGGAAGACATATTTAAAAAATAGAAGACATCTCTCCTAAGTACATAAGTTATCAGAGAAAACACCTTTGAGGAATACGATATGTCTCTCTTGAGTGAAAAAGTTATTAGAGAAGACATCTAATATGCAATGAAGATGTCCAACTATTAGTGAAGTTTTCTTTCCTATTAGGGTCAAAGTTAAAGGTACTTGTTTTGAGGCCTTAAGCCTCTAAACATCTCTAAAAAATTCCCATAGCCCCTAGAACATCCTAAAGTTATTAAAATAACCCCAAAAGACTCCCAAACATGTCAAAATACCTTGAAATCATTATAAAAAAAACATCACTAAAAGACAAACACAAAAACTCACAAACATATATGAACAAACATATTAAGATTAGGAAATAGGCTAGGTGATGTTCATTAGACCATGTGCATGACCTTAACCTTGTGTTGAAATGATATCTCAAATATGAGCTTAGGCTTAATCCCAAGAAATGTGTCTTTGGTGTGAAATCCAATACGATACTTGGCTTTATAGTATCCAATATAGGATTATGTGTAGATATTGATAATGTTAAGATCATATCGAACTTGGTAGCACCAACTAACCTTAAGGAGCATTAGGTACTACAAGGTACATTACAATTTATTTGTAGGTTCATCACTAGGCTTGTAGATACAGCGTATGCAACACTTGCTTAAGAAAAGAGTTTAATTTGAGTGGATAGCTCAATGCTAAGAAGCCTTTGAAAACCTTTAACAAGAGTTGGAAAAACTACCCATAGTCTATCCACCATGAAAGGATAAAGGTTTTCATATCTACCTTACTATCTTGGACATGTCTATTGACTCTCTACTTTTTCAGAAAAAGGATGATGAGATGGAGCTACATGTATACTACCTAAACCATGTATTAATTTCTCATAATACTTGATACACTAAAGTGGAGAAGTATTTTCTAGCCCTGGTCTTCTCATTGAAGAACTGGAGACACTCCCTCTTTAGGAGCTAGGTAAACACCATTTACAAGGATAATGTACTTAGAGCCATAACAACCAATATCTATAATAATAGTCATATTTCCTATTGGAAAGCCATAATAGCCAAATTTGAACTCCATTATGTCTCTCAAGCATCAATGAAAGGCTTGCAATAACTACACAACTCACTATTTCACTTGTACAAGACAACCATAGATCCTGAATTCCATGACAAGCATGTCAACATCATTAGTGACATACCAAAAGGCTATAAGCAATTATGTAGTTTGATGAAGCTCTAAAAACCCATGGGACTATTGTTTTTAGCATCATAATATTCCCATCTAGTGAGATCTTATCCTTTTCTTACCATTTTTAATTCCCATGTACCAATAACATCGTGGAGTATGAAGGATTGATCATGGAAATAATGGTAGCTCATGACCAAGGGATTAAATGCCTAATAATTAAAGCTGATTCATAACTTGTGGTTAAGCAAGTAACCGAAGTTTATGCTTGCAAAGATAAACATCTATAACCTTACTGTGTATCAAAAAAAAAAACTAATGCAACAATTTATAGACATTAGTTTCCAACATGTACCCCAAAGAAAGACCACATTAGCTGATGTCATTGTTACCTTATCCCTAAGTATGATGATTGATGTCTTTAGTAAGTTACCTACCTTAATCATGAACTATGTTATTCCCATCATGTAGAAAACTGAAGGTGACTATATAGCCACTATCAACACCACTCCTCAAAAGGAGTGCTACAATGATATCAAGTTTTACCTAATGCATGGTGAATCTTCACAAGGCTTTCCCACTTCTCAAAAGGATGCTATCCATAAAAGATCAAAGTAGTATGCCATTGTAGATGATAACACATTATGTTGACAGTCCTATGATGGCATATTGTATGTGTTCTTAGACAATAATGAAGCCCACACAATCCTTGAGCAAGTTCATGAGGATGTATGTGGAGGACATATAAGACCTAGAATCATAGCTACTAAGACTAGAAAACTAGGCTATTATTGGCCCTATATGGAAAATGATTGCCTTAAAAAGGTTAAAACTTGTAACATTTGTTAATGACATAGCAACCTAATACATGTACCACCAACTCAGTTACATACTACTCAAATAACTTGGTCATTTTAATGGTGGGGATTGGACATCATTGGACCTATAACACCTAATTCTTTCATAGGGCATACCTTATAATCACTACAACCAAATGCTTCATAGAGTGGATTGAAGCTATTTTCCTAAGGAAGAAAACATCTCAACAACTGTGTAAATTCATACTTGATACAATGGTAGCCTATTATGGCATATATATGACCATAGTCATGGATAATGGAAAATAGTTTAGTGGCCAAGAAACAAAAGCCTTTTATCAAGACTTGGTTATTCAACATTCATTTTTATAGCCATATTACCCTCAAGCTAATGGACAAGCTAAAGCCAGCAAAAAAACTATTGTAAAATTTCTTAGAAAGATGATGAAAAACAATAGATGCAAGTGATATGAGCAGCTTGTCCATGCACTTTGGGCCTATTGAACCACCTATAGAACTACAAATAGAGTAGCCCCATATAGCTTGGTTTATGATTCTAAAGTCATTTTGCCTCTTAAATTGTAGGTTCCATCACTGAGAGTAGCCTTGTCAAACTTCATCAATAATTAATAGAATAAGGAGTTGTGTACCATGGACATAGACTCAAAGGAAGAGTAATGGGTGTGAATGCTTACTCACATTGAGTAATACCAGGAGAGATAGAAGTAATAGCACTAGCATGATATAAACAAACAAAAGATCAAGAAGGAATACCTAGTCCTCAAGGTTGTTTGTGAGCATGTAGAAAAGTTCTTAGCCAACTGGGAAGAGCCTTTCTTGATCACCAAGGCCTATGGCAATGGATCCTTCAAGGTGGCACACATATATGGGAATGAGTTGGACAATCCTGTTAATCATTCCTAACTAAAACCTTATTACATCTAACATGTTTTCTTTGTATATGCCAACAATGACATCCACAACCATAGTGACTAATAACCAGTGAGCCATAATTCTTTTCTCTATTTATTTTGGTATAATAAGTGGGCTATAAAAATTTGTAATAAAAAGAACCTATGATGACTTGGTTTGCTAATTATATCATGTAGCCTTATGTATCACCATGTAACAAGGTGTTTTCTTTGTCTTGTTTTCTTATCCTTTTAGAGTTGTGCTTGCATAATGAAGCCTAGAGTCATAGCAAAGGTGCAAGTAATTGTGGCAACAAGTTACCACATGACATTGATGTGAAAGGGTTGGTTAGCTTGTCCTACCTTGCTAAGAGTTCTTATTCCACTTCACTCCTATTATTCCCCCTTTGATCCATTGTCCAGTAGCCTAATTGTAACCTTCCTTTTACTAAAAAACAATTTTCACCTATGTTTGATACTCATGCATTATGTCCATTTGACATCTCCTTAGTCTTTCTCCACCAAGTCCATTGAATGTAAAGCATCTCATTCAGCAAGAACGCTGAATCAAATCCATCCTTTATAGTCAAAGTCTTGGAAGGTTTCACCCTGAAAAGAAAAAGATAAGCAAATAGCCAAGAAGCTAAAAGGTTGATGAAGATTAAAAGATAGATCAATGGCTTCAAACATGGAAAAGGAGGATCCTAATGGGCAAATAAGTGTTGGAGAAAAATTTTGGTTGCTCGAAAACATTACTGAGTGACCAACACTTTGAAGCATGAAGCATGAAGACCACACTAATTAGTCAAAATGTCATGGCCATGATATAACCATGATTGTCAAGATATGAAACTCATTGTTAACCTTCATGACCATTTCCTTGTAGCCAAATATGAAATTTATCCTATATCATCTCATCATAATTTTATCCTATTATCACAAGCACTCTTTGGCATGGTTTGACATTATAGGATCAAGCATGGAGAGGAACATTAGTAGTAGAACCATAGTGGTTTTTTGTATTCTTTGTCAATGTCTCTCAAGTTAATCCTCCAAACATCAACAAAGAGGAGCCAATGAAACACCACTAAGCGAATTCATGTTATAACTTGTTATCTTCATCACCCAAATTGAGGTAATATTTTATTATAAATATAAGGTTTATGGCCCATGAGCTATATTCCTGCATACTTTATCTTTTTGGGATTGAAAAATTCCTCGTAAGTTGCTATTGCCTCACTTCTCAAGTGGAAAAAGTAATGTCATGTCTATATTTGGACTTGGGAAGGCTAAAAATCCCTTGGGAACTATCAAATTTGGCATTTTCATGGGATTTATTGTGCTTATGGCCCTAAATATGTTAGAGCTGCACACACCTAGCATTGGAGTTGTCGAGTTTTCCGTTTTCCTAGGACTGGCTTGTGTAGTCATCACAAGATCTAGTAGTTGTAGCAAGACCAACATACTCATCTCAAATTCTTAGAAATCTCCACATGGCCAAGGTAGTCACCATATTTTCCAAAAAATCTCAATGATGCCAATGTATCTCTCCAAGGCTAGCATAGTTGCAATGAAGCCAACATAGTCACAAAAGTCCTTCTACTATTTTTAGTATCTGGTGTGGTTTTGATCATCCTAGGATGTCAAAACTTTCCACAAATAGACAACTATGTTGGGAATTATGGCCTATTGCACCAGCAAACAACACCAATTTGTCAACAATCATGGAAAAAATTTTCAACCTAAAATCAACAACCTTGGAGCCTATAATAGCCAAACTTGAACACCTTATTCAAGTTTGGAACATTTTTGCAACCTTAAGAACATTGCACCCATTTAGCATTTGTAAGACTTTTGTAGTATGTTGAAATCTACCTGGGCATCAAAAAATCTTAGTATACTCCCATTGCAACATGACTCAAACACCAACATTTACACCACCAATAATCAAGGTTGCAGATTCAAGTGAAAACTACAACGAGCTCTTAGTGATCAATGTTGGGAAGTACCTAGAGCATAGAGTTTGACTACAGAACATAACCTACTAGCTTCAATAAGCTTCAAGATCCATTCAAGTAGGCTTCTTATGCTTCTAAGCACATAGTCTATACTCTTTAAACTTTATACTTTAAGCATTTTTCTACTTTAATAAAGTTTAGAGTTCATTTGTTATGTAGAATCTATTTCAAGTTTTAATTTCTGTGTTTATTTTTCATTCAAATATGCAATTTTTTCTCTGTTTACATTCTTTAATTTCATAGGTAATCAACTAGACCATATAGGGCACCTTGAATCCTCTTTCTCAAAGGCCCTTGGAATTGAGGATCAAAATTATTTCCACAACCAAGATTTTTGGTTTTTCTAGAAATCAAATTTTTTAGGTGCAGGAGTTAGAAAATAAAACATCAAATGTTAAAAACACAAATATACCAAATGGTAAGGTGTAGGGTATAGGGAAATCTCTTATAATTCCATTTTCCTTACTTTATAGATGGTTTTTGTAGTGTTTAGGCTCTATAGAGATGCCATGGAAGGCTAAGAGATGTCTAGGTTATCTAGCAATCATCTTAGGAGAAACATCCCACATGTGAGTAAGATGTTCTAGTTCTTAGATGAGACATCACATAGGTTGAGAGATGTCTTATACATAGGTTAGATGTCCTAGATATAGTGGAGATGTCCCACTTGCATTCTAGGTTTGATAATGAGATGTCTTTCTTAGGGAGACATGTTAGCTCATAGTGAGACATGTTAGCCTTCATGGAAATGTCTTTTACTAGATAGAAATGTCTCTTCTACAAGTTGTGTTTGTCACTAGGACAACTTAGAAAACGTCTAGGATGACCCATACAACTAGGAAAACTTCTAAATTGGCCATTCTGAATTGAAAAACATTTAGACAAGAGGGGAAAAGATAGAAACATCATAAAGCTCCTCAACTTGAGTTGGGGAAAGATTTCTAAGTTTCTTATCTTGGTTTTTCAATAGTTGCATAGTTGGGAATGGATTCATATTTTGATTAACTTGAGAGCCCAATAAAATGTTATTTTGTCTAGGATAGTTGCTTGAATGGGTTTGGTAACTAAACCTTATCCAATATCCTACAAGGTACATTGGCTATCTAGGAATTACTCTCAAGAGGCAAGAGAGCAATGTTTTTTCAAATTTAAAATTAACATTTTTCATGATGTTGTGAGATGTGATGTACTTATAATTGATCATGCTAATGTAATTCTTAATAGACCTTGGAATTTTTATAATGGTTCTTAGTTTGAACGAGCAAGAAATGTATGGATTGCAGCTAGACCTAAAGGAATCCATGAGTTGATTCCTATGCTAAGTAAATAAGTGAGGCAACAAAGCTCACTAAACAATTTCTTAATCCTCCTAAGAGAAAAGGAATACATTAAGGAGCATGATGAAACTTATTTTGTTTTTATTATGGTATCAATACTTGCTTATAATTATGATGATGTATAGGTAGAACTTTCAACAAGTGTTCTAGGCTTGAAGGAGATATCTCGTAAGGTTTTCAAAGGGGAATTAGATGAATTTCCACCAATCAGGAATGTTCAAAATCAAATTGATTTCATTCCTAGTGCTATCCTTTCTAACAAGAAAGAATACTAGATGTCATCTAATCAACCAAAATAATTGCAAAGGTAACTAAATAAGTTACTTGTAAATGGTTTTGTGAGGGAATCCATTTCACCTTGTGGAGTTCCAACAGTGCTTGTGTGAAAGAAGAAGCACAAAAGTTGAAAACCAATGTGCTCGCTCATACATTATCTAGAATGCATGTGGTAGATTTCAAGATACCTCATGTGAAAGGTATGAATGATTTTTCTAATTTATATGAACATGATGTTGAATTCTTTGAAGAGGGAAACCATTGAAGTTAGGAACTCCTATATGAAATCTTGAAGCTTAAAGCTTTGATGATATTGCATAGCCATATGTTGAACATCAATTTGAATCAAAGATGGATAGAAGAAATCATGATGAGGTAAGTGAGTCTAAAAATTACATTGAAACTAGTAGTAATATCTCTCATGTGGAAGCTAGTGTGATGGATGCTACTTTTTCACTTTAGATTTGTAGTGGTTTGTTCCATTGCGATGATGAGAATCAAGATCATTATGGTGATTGTCTTGAAGTTGTAAGTTATGTTGTTAATGATTGGAGTAATATACCTTTAGATGCCATTGCTAGTAAGAAAAATACTAATAATGATAATATTTCTAATTTTTCATTTGATAATGATGGCTATAGTAGTACTCAATATAAGAAGATTATTATTGATGTTGATGTTAACATTGATAGTGATGAATTGGATTGCCTTGGCTATGAAATGGATTAACATAATGAAGATAATTTACATCATGGGTTTAATGGTGGAGAAAGGATGAGTGAGGGAATTTCAAAAACCAAGAAGTAGAATAAGGATAAAGAGAGAGTCCTCAAGAGAAATGGAGACAAGCAAAAACCTATTGTTTTTTGGTAACTTAGTTTCAACATCCTTGAAGAAGAATGAGTTGAGAGATGTTTGCTTCTTAAAGTTGAAAGCCAGGAAGACATGGCCTTTCAAAATTAATATTAAGATCAATGATAATAATTTTGAAATTAACTTACCAAATTGATGTTGGTTTGTCTTTTATGTTTAATATTTTAGATCGTATGCACTATCATGAACTAGTTGATGATGAAACCATATAAGATACCATTGATGAGTTGAAGAGGGCTATTGATCAGTCCAAGTCTTTAATGAAGAGAAAGATAATTGTACTTAAGTATAAGTAAGTTTCAAGAACTTGAGGAAAGCAAAGGATTGAGTACTTGATTTATTGAAAGGATGAATCCACTAATGATATTTTATCAATTCATAAGACCAAACTTCTTAGGTGGGGATTCATTGCTACCCCTATTCTCTTATTCACATCAGTTTACTTTTTAAAGGGTGGGAAAGCTAGTGTCATGAATCCTATTTCAATTCCTCTTTCTCTTCCCTATAAATGATTTTCTTAAGATTTTGGCTCTATGGAGATGTCTTGGAAGTTTAAGAAATGTTTGGTCAATGTAGTAGTCATCTCAGGAGAGATGTCCCACATGTGAGTGAGACATACTAGCTATCAAGGAAGACATCTCATAGGTTGGAAGACATCCCAAAATCAATGGATATGTTTCACCTACATTCTAGATTTTATAGTGAGACATCTCTCACATACCTTAGATATCTCAAGGGGATGTCTCCTACTAGACAAATATTTCTATCCTGCAAGTTATGTTTGTCAATAAGATGACCCAAGGAAGGCTTGAGACAACCTGTATAGATAGGAAAACTTATGAATTGACTATTTCAAATTGGAAAAAACCTAAATAAGAAAAGAAAAGAATAGATACATCATGTAGATCCTCAAGTTGAGTTGGAAAAATATTTCTAGGTTTATTATCTTGTGATTTTAATAAACATTTTATTTGTTTCTTTATCATATTTCATTTGTAGAGTTGATGAGATTATGCAAGAGATGTCATGAGAGCACATTAAGCAAATACATGATTGTGGTTACAACTTCAAATTCAATTATGTGCATTTTATCTATGTGTTCTTGTATTCTTGCTTGTGAGTTAAGATCTTAGTCTTGAGTTGTGGAAGATATTATCTATTAGTTATGACTTGCATTAATATTAATTGTTGAGTGGTTGTAAAACCTTATGCTATACAATATCATTTGATTGTGGTGAGTGTTTTGTATGCTCTGTGATTTATGGAATCTTAATGTAACCTTCGATTAATTAACTGAAGATAGCTAGTTTTCTTGTTTTCTAGCATATCGAATCATGTTTCATAATATCTAGATTTAGTGGTATTAAAGGTTAATTTCTATTCAAATGAACTTGCCCTAGGGTATCTAAGGTAGTGGATTTACAATACATATCTCATAAATTTGAAGATCCATAATCACAAATTTCTCATATGATCGGTTCTAAATATGTAAGACATATAAAATCCATATGAGATGCTAATCGCTAATGACATTAACTACTAAATCATTCTTTTCCAAATCAACACTAGATATAGCATGATAGAATCAAATTCCATAAATAATAAGACATAGTAGCATATTTAGATATCCTAGAATTAAAAAACAATCATTAGTATCCAAATTTTGATAAATTCACCTATTGATATAATCAAATCCTACCTACCCTCATAGAATAGAACTCATATAAATTTTATAATAGGAGACATTTAATCCAGTTCCTAAGAAAATAAAAACAAAAATAGTACTTTGTTTACATCCCAAAGAAATAAAAGAAAGATTTGTAGTATCTAAATATAATAATCAAGGTGTTAATATTTTTTTCTAAATATATAAAATCTACATCTTTAATACTATCTTGTAATACCCTTCCACGTAACCTTAGGAGAAAAGGAATTAAATATGATCAAACCTTGGACTGTGAAAGATCTTGGTGATAA
>MNCI01026832.1:0-127242 GCA_015680685.1 Gnetum montanum
TTATCATCATGTTGTTTTCTCACCTATATACCAAGAGATACATTTTCCATGTAAGGATAGGGAAGTAGTTATACATGCTAATCCTAAAGTACCCACTATCTCCTATCTTGATGTCTTAGAAGAAACTAGCCTAGGGTCCCAATTTGCATTGGTAGAATAAAATTTACCAATTAAGCAAACCAACAATTTTGATACTAGCATTCCTTGGTCATTTAACACATATGAATTCATAAACCTAGGGTTTGATGAGTTAGACATTATGGAATCTATTAAACGTATCAAAAATCCTACCAAGATACAAGCTAGAAAAGTCATCACCAAACCATAACCACCTTAAGAATTGCATACCTTTTATATTTTTCATTTTTTGTTCTTTATTTAGCTTTTGCACATATTTCCTATTTCTAGTAACTCTAGTTGTTTCTGTTATTTTGTCACTTTACTTTATTGTTTCACCATGTTTATTACTTTCGTAGTTTAATTTTTCTTTATACATTATTTTATTTGCTTAGCATCTTCTTTAATCATTTTTTTTAATTATCATTTATCTCAATTTTCCGTTAGAAGAAATTGAAAAATCTAAATACCTTAAAACTTAAAAAATCTCAAAGATAGAAAACTAGAAAAATATAAAAACAAAAACTACAAAAATCATAAACATATAAAAATATAAGGTACATAAATAAAACTATCCTTGTATCATAGCCAATGTTAATATAAATGTCCATCATTGATACATACAATCATCAATGTAAAAAAGAAAATACATAACATCCCATAAAAAAAATATTACAAAATCTAAGCATAACATGGCCCATCATCTTAATCTAATAGTATCTCTCATCTCTTACTCTTGGCCTCCTGTGCCTAAACCATCAATGGAAAAAATAATTTCCACCACTTCTACATCATCTCTCATCTTTATTCCCACTACTCGAAGCTCCTAAACCATCTTTATTTGTAAAAGAAAAAATAAAAATATATAAAAATTATCATAAAGATAAAATAAAAATTAAAAAAAAAACTAACCAAAATTATCATTTCTTAAAATAAACATTAAAACAACGTGACCTAAATTATCATTTCTTACCCATAGGCACATCACTAGTACCTTTTTCTCCTATTGCTGTTGCCTTCCTAGTTGCTTCTTGCTCATACTCATATATCAACTTTTGAGTTATCTCCTTTGGGGTAAGAAACTTAAAGCCCAAGTCCTCCAAGTTTACATTCGGTATCTTTGACAAAACAAGATTATTCACACTAGCTTCTCTCTTAGTCTTGCTATTATCCTCCTGTATTGTAGAACCTAGCACTCATTTTTGTTTCTCCTTGTGCTATACTATGACACACTTCTCAAAGATTTTTAGCATATCACTATTCCCCATCTTCTTTATTAGCATATCTCTTATCCTTTTGGAATTCCTCTTCTTCTTAAGTTATTTTGTGAGAAACACATTTTATTTCTTATTAAACAACTTGCACCTCTTCTGCTAATGTTGCCAATACTCCCATGTCATGCAATTTTCCTTTAGTTTGGTATTCAATCTCTCCATAGTTAATAACTTATGTCGCTAAATAGTATGGTTAGCTACTAAAGAATCATGAAAATTATGTAGTTATGGTGTACTACTTTGCTTCCATGTAGATCCACCTTAGATTCTTCACCTCTTTTTGTAGTCATGCCATATGTAAGAACATCATCTTATGATTGTTCTTGGTAGTTACCAGCTATGTTATTAGGTCCACATTAGCATCAACATGCTTTACTATGAGAAAGGCCATCTCCATCTCATATCTAGTTGAGGCATTCATCCATTTCTAAATCTTTGGATCTTCAAATTCAAGAACTTGGAGATCAAGATCTATAACTGACACTTTTCCAAGATCAATTGAAATCTAGACATCTACGTCCATCATCTTATTAACATACTGACCAAACATAACCATCATAGCAATCCATAAAAATTACCAAAACTCACTAACATTAGTTAGACTCCTTAGCTTCTCCGTGAAGTTGTCCATCATCACCTATATTTACTCTTCATTATCAATTCTCTCCCAAAACATTTTTCTTAACTCTGTACATATGCATCCAAGCATAGAGAAGTCATAATAAGTCTAATAATTAAAATTTGAAAAAAATATAAAGACTAATAAAATAAAATAAAATACATACATACATATCAAATTGAAAACTAAAGATAAAAATCATTAACTCACCAAAATACATCCAATCTATTTCTACTAACTTGCTTGCAAGCCACTTCTAGTCTCATCAAAAATGGGCTCTTCCCTAGGAGGCAAGAAGCTAACAACTATAGTAGGAGACAATACTATGTCATCATCTATATCATCCAAGTCATCATCTAAATGATCATCTAAATAGTTAAATAATTCATCAATAAAACTTCTTTTTGGTACTCTCAATGTTAATCTTACCTGTATCATATCCTAGATCCAAGTTAACCTGCTACTTTAATAATCTCTCCATCATCTCCTCCTCATCTGTTCTTATGATGGCTTGAGCTATAGCTTCTCTTTCTCTAGCATCTACTTATTTCTTTGCCTTCCTCTTAACCTCTTCTCTTACGCTTCTTTCTACTTTTTCTTTCACCTTTCTTTCAGATTCTATTTTGGCTAAAGCCTCTTGCTCCACTTTTCTTCATGCATTTAAGATAGTTATTAACAATAGACACAAGCATCAAAACATGTAAATAACTAATTAAAACTAAAAAAAGTGTGATAAAATAAATAAATAAAATAAAATATATTAAAAACATAAAATTGTAGAGTAATGAATTATGCTTACCCAACCTCATCTCTACCCTAGAAACTTCTACCTTTAGTCTCTTCTCCTCTAAATCATAGGCACTTACACCCTCAACATCATATTTCCTCACCTTCTTAGAGGCTTTTTCACCATCTTGCATGCCTATAAGACATGCTCTAATTTCCTCCATACCTTGCATTGGGTTACCAAGACTAGAGCATTTTGTGAGCAATGCCACGCTATCTAGCATGGAAGTCTTAGCTACATCCTCTAGTAGTGAGAATGCAATATATAATGATCCTTTCATATTATATGGAAGGTTCATTGTGATGATGATAATCTACTAGTACAAGGGCAATGGAAGATTCTCTATGCTAAGAACTTTTCCCTCCTAGTAATCATTGCAATCAAGTAACTTTGTAAAGTACCATAGCATGTCATAATGGAGGTTGAAATTCATAGAGTTATTACCACCCTTGTCATTCACAAATATAATGTTATCTAGGTTGTTAGGAACATTCTCATCTATGTGGCTTGCCCAATCAAAAGCATCATCCTTTGTCATTTTTTTAAAAATTATTATTAGTTAATGGAAAGATGTGATCCTCCACCTAATCCAATGACAAAACACCCTATCAATGAAGAGATGATATGCCTTAATCAAGTCCTAGTTCCTATAAAAAAGAATGTTCAAATTCTTATTTGCATACTACATTTAGTCCTTGATCTATTGGATTTTTGTTTTGGATAACCTACTATTTTTCTCAATGGAATTTCCATTGGAAAATTTGAACCAGTACTACAACAAATCCTAGTTCCAATGTAATATCCCCTCTTTGTCATAAATCCAAAACATGAATAATTGCTACTAATTAGAATTACATTTCACCATGGCAATGACATATACTAGAGAAATGATAGATGATCTCAATGTAAAGAGAGGTACCAACCTTGCTTGCTTAAAAATATGAAGGTATTTCATTCCCTACTTGCTCATCAACCACTTATGGCTAGACAAGATTTTGTAGATTACATTAGAGATCCTAATTTTATTTGTAAAGATAAACATAAACTTCATTGTTAGCACAAATACATCATTTAGACATCAAAGCATAATATCATAAAAGGTAAGTACCTATTTTTTGAGATACCTTTCATGCTTAGATAGATCTTAAACCCCTTAAGCCATTCCTCCTCTAGGTCTAGATCATCCTTCTCATGTAGCACATGGACCAAACTAGCCTTTTGAAGAGTGATATAGCACAAATGACCCCTAGCCTATTCTATCTTACTAGGAAACTACTTGAATGTGGGAAAGCACCAATTATCTATAGGGGCTATCTCATGAGGCATCCTCTCCAACTTCTTTGGATAAAAGTCTTCCATATTAGGATTCTCAAAGTTGTAGACACATGTTCAATATACAACATCAATAATTAAATAAATTTATATTTAATAAATAAAGCTTAGTGGTGAGTATTCCTTCCTATCACACAGGTGACCTAGGTTTGATCCTTGGCAACAACACCAATGATGAGCAGTAAGTTTACCTGACGCCCAACCATACAAATCATAAGTATGTATTAGTGATCTAGTTGATTTTTGCAAATGTCTAAGTTTACCATAGTCATAAACTTATTTTTACAAATGGCCACTACTAGGATTACTAAACATTATAAATTATGCTCGAAGTGGTTGTATCCATGTGGTCATGGTTAAATGGATTAATTACTTACGATGAGAGATGTAAAGTGCATTAAAAATAAACTACTAATAATAAAGATTAAACTATCCAAAGTGTTACAATGAATGTTAGAAATCTCATATTTATTACTATTCATGCCAAAGTGTTCAGCCACATGATGCTCAAATAAAGAGTCGTACAGTCTCTTTGATTCACACTGCAAGTACTTAGAGGAAAATATTTTAACTCTAGGAAAAGTAAATTGTAAGAGCTCCATGACACTCTAGACTTAATGTATCATAAATGAAATTGGTTTGTGTATTTATATAGGCTTTGCCTACATTAGCATCAATAGATCTACGTTGACACACATATGTGTTGATGTAGATGCATTTATGCATGTCACCAAGCATCAACGGGGATGCATTAATGCATACTTGTCAATGCAAACTATCTAATGATGCTTCATCATAGTGTAACATAAGAATACATATCAACTTACCTAGTGATGAGTTTCATTTCTTGGCTGCGTTGACAAGGCCTTGTCAATTAGGCCTCATCGACGTAGTGTCTACTTTTTGCCTATAAATACGCACCTACCAGTTGTATTTATGGCAACGAGATTTTAGTAGTAGTGAAGCTCTTGCAGTTTGTTCATTTGAGAGTTAGAATATTTCACTCAAGTGCCTATAGTAGGAGTCATTGAGTGTACGGATCTTTATTCAAGCATTGTTGTACCTGAGCACGACAGTGTGGGCAGCAATAAAGATGAGCTTTTTGATAAACCTTGCAGCACTATGGATAGATTAAATATTTCATTTATGCATTCAATGTTTTTAATTAATTAATTCATTAAATTTTTTCTATTAATTAAGCTAATGAAGTAATCAAGCAAGATAAGCTAGATAGGTTAAACACATAAGTACGACCACTTCAAGTGTAACACATATTCGCTTGGTAATCCCAGTAGCGTTATTGCTTGGTGCACCTAATAGTGTAGCACTTGGCAACCTAGTAGTGGATACATGGGTTCAGGATGTGTACAGAAAGTGGGATCAATTACTTATGTAAGGACTAGCTAGAGATTAGTAGGTTAGTTACATTGAATTAGCTATTAAATTACCTTATCTTTCTCTCTATTTAGGCACCAAAACTATAAAACATAAAACTATAAAAATCATATGCCTCAATTACACTTAACCATACCATGTGCATCATAAGTGTAATTGGGAAAACAATGAATGATCTTAGGGAAAGGTTCACCACCTAGAAGACTAGTGCACCAAAAACTATAAAGTCCTTGGAATTCAATCAGATCACATGTGAACTCTTGTGATTCGTATGGTTGGACGTAGGGGTACCTCGCCACTCATCATTGGCACCATTGCTAGGGACTTTGTTTGTTGAAACATGTGCTATCTAGGATTAGTGAATATTATTTATGTCATTGGAAAAACTCAAGGTTAACATCACTCTTAACAACATATAAACTACTAAGCACAATGATAATTTTATTCATTTTGCTAAATTTCTTCTTCTTTCCATAGACATGAAGATGTTAAACCACCGATTCCACAGGAGTGCAAAGTGTTCTATACTCATCTAGATGAGTATGTACTGGACTTCACCTTCATCCTACATCAGGATGAATACCTACAATGGCATGATATGGAGGGCAACATCGTCTTTCCCCCTGATCGATCTGTACCTGGGATGCTGCTTTAAACTATTAAGAAGTTGGGCATCTCAAATCTTCATGAAGAATACATTGTGAATGGTTATGACACTCAAGACTACCATCCAACTGAAACACAATGTAGGCAAAATTGACACCAAGAGTAATACCATGAGTTTACAAAGGGGAAACACTTTAGTAATCCCTTGTTCTTGCTAAATGAAGATAACAATGTGGATCCTGCTCCTGAGGGTTCTTGATATGAAAATTCTTTGTCCTTTATTATTGATGATGAAGGTGTGACCTTGAACTTGTGATCCACTATTCATAAACTAGATTCAAAAAAGAGTGATAGTCAAGGCAAGGACTTGGGAAAGCATCATAATGGCAAGGGATCTAAGGATGGTGGTTGTAATGAATAAAGATATGGTGGTAGACACCGAGGTGGCGATGGTAGCCACCTTCCTCTTCATCTTATTCATTTGATTCTGAACATTCCTCTTCATCTTATGGTTCTCATAGAAGCCACTATTGGGATAATCATGGTAAAGGTAATCAACGAGATAATAGTGACCATGAAGGACACCAAGACCAAAGGGGTGGCTAAAACCATCATTGGCATTAATGACATAGTGATGATGATGAACCTTTGTTGGTGACTCAAAGTATGCTCAACATTGCAAAGGTAGTTAGAATTCCAACTAGGCATATGAAAGATAGTAGGATCAAGCACTTAGACATGAATAATATTCTAAGATTTGAAGGGGATACATCTTTGATCCACAAACACATCTACAAGCTTTCTATGATGCCTGTTCCTTATAGAACATAGAAAATGAATGGTAGAAACTCAAGCTCTTTCCTAGGAGACTCATCAAGGAAGCTGAAAGCTGGTACCAGTTCTTAGAACTAGAATCCATTTGCCAATGGAGTACTATGTTAGAGCAATTTAATGACAAATACCAAACATACTCTAGAGTGTCTAATCTGAGAAGGCAAATCCAAGGTTGGAAATAGGGAACACATGAACCCTTGGATGCTACCATGGGTAGATACTATTCACTCTTACACCAATGCCCTATCCATGGTTATTCTTAGAGGGAACAACTTTACCACATCATAGATGGGCTTAGAGTAGAAACTAGAAGAACTCTTAGGGTGTATGCCAAAGGAAGATTGTCTAAACTAAGAGCTCATTAGATCCAGAGGTTGATTGAGCAGGTAGAAAAAGAAGAAGGTAAGCTATGAAAAAGGGAAAGTGTAGAAGAGTATAATAGGGATCCTTCCATTAGAAAATGGGAGGTTTGATTTTGTGACAAGGAGTCACCACTCGATGAAGTGGTGAATAGGAAAACCTTGCCTATCCAAAAAAAAAAAATTTGATATTTCGACAAAGGTTGATAAACTATGGGAATCTTTGTATAAGAAATTCCAAGCCACTATGAAGATTTTTGAAGAATCCAAAGAGCGAAATAGTGTTTGTAACCATAGGAGGTGAAAAGAAGTTGAATGTGTCTACCAAAGAGGTAAGGGCAAAGCTTCCACCATAGAGGAAGTTGTGGAAACTGACTCTGATGATGAAAATGATTATAACATTTGTCAATACAAACATCCAAAGGGATGGTTCCCTATAGTGTCACAATTACAAAAGTTAGGGATGTACACATTAAATCCTTGACTAGCATGTAGGTAAGCACCTAGATGATTACCTTATCCTCAAGGCAATCCAAGGTAGTTCCACCACCAACAATAAGCTTACTACCCAAGTGGAGCTCCTTCACAACCTTATGAACAATACAAACAATGGTACAAACAACAATAATGGGAAATGCCACCACCAAGGTAGTAGTACCCTTATAGGCAACCATATGCATACGAGTATCATGTTCACCAACCCGTCTCTCAAAGAAGTTTTGCAAGTCATACCTTATTTCAGCATCACTATTACCCTCCAGAGTATCATTGAACACATTCATCATCTACTTGAGGAGAAAACCCATATCTGTACCAGCCTCCACATCCATTTGCACATACAACTTTTCCTTCAACCTAGTTACATCCTACTCCATCCATGCAAGGTGAGATTCCTCCATAGCTTCAACAACAAAATGTTATGAGGATTGTACATTCACAACTAGCTTTCCAATTGAGTGGTTTAAACAATTGATCTAGAAAAAGACCATTCTTTCGACCTAATAGTCCTCTCCAACCCTTACAACCTAGTATGGCTAATAGTCCTACATCTTCAATACCCTCATCCTCTACATCAAATACCTTTGAGTGCCCTTCAAACCAAATGCCACCTTGGATTCACACTATGATGCTAACTCATGCTATTTCTAACTGGATTAAGGCTAGCAATCTTTCCATGAAAAGATCTAGCTCAGGAAGTCCACTCATTTACCTATAGATTGCTAGAAATAAGCCATGTAAGGCTCTTCTTGACTTTGGTTCCAGAGTTATTCTCATCTCCCATGACATGTACAAGGCATGGAACCTACCATCTCTTAAGAAGAGCAACATCTATCTAAAATTGGCAGGTTAGTCAATTACTGTCCCACTAGGATTAGTAGAGGACATTGTGACTGTAGTTTTTGGGTGGTCCTATCCTATTGATTTTCTAGTGATCAAGGTTGAAAACTGAAAAAGTGACTTTCCCATCATTATGGGAAGATCTTGGTTAAGCACAGTTGATGCACGTATCTTCATAAGGGACCTCTCTCTAGAAATATTCAAAGAAAATGAACTTGGCAAGATAGAGAAGAAGCATATTCCATGCATCACATACATTGATAATAGATGCAATTACATGCAAAAGATTTGGTCCATCAAAAGTACATACATTAAAGCATGCAATCAATGTGCACAAGAAATCAATATTCAAAGGTGTATGTACACAATAACCACAAAATAGGAGGGCACCCAGTGGTTGATAACTGACTTAGACAATAGCACATTATGCATGGAACCAACTAAGAGCCTAACATGTGCTTATATTGAAGGCATGAATAAACTTGAACAAGTTCATCCCTAACTCTTTGATGAAGATGATGATACTTGTTGGGGAGAGTTGGAAATCCCTGATAACTTTAAGAAAGAACCCATAGAGCTAAAAAATTTATTGGTCAACATGGAATATGCATTTTTAAATAACAGTATACTAATCATAATTAATGTCAAACTTGCTCCTGAACAAAAGGAAAAGTTGTTAAAGGTGGTTAACAAATGGCCAATAGCTTTTGCTTGGTTATATCCTAAGCTAATAGGAATTGATCAAAGGATATGCTAGCATTGCATTTACACTAATCCAACCATGACGCCTAGAAGGTAGCTATAGAGGAAACTAAATCCCAAATTGAATTAGACTATCAAGGAGGAAATTGAACAGCTCCTCAAGGTAGGGTTCATCTATCCCATCATAAATAGTGAGTGGGTTAGCCCACTCATAATTATGCCAAAGAAAGGTAGAAAATGGTAGGTCTACATCGACTTTAGGCTATTAAATATGGTAACATTTAAAGATCATTTTCCATTACCATTTGTAGATCAAGTGTTGGACACCATATCCAAACAATGTTATTATAACTTCTTAGATGGTTATAGTGGCTATAACCAAATCCAAATTGTGCTAGAAGATGAGGCCAAGACAACATTCACGAGTCCTTGGGGAACTTTTGCATATTGTAAGATGCCATTCGATCTGTGCAATGCCCTTGCAACATTTCAATACCTAGTCCTTAGTATTTTCCAAGAATAGATCGGTAATGGTGTGGAAGTATTCATGGATGACTTTTCCACTTATGGAGCTACATTTGATCAAGCCTTGGACTACCTTGAGCAAATACTAAAGAGATGTGTTGAAATAAATCTATGGCTCAACTAGCAAAAGAGCCATCTCATGGTCTAAGAAGACATTACACTGGGGCATAGAATCACTCAAGCAGGGATTGAGGTAGACCCAAAATAGATAAGGATCATCCAAGGAGTAACATGATAGCTATAATGCCTAGAACCTTCAAACCTTAATGCCTACTATAATTTGGCATTGTTTTGACCATCAAAAACTCAAGTTTGATCCATCTACACTGAGGACATCCCCAACGACACTAGCTAGTGCAGTACAAGGGGTATGGTTCCAAACCTCACCTCTAGAAGCCTATTTTAGCCTTCAAAAAAGTGGTTCCCAACCCTGATGCTCCCACACTATCTTAGGAAGTTAATAGAGCACAAATTTTGACCTTGGAATGCCACAAATTCATTTTTCTCATGGAACCATGCTTAGTTCATGCTAGCTAACATAGTCTTAGTGTAGAAAGTAGTTCTTGGTGGCATTTGTGGCTTTGAAAAAATCAAAGAAACACCAAAATTGACCAAACTTCACCCCTAATCCACTACACTAGCAATATAGATCATTAGAATCCCAAAATTGGTCATAATAGATCTTAAAACTCAAATTTTGGCATTAACCATGCCAGAGCTTACCCCATCCACATTGGCCAACGTGGATCCAATGTGGGTCTAGCATAGTTAAAAAATGGAATCTCATTTCAACCTTCAAATAGCCTTAAAATGGCCTCCCTAGGTGCCCAAACTTTCCCATCGGGCCTATAGCTTTAAAACATGGCTTGCTAAGGTCTAAAACTAGTAAAATATGAACTTAATTAATCTATATTGATAATGTTTTATCCCATATTTTTCACCTTGAATAATTTGGCCTTGATTCACTATGCTATGACTTAATTTGACCTTTTTTTTTTTTACATTTTTGACCATCATTTTCATCCTTTAACTCTCTTTTGGCTTTATTCCATGTTAGTTTGCTTCTGGCTCATACCATTTACCTTAATCCACCTCCTATGATCTTTTTTGGACATGCTTTGACCTTGTTTGACATCATCTAATTCTATTTTACCATCATTAGATCATCATTTAACCTTATTTAACCATCATTTGGGCTTTATGTTGCTTCATTCTATGCCCTTTGGCCTTCAATGTATGCTATCTATCTTTAGTTCCCTCTAATGGCCTTTGTTGACCTTGCTTTAACCTTAATTGACATCACTAAAGGGAGTTTGACCATCATTTGGCCTTAATTTGATTTCATCTTATCATAATTTGGTCTTCATTTGACCTCATTTGACCCTATTTGGATTCTATTTTACCCTACTTGTTTTAGCCTACCTCTTGTAACCTTTAGTAGCCTTATTTAAACCCTATTTGACCATTGGTAAAACATGTTTTAAATTATCTATGTATTATTGATAGAGTATTTTACATTATTTAACAATTTTATTATACAAGTGCCACCTAATATGCTTATGTTGACATGCAGGATTAAGCTAGGAGGATAAGGAAGTAAATTTGACTAGCCTCAAGGCCTAGATGGGACCCTTCTCATGATGTTGTTAGACCAAGTTGACCTAAGCATCTGAAACTATTTTTCTATTCAGTCATAACACCCTGAAGTAGCCTAATGACCATTGATCTTGAAGCTAGAAAAATCATAGAGGGTTCCTTAGTCAAAGTTTCCATCTAGACCATAATAGTGAGGAGAAAGCACTCAAAGCCAAGTTTTGCACTAGAAATTAAACTTGCTCAAGACAACATCAAACCCTTATTACACAACATTAAAGCCATCAAATAGCCTTTATTACATCTAACACTCACATGTTTTCTTGTAGTATGGTTTATCATTTTTGATAGGTTGCAATGAATGATCGATGTTGTTGACTTTGATGATCTACAACAAGCGAGCCTACATGATCTTCATTTCTATCTATCTCTTTTTGTTTGGCACAATAAATGGACTNTTAATGTGTAAGATTTGGTTAGATTTTCCTACTATACCAAGAGTGCTTGTTTCACATCATTGCCATTACCACTCCTTGATCCCAAATGCCATAGCCTAATTATAACTTTCCTCACCCTAAACAATGATGATGACTAATTTTTGATGCTTAAGCATTATGGCCATGCAACATTCCTTTGTCATGCTTCACCATCAAGTCTATTAGATATAACACATCTCATTCAATGGGAAAACCAAACCAAACCCAACCTTGGTAATGAAATCCAATGAAGGTTTCACCCCACAAAAAGAAGAAGAAGGGGAAAGCAAAATGCCAAGCCAAAAGACCAATGGAAACCATAAGATAAAACAATGACTCTAAACAAGCAAGGGGAGGGTCCTAACAGCCAAAGAAACTTTGTAGTAAGGTGTTAGTTCCTCAAAAACAAAACTGAGTGACCAAAACTTTGAAGAACGAAGCACAAAGACTTCATCGAGTAGCCAGAATGTTACCATCATAACCATAATCATGATGTTAACATTTGGAATTCATTATTAATATTCTAACGATTTCTTCATGTATGAAGATAGCCTTTGATCTCTATCACCTTATCATAACCTTATCTCATCATCACAAGCACTTTTTGACATGGTTCAACACTACGGAATCACATGCAGAGAAAGAACATTGATGATGGATTTACAATGGTGTTTTGTATTCTTTATCAAAGTCTCTTAGGTTAATCCTCCAAACATCAACAAATAGGAGCCAATGAAACAACATTAAGAAAATTCCTATTGCAAATTTTTGGCATTATAACCTTCACCATTAAACCCGAGGCTAGATTGTTATTGTAAAATGTGAGATTTGTAGGCCATGAGTTGCAATCTCACATACTTTAACTTTTTGAGGTTGAAAAATGCCTCATAAGTTGTAATAGCCTCACTTCCCAAGTGGAAAAAGTAATACCATATCTATATTTAGGCTTGGGAAGGAAAAAATGCCTTAGGAACTACCAAATTTGGTATTTTTATGGAGTTTTGTGGAGGTATAGCCTCAACTACGCTAGAGCCACCTACACCTAGCATTGGGGGATTTGGGTTTTCATTTTTTTATAGTTTCTAGCATAGCTTCCATAACCTTTAGCATTCCTCCACAAAGGTAGTGTTGGAGTTGTTGGAAGTTTGTTTTCTTCACAAGATTAGTTTTACTCCAACATTTTAGCGTGGATGGTTGAAGCTAGTGTGGATGGATGAAGCCAACATAGTTGAAAAAGTTCATTTACTATTTATGGTATCTAACATGGTTTTGGTACCTTGGGATATCAAAAATTACCATAAATGAAAAGTAACATAGGAGATGATGGCCCACCACACCTACAAATTGCATTGATCTATTAGCAATAATGGTAGAAATTTGCAGTAAAAAATTAGCAACCCTGTGACCTATAAATAAAGATTTCAAACACATTAAACAAGTTTGTGTTGGGGGATTGGAAAATATTTTTGCAACCTTGAGCACTTATAACCATTGGAATTTGCAAGAATTTTTGAAAAATTGACAATTGGCTAAGCATTGGAACTCTTAGTACATTGCCCAACACCAAAAAGCCAAGCAATTACCTTAGCTCCTTATACCAATGTTGTACAAACCTTACCCCCTTGCACCAACATTGCACAAACCTTACCCCCTTTGCACCAACACTACAATTACCTTATCCCTTGTTCACCAATGTTGTAGATTCAAGTTAAAAGCCACCAAGGAGGTTTGGCAATTGAAGTTGAAAAGTACCTAGATCGTGGAGGTGACTGCAAAACACAACTTGCCAACTCCAATAGGCTTCAATCTTCATTCAAGAAACTCCCTATGCATTTAGGAACATAATTTGTACACATTTTTTAACTCTTTATTCTCAATATTTTATTATTTTAATAAAGCTTGCAATTCATTTATCGTAAAAATTTATTTAAGATTCATTTTTCTTTTTGCATTTTCTTAAAGTAGATTGTCAATTTTCATTTGAATTATTTACCCTTGTTAACACACCCTAAGTCTTTGGATGATGACAAGATTGTCTAAGGTGCCTTGGATCCTCTTTCTCATAGGCCCTTGGGATCCAAGGTTAGGCTATTTCACCTAGAATTTTTGGTTTTTTAGCAACCAAATATTTCAGGTGTTACAATTAGGGATACATCTCAACAAGAACCAAAATGATCCTAAAGGTCTCAAGGAGAGAATATCATTCTCTATAAAATAGGTGCATTATGTCTAGAGTAACTAGAAAGAAATCTTGTACATGTGCAAGGGGAGTGTCACATCCCCATTCCCAAATGATGTGGTTGCCTAATGAAGATGGTGTCTCTTCATAAAAAATGTTATCATTATCTTAACAAGACTTGAAATGGTAGTTGATGAATCGTGATTCATCGAGTTGCAATATCGGACCCATGATATCGAATACGCGATATCGGGTATGTGATATCGCATCCAGCAATGATATTGGATATGTGATATCGTGGTTCCTGTGTGGGCCTATAAATACACATGTAGGAACACAGGAAAGGAGTCTTTTGTTAGTTTTTAGTGAGTCAGTTTAGTGTAGGATCTTTTTGTCAATTTTTTTCCTCTCAACCCTTTCTCCCAGTGCATGCCTGCAGTGTGATGATTGTAATTGTATGACATCCTTTATTTGAGTGTGACGTACTTGGACATGCACATGACTAGCAATAAAGATCAAGATTATTTCATCATTGTAGCATTCACTTAGTTTAATTATTTAATTATTATTTTTATTTATTTCTTTCATAGTTAATATCTCTTCACCCTAAATTCCTTAATGCCGAATGAGTACAACTTAATCACAAGCATTTAAGTGTGACTACTTGGTATCCTAGTAGCATACCTAGGCCATGCACTTGGTAATCCCAGTGGTAGTCGTGCATGAGGTCCAAGATGTGTATGGATGATTAAGGAATGGATGCTCATCGCATGTAGGCTAGTTTAGATTCTCTCTCCCTATCACCCCTTACTATAGCTCTCTCTCTCTCTCTTTTCCATCCTAACTTAGCTAAGATCATTTCTCATCGCTTCCAAGAGTAGCATTAGTTTAGGAACACATCATAAACCTCACTCTAGACTAAACCATACATAACAAAACAAATACTAGTCTAGGTGCGAAGACAATGAACTGCGTTCAGCGAGTAACTATCTAGATACCACAACTAGCCCGTCTACGGACTTCAACCGAATTGTGCTTGAAATGCTTGTATTCATATGGTTGAGTGTAGGGGTACCTCACCACTCATCATTGGCGCCATTATCGAGGATGGTGATAGTTATTTAGATTAGTTACATCATACAAGATTGTTGTAACAAAGTATTCATGATACATCTTTTAGAAAAGAAATTAATTTCAATTAAGTCACACACAAATGCACACACAATGTCTCTCTCACAAGACTACGGTAACACAACAACTAGTAAGGCAATTCATTGGAGAACCAACGAACTATATGATGATGAAGATGAATTTTGGAGTACCCAATCTGATGTAGGGGTTTCCTATAAACATAAATGAAGACAACATCGTCCCAACTCACAAATGCATAACCTACCCAGTAATGATGAACCCCTACTAGCCACTACAAGCCTAACGCAAATACAAGAGGCTATTCAAATATCCCACAAGCATCCCAAGGAAAGTCGTCTACCCAGGCTTAACTTAAACAACTTTTCTATGTTTTTAGGAGGTTATGATTTAGATCCGAAACAACATTTACAAGCCTTCTACAATGCTTGTGCATGGAACAACATTGATAATGGGTGGCAGAAACATAAGCTCTTTCCTCTGACACTTGTTGGCCAAGAAAAAGTATGGTATAGGTCATTAAAACTAAAATCAATTTGAAGTTGGCCAAAAATGGTAGAACTCTTCAACGAAAGATATCAAACTTATGCAAGAGTGTCAGCCTTGAGGACACAAATCCAAGAATGGAAACAAGCACAACATGAACCCTTGGACATGGCCTTAGAAAGATATTATGCATTGTTAAATAACTACCTAGGCCATGAGTTCTCCAAGGAAAGGCTAATGTACCATATCATAGATGGGCTCCATAATGAAACAAGGGAAACCCTAGGGATGTATGCCCGAGGTCAACTATATGAGCTATGAACCCATCAATTCCAAGAGCTTTTCAAATGGGTAACAAAAGACAAAGGAGAAATGGCTAAATAGGAGAATTTTAAAAAATCTCAATAGGCCCAAAACCTTAATTTAACAAGGGCCCATGATTATGAAGAGGAGAAATTAACTCACCTCAAGGAGGTGGAGCCATCTTTGCCAGTACTATAATCATTGGATGAAATTGAGGCAAAGATCAATAAGATGATGGAATGGATGCATAAAAAATGTAGAGAATATGCCAACATTATTGGAGGTAGAGTCGTGATGTACCAAGAAGTAGGATGAAACACCTTTGGAAAATTGGAAAGAAGGGTAGAAGAGAATAAGAACTTAACTGTCAATCATAAGTATCAATGTAGCATTTTCCTGTATGATCACCCCAAGGACCAATGCCCAATCTTGTCACATTTACAAGAGCATTAGGGAAGAGTGTTACATCTAGATTTCGTACAGAGATACTGTGTTTGATCACAGTGGCAACAATCCCAGTCATGGGGGAGGCCACCCTCAAACTGGTTACACCCTTCATATCATCCAAAACTAAGTGCTTATCAAGTCCAACATCCTATTTCTCCAACTAGGTCAACATCCTTTATCTCACCACATTATTATCATTCTCCTCAATACTATCAACCCATATCCTCTCCAACACAACCACCACCTTAGATACCTTATACTTCTCCTCAATTTCAACATTCTCATCCTTCACCTCCTTCTACATCACCACCAAGTGTTCTAGAGGATTTTGTGCCACCGCACCAACCCACGAATGTTACTTGTGCTGCTACTATCAATAGCAATGGGAATCCCCCATAACATCATAGGCTTCCCTTATTTAGACGTGACCGTAAGAGGGGACAACACAATTTTGAGCCACTACACCTTTCAACCTAGCACAAGTCCAATACTATGGTGCAGCTCCCTTCTCGAATCCAACACCTCGTGTTACTTTCTCTGGGCCATTAACAAATACTCCAACAACCCTATGGCCTAATGAATATAGCCACTAAGGGAGACAAATCGATCCTTGCATGCCATCTTACGGTCACGGGTGCCATAGTGGGTCAACCACTCATCAATTAACTACATCTTATATATTACCCCACTATGCTTACCATAATTAAGTGTGTGAACCCCACTCGGGGTACATTCCAACCACTACATCAAAAGACACCCAGTGGTTTGAATATGACCATATCCCAATATATCCAACATGCAAGGATTCCAACTTTTCATTTATTAATCCTCGCCATACTCAACCGTTTAGTTATGGGGGATACCCCCCATTCTAATAACAAGCAGGATTAATAAATATTTTTCATTTTCTTTAATTTTGAAATTTTTGTTTTTTAGTTTTTCACTTTTCAACTTATTTTTTGATCTTTTTGCCTTTTTTTCCTTTTATCTTTTTATGAGTAATCTCATCTATGAATAAAGCACTCATGTGACTCATTGGTTGAGGTGTTGTTCTCTACTATTAAGTGTCAGGTGACTAATTATTTGAACAACGAACCCACAACATCTAGCCACCCATTCTATTAATAAGGGGTTCTATCCTAGGTACAATGATATTCTTAATCAATAAAACTTAAAATGACCTTGTGTTATCATACCCAGAGTGAAGAAGGATGGACTAAGCGGGAATGGCCAAGGCGATTCTCTTTGGTGACATCTGTGGAAGTTATCATGTAGTTTGATTGTACTAAGATCCTTGTAGATCTAATGAAAAATGGGAGTAAGAGTAATTAAATGGCACTCAATCAAGAAAAAATAATGCTATTCTAGGGGGTCTCATGGGAAAGACATGTACCCATGCCTGAAGGTAGGCAGATTCTCTAGATTAAGCATTCAAAAAAAAAAAAGAGTGTGTGCCAAAGCGGCCACATAAAAAGAACAAAGAAAAAAAACAACATGTGTGCCACAAAGCAAAAATCACTCCTCCCTTGAATGAAACGCCAAGTGATCATACGCCTTGCTGTCATGATGCTCTTATGGTTTTCCATCATGGGATAAAATAATGCGATGTCACTGATCAGAGGAATGAACTTGATCCTAATTTTTGAGTGACAAGTTAATGAAACATTAATCATGCCTTACACTAAGGATTCATTGTGCCTTGAGTTAGTTACCTCATGTCCCAATCTCTGCAATCCCTTCTACAACTTGTCTCATCTTGCTGTTCATGAATTTGTAACTCGTGTCTTGTATAACATGGAATTTATATCTCATCACAATGGTATCTACATGTGTCTGTTTTGTGGAACTGGTGTGGATTACATTTAACCCTTCTAATGCCTACGAACATTTTGAGGTGTGGTTACGTAAGGGCATTATAGGTAGAAACCTGCTTTGGGGAGGACCGACTTGCGTAACTGCTATAAATCTCACTTGTAACACATTTTCCACACATAATCCTATACCCTCTAAGCATTACCAACATTCTTCTTTCCCTTATCATCCTTCAAGTTCAAACGTTCCTATGAGCTCACACATGTCCTTTTTTCCCTACTCTTCATAATTCTCATTGATAGATTTTACGCCATTATACTCTTTGTGCCTTCAAGACTAGTTTGTATTGCCCTGGACCCCTTTACATTGACCTACACATCCTCAATTTATACCTTGGAGTTTCAAAAAATTTTAAAAATTTAATTAAAATTCAGTAAATTTTACAAGTGCCCCATTTTCGATAGGCGCGATATCAAGTTGTTGATATTGAGTTTGATGCAATATTGGGTCCCTACTAGCGGGTATGCGATATTACGTCCTTAAAATATATATATACCTGGACCCCCACGCCTATCAACATCATTTGCAACTATTCATGTAGGGGAAGTTTTTCAATTTCCTTCTATGACTTGCAATTGTACATTTCTCACTTCGCTAACCATAACTCGCTTGCTAGTGCTCCGATTTTCATTCCATCTAAACCTACTTGAACCTGGAGTGTTCAACTTAGTCATGGGGGAGGGATACACACTGAATTACATATCAATTTTTTTAAAATTCATCATTGCCCAAAGAACACTGTCAAGGGTAATTAGCTATAAAAATAATAATAAACACGTGCCACAAACAATTACATCTCCTTACCTATATTGAGAAATTAAACTTTAAAACCACCTAAGCAAAGTGGACCAAATATAAAAATATTTTGGGGACATTTCCATAAAAATTCCTAACTTTAAAATCACACGGAATCAAAACAAACTCATTAAGGCAAGAAGTAAGGTATAACTTAACTTGGGTAAACAACCTTACTAATGCTTGGCCCCATGTGATTGTAGATGACCCCAAAGCATAGATAACAAGAAGGACCCTCTCAAGATGTGTTTAAGAAACCTAGGAGAGGTAAAGGACAGATTCCTACTGAACAACACGTAGAGTAGGAGGAACAATCATTTAGTATCTATTAAGAAGAAGGCTTTGCCACTGTACAATTAAGACAAGTAGAAGGAGGAGCTACTGCAGTGCCTAAACAGGGATGACACCTCACGTTGCGCCCGGAATGTGTCTAGGCCATCTATGAAAGGTCCATATTAGCTATAGTGATCATGGAATTGAACTTCAGACCTTTCACAGAATTCACTCCTGAGGCCATTAGGGACCACCTCAAGGGATCTCCATTATAGCCTATCCTCTCCGAAAGAGGTTCTTGGTACTTACGAGAAACGTACCAATTCTAGCATAATAAAGAAGAAGGCACCACATTTAACATTTGTGGTGTGTCTGTTGATTTCTCCATCCAAGCCATTTTGAAAGTGTTAAACCTTCCAAATACAGGACCAAAGGTTGCTCATTTGTCCACTCACCCGAATGCTATTGCGTGAAAGGTTTAGTTAGATAGGGCGTATGGTAAAGAAGATAAGACCTATGGAGAGTTAACGTTGGGAGAGAAAATCTACTTTAAAATTAGAACTTATCACACCTTCCCCACAAAATGATTAAATAGAATTTCAACATATGCAGCAAGAGGATGTACAATATTGATGGGAAAGGTTAATGCTAACCTACCTCATCTATATTTCATGGAGATCTTAAGGCAGTTTGAAGAACGTAAGATAGGAAAGTTTGTGTTGCCCTTCCCTTATCTCATCAAGAAGCTGTGCAAGCGTGTTGGTATTCAAGGATACACCAATGATGTCCTCAAGAAAGCCCAAAATTCTTCATATGTTAGACTACTGATGAAGTGTCATTTAGTCAATGCGTCGATGTGGGCCCATCGACGTGGGCCCGTCAATGTAGCCACCTTGCATCGACGTGGCCCTGTTTACGTAGCCACCTTTCCTGGCCTATAAATAAGAGGGCCTTCTGCCTCATTTAGGCATCTTTTGAGTAGTTGTAGCGAAGCTCTTACAGTTTGTTCTCGTAGAAGATAGAATATTTTCCAAGTGCCCGCAACAGGTGTAAGAAAAGTGATTAGCTCTTTATTCGAGCGTTGATGTATCTGAGCCCATTGGCGTGACGAAAATAAAGATGCACTGTTCAAGCATTCCTTGCAGCATTTGGACTTAGTTATTTTATGCATTTAATAGTTTAATGTGTTTATGCTTTATTAGTGACTTGTTAATTACTTAAGTTTTCATTATTATAATTTCAATCACAATTGTTCATTCGTAGTTCATTAAGGCCATAAGTACGACCATCTCGAACGTAACCCAAACACTTGGTAAGCCTAGTGATGCTTAACGTTTGGTAACCCAGAAGTGTTAGGAGATGCTTAGAACGTGCTCGGAAGATGGGACTAGATACTTATGTTAAGGGTAGTTAAGATTTAGATTAAGATAGTTTTATATTAATTAATATTCTATCCTTATTTTCCAAGATAATTAGTTGTTGAAAAGATAATTAAAAAGATATAAAAATCATTAGCCTTAGTCTCACTTAACCATTGTAAACAAAACTTCACAAGTGAGATTAGGATGACAACGACCATTCTAATCCAAGGTTTCATTGGTTATAAGTCTGGTGTATGTTAAGTGCTTATAGTCTACGGATTTCAATTGAGTTGTGCATGAATGCTCGTGATTCGTATGGTTGGGCATAGGGGTACCTAGCCACTCATCATTAGCACCATTGCCAGGGACTGTTAGTCTTACATGCGTCATTTGACCTTAGTGAAATTATCATTTAAGTCATTGGAATGGACCCAGGGTAGAAATATTTACACACGCTAGGTGAATTTAAGCAAATAGTAAGGTACACTAATTATATGGACCATATAACGTCCAATATGTCTTCTCACAGGAGAGAAGTATTCAAACAGCTGGTGCCACAAGAATGTCGGGTGGTGTACAAACATCCTGATGAATATGTCCTTGATTTCACATTCATCCTACATTAGGATGAGCATCTCCGATGGCAGGACATGGAGGGTAGCATCATGCTACCTCCCGACCAAGCGGCTCCTGCGATGCTATATCACAATCTAGGCAGATTGGGCATCTAGGAGCGAGTGGCAGAGTATGTCATGGATGACCATGACTACTGAGACTATCGTCCCACAGAAGCTCAATGGACAAGAGATCAGCAGCAAGTAGAGAGATATGAATAGCAGAAGGGGAAACAATTCATCAACCCCTTATTCTCACAATTGCTGCAAGATGATGGGGATCCCATCTTTCATAATAACCATTCGACTGAACTTCCCCTGGGGTAGTAGTTCATCTAGTCAATCATTCAGAACAAACCTCCAAGTGACCAAGATCCTCAAGGGGATGGAGGTTCATGCAACAAGGCTGGGCTGGATGATCAAGGTCATCATTAGGGTAGATGGGGAGATCGCCGTCGGAGCGGTGGCGATGCCTCTCCTTCTTCTCCATCCTCCCCCTCTCCTACGACTTCCTCCAGCTCAGGCTTTGAGCATAACAGGGAAAGGCTAGAGCGAAAGGACGGTGGTAAATAGGTTCGAAAGGGGCAACATGAGGAAGCATGCGATTAATCATGTGATGCTCGCCAACATGAAAGAAGGGGTAGTCAGAATCGTCACAGACATCATGGTCCTCAATAGGACTATGATTCAGATGAGCCATTGTTAGCTACTCGGAGCATGTTCCAGATCGCAGAGGCAGTTCACATTCCAAGTAGGCACATAAAGGATAGTCGGATCAAGCGTGTTGATATGAAAAACATTCTCATATTTGAAGGGGGATAAAATTGTGATCCACAGACCCACCTTCAGGCATTCCATGACGTCTACATCCTGCAAAACATCGACAATGATTGGCAACAGTTGAAGCTATTCCCTCGCATGCTCATCAAAGAAGCTGAAAGTTGGTACCAGTCATTAGAGCTGGAATCAATCAGAAGATGGAGTACGATGCTTGAAATCTTCAATGAAAAATTTCAAACATACTCTAGAGTGGTGAATCTAAGACGACAGATCCAAAGATGGAAACAAGGGAATCATGAACCCTTGGATGCCGCCATGAGTAGGTATTACTCATTGTTACATCGGTGCCCTAGTCATGGTTACTCTCAATGGGCACAGCTTCGCCACGTCATTGATGGGCTCCATTTTGAAACATGAAAGACCCTGGGCGTGTACGCCAAGGGACAATTGTTGGAGCTAAGGGTCCATCAGTTGCATCGCCTCATTGAGTAAGTGGCGAAGGAAGAAGGAGAACTTAGGAAAAAGGAAAGTGTAAAAGAATTCAACCGGGACCCTTCCCTCAGAAAGAAGGAGGTTCGATTTTGTGATGAGGAGGATGAGTCACCACTGGAAGTAGTGGTGAATAGGAAGACTTTGCTGTTACAGAAGTTCGCATCTGAAATATCTGCAAAGGTGGATAAAATATGGGATTCTTTGGACAAGAAATTTCAAAGTGTACTAAAAATTGTAGAAGAGTCTAAAGAACAAGGTAGCAACCATGATCAACGTAGGAAGAAGGGAGCTGAACATGCCCAACATAAGGGTAAGGGAAAAGTTGTTGTAGCAGAGTATGTTGTAGACTCTGACACTGAGAAGGATGATGAATGTGACATATGCCAATATGAACATCCTAAGGGATGTTGTCCTATGGTGTCACACCTTCAGGAGTCTGGGGTGTATGCCTTGAACCCTTGTTTGACGCAACGACAAACACCCCGAACATTGCTTTATCCACAAGGCAATTCCAGGTGGTTCCACCAGTAGCAGCAAGGATATTATCCAAGTGGAATGCCCCCGAAACCGTATAAATACTTCCAACAGTGGCAGAAACCACAAGCATGGGGGATGCCACCTCCAAGGTAGCAGTACCCTTACAAGTAGTCAGATCCTTATGGGTACTATGTTCAGCAACCGGTCTCTCCAAGAGACTCTTCCAGTCATGTGGCCTTTCCCAACTACTACCACCCCCTGAATATTTTCAACATCCATCTCCATCACCCAGAAGGGAAAACCCACATCTCTTCTACCCTTCATCACCTTCTTCTACCATACCTCCACACCATCCCACTCAGTTGCCACCAGCTCCATCAATGCAGGGAGAAATACCACCATAGCCACAGCAACGAAATGCTATGAGGGTTGTTAACTTACAACTGGCACCTCAGCCGAGTGGATCGAAACCCAAGCCATGAAAATGTCCTTTTTTCTAGCCCAATAATTTGAACATGCCCTCACCTACACCTATGGCCAGTGCCTCCGAACCTACCAACGCCTCCACCATCATACTGCCCAAGCAGTCCTCCATTCTACTACATTCCAACATCTAGATGATCATGCTCACACATGTCATGACTGACTGGATCAAAGCAGGTTCTCTTCCCTAGAAATTAACAGATCCGGGAAGCCCCCTAATCTATCTTCAGGTGGCAAGGAATGAGTCATGCAAAGCTCTTCTCGATTTGGGATCAGGTATCAATTTGATCTCTCACGATATGTACAAGAACTGGAACTTGCCCCCACTAAAGAAGAGCAACATCTAGCTCGAGTTAGTAGACCAGTCCATCACCGTTCCCTTGGGTTTGGTGGAGGACATTGTGACCATCGTTTGTGGGTGGTCATATCTTGCTGATTTCCTGGTCATCTGTGTAGAGAACTGTAAGGGGAACTTCCCAATCATCATTGGAAGAGCCTGGCTAAGCATGGTGGATGCATGAATAAGACTCCAAGATCTGTCCCTAGAAATTTCAAAGGAAAATCCTTTCGGGAGGATAGAGAAGAAAAGAGTTCCATGCATCGCGTACAGTGACTCAGGGTGCAACTGTATGTAGTAGTTATGGTCCACTAAGCGAATATCCATTCAAGCATGTAGATGGTGTACCAAAGAATCACCTGTTCAACAGTGCCTGTACACAACAACCACTAACCAAGAAGGCACCCAGTGGCTGACAACTGATCCTACTAGCAGCACATTGTGCATGGAACCATCTAAGGGGCTAGTGTAAGCCTATGTTGACAACATGGATGAGATGGAAGAGATTCATCAACAGGTCTCCACTATTGATGACCTAGATGACTGGGAAATGCTACAAATCCCTGAGAGCTTCAAACAAGAGCCCCTTGAGTTAAATCCTTTACCGACTCACTTAGAGTATGCATTTTTGCAAAATGGCAAGCCAGTAATCATTAATGTCACTCTTACTCTAGAACAAAAGAAGTTGCTAGAGATGATAAACAAATGGGTTGTTGCATTGGCATGGTCATATCTTGAGTTGACCAGAGTTGATCCTAGGATCTATCAGCATCAGATCTATCTTGACCCTTCCATGAAGCCACGATGGCAGCCACAAAGATGGTTGAATCCAAAATTGAAGCAGATCGTAAAAGATGAAATTGAAAAATTGCTCAAGGCAGGATTCATCTATTCTATTTCCAATAGCGAATGGGTTAGCCCACTTGTTATTATACCCAAGAAAGGTGGAAAGTGGAGGGTCTGTATTGATTTTTGGTTGCTCAACATGACAACCTTCAAGGACTACTTCCCGCTCCCATTTGTGGACCAAGTGTTGGACACCATCATAGGACACCGATACTATATTTTTTTGGATGGTCATAGTGGTTATAACCAAATCCAAATAGCTCCAAAGGACTAGGACAAAACAACGTTCACAAGTCCATGGGGACTTTTGCATATAAGAAGATGCCCTTTGGCCTATGCAATGTGCTTGCGACATTCCAATGCCTTGTCCTAAGCATCTTCCAATAACAAATCGGTAATGGTGTAGAGGTCTTCATGGATGACTTCTCCACCTATGGGGCCACGTTCGAGCAAGTCTTGGACCGTCTAGAGCAGGTTCTAAAGAGATGTGTAGACACCAATTTATGACTCAATTAGCAAAAAAGCCATTTGATGGTCTAAGAAGGCATTGTGCTAGGGCATCGCATCTCATCAATAGGGATCAGCGTAGACCCTGAAAAGATCAGGGTCATCCAAGGAATCACCTGCCAACCAAGCACCGTCAAAGATGTTCGGTCATTCCTTGGACACACTGGTTACTATCGGCGTTTCATAAAGTGCTTCTCGAAGATAGCCAGGCCATTGGTAGGACTTACAAAGAAGGAATCTCTATTCGTTTAGACCAAGGAATGCAGTTCTGTAGTCCAAGCGCTAAAACAGAAACTTGTAGAAGCTTTGGTTCTAGAGGTACCTAATTGGTCCAGACTCTTTCACATTATGAAAGATGCCTCCAACTATGCCTTGGGAGCTATGCTTACATAGTGTGATGATCAGAAACGTCCCTATTATATCCATTGTGCAAGTCATAGCATTGTGGGTGCTCAGTTGAACTATACCACCACCGAGAAGGACTTTATGGCAGTGGTGTTCGCCTTGAACAAATTCCGGCACTATGTGCTAGGATACGAGGTGTTTGTGCACACAGACCATAGTGCTATTCAGTTCCTGATGAGAAAACCAATGGTGAGCCCCCATATAATCCGGTGGCTAGTGATTCTTCAAGAGTTTTTACTTACCATGGTAGATCGAAAGGGGATCGAGAATGTGGTTCTTGATCACTTGTCTCGGTTACGATGGGATGATGCAGAAGAGGAGCCCTTATCCGACCAGTTTCCAAATGAACTCCTCTTCATAGGCGCCATTGATCCTCAAGTACCCAAGGAATCCCCTTGGTTCAACCGCATCCTCACCTACCTTACAACCTAAGAGCTGCCAAAGGAATGGAACCATCAGCAGAAATAATAGTTTCTCCATAAGGCCAAGCATTTCATGGAAATCAATGGTAACCTCTACAAGGTGTGCGCAGATGGCTTGGTTCGATGGTGTGTCCTTGATGACGATACACCGTGCATCCTCCAAGATGCTCACGAGGGCCCTTGTGGGGGCCACTATGCTGGATGTCGCACGACCATTAAAATCCTACTTGTAGGATAATACTGGCCTAAACTTTTCAGGGATGCACAATGGCTCACCCGCTCCTGCGAACGATGCCAAAGTGATGGTGGGATGTCGGCACGGTTGGAGCGACCTCAACAGTGGATCTAGCCACTAGAGCCCTTCGACATCTAGGGTATCAACTTCATGGGGCCCATCATCCCCTTGTCAAATGAAAAGGCCTACATCATCGTGGCTATGGACTACTGTACAAAGTGGTCAGAAGTGGCAACCATCATCGACTATTCTTCCAACATCGCTGCATGATTTGTCCAGCAACAAATCGTAACCAGGTTTGGAGTGCCACATGCACTCATTTCTAACAATGGGACTCACGTCACGGGTGTCACTTTTAATAAACTCATGTAACGCTTGGGGGTTACATGTAAATTTACAACACGCTATCACCCCCAAGCCAACAGGTAGGCCAAAGTTACCAATAGGGAGATCACCAAGATCCTTCTCGAACCATTAGCAAATACAGGAGGGATTGGAGTATCAAGCTCAATGATGCCCTATGGGCCTATCGCTCCACTTGGAAACTTCCTGTAGAGTACTCTACCTATGAGTTAGTTTATGAAAATTTGCCAACACTTCCAATCCAAGCAAAACTCTGGATACTATTCACCGCCAGTGACCTCGGCCTTGACCTACCACTAGCACAACGTGAACGATTAATCAATTTAAGTGTGCTAGATGAGAATCGATTAGTGGCCCTATTTTCAAATGAAACCCACAAGGCCTATAACAAGAAATGACATGATCTTAGAATTCTGAAGGCCACATTTAGATGTGGAGACAAGGTATTGTATTGGAACCCCTCACATGTATCCCAAACGACAAAGTTTTAGACACTGTGGGAGGGACCTTATATTGTCTCCGAAACCTTCCCATCTGGGGCCTTGCTCATCCACAAACTTGGGGACCCCACTAGAACATAGTTAGTTAACCGCCAATAATTAAAACCTTTCCGTGAACTCCACACAACCAGTGCCACCGCCTCATCATCAGTCGGTCACCCTCGTTCCATTTTCCGTATCTCCTCCTTTCCACCCAGTCGTGGGGGAGACCATCATCCATGCTGATCCATTTCCCTACTCCCTTCACCATTTTATCATTTTTTGTTTTACACTTCTTTGTTTTATCATTTTTTGTTTTACAATTTTTGTTTTACACTTTTTTGTCTTTCACCATCATTCATACATTTGCACATTCTTTGCACATCTTTTCATTTTCTTTAATTATTTTTTGTTTTTTGTAGCTGTCTATTTTTTCACGTAATGGCAGACATCGTCGTATTGTCTTCAGACGTTCAGCATGGTCATTTTTCGTTACAATGGATATTGTAATAGTCTTGTTATCTGGCTCCTGCCATTGCATGGTTGTCCTTGAATTTTATGTTGTTTTTACTTCATAAACTCGGCAGTGAGTCCACGTCATTCACCCATTCACCATTCCATGGTTTTCCTTCTATTGTGAACATGTAACCCCTTCACTTAAAAAAATTTTAACTAACGTGTGACTTGTGTAGTTCCTAGACTGAGGGATGACCTAATGGTTTGAATCAGGTGTGACTTTAAGGGGACTACTTTATTCATTATTTTGTTCTATTCCCTGGGTTTCCAGTGTGTCCTTACAGATTTCCTACCACTCCAACTCTCTTTCCACGGAAGCTTCTGGGTAGTCCGACCTTGCATGGTGTGGTCCTCACTGAAAAAAATTCAAAAATTCAAAAAAAAATAAACAAAAATAAAATAAACAAATAAAATGAGGATTCAAAGCACACCCCTTGGTCGAAGGCATGCAAACACACATGGGTCTTCTCATAGTGTGGTTTCCCCACACAAAAGAAAAGAAAAACGAATTGCGGGGGAATTCAAAGCACACCCTTTAGACCGCCTCTCAAGGATCACACACACTAGTTATGGGACTTCCTTGGTCCTCTCTAACTTTTTCCCTTTTCACTTCCTTCTTCTCACATTTCTTAGAGTGGTGGTTCTCTATGGGGTCATTCTTGCTTCCTTGGGAGATGGCTAGGACTTCGTCTATTATTGCGATGTCACTGACTGCAGATGGTTTTGGGTCTAACCTCAGGAAAGGTTCTACCAGGTCACTTAACCACAATCGCCCATGGGGTTTCATGTGGCCAACACTCAGACATTCCATTCTCTCGTTTCCATCTATTCCCACTTCTCTCTGTACTCACCTCATTGCCTGTTTTATGTTTTGTGTGTTCTTCATGTTTTCTGTAGGTCTTTCATGCCTTGGCGGGTTCTCTTGGTTTGGAGTCTTAACTGGCCAACACTAATTATTGGCACCCGGGCCCACGAATCCACGTGTCAAGGGTATGCAGAGGCTATAAAGGCTATTGCATGCTATGGGGAGGACCTACCTGCATACTCCTGGTTTTACTTGTTCAGCCTCCCATCCTTTGGATTTCTTGGTTGACTGGTTTCAGTGTCCCATTGTTCGATTCCATCCTCATAGATTTTTTTTTCAATCCTGTTCTCCAATTTTGTCTCTTTTTCACTCTTCATTACCTTCCTCATGTCATCAGCCATGACCGGGCCTTCCATGCGCTTCAACCACCTCAATTTAGCTTTTCAAATTCATCATTTCGAGTGTTTATGGGTTGGTCAACGCTGGTCCACGGGTGAACAGTGCTGCATATAGGGGGTCCCGTATACGTAGTGCCTGCGTATACGCGGTTGTGTATACGCGACCCTGTCGATGTAGCACCCAACCCCTATATATACACCCACTGCGCTTTGTATTTTTCATTATTTAGACAAAAAATTGAGGGGAGTTTTTACCATTTTTTCTACCTAACCCTTCCCAATGCACCTACATTCCATCATGTGTTCGCATCACCCTATCCTTGCCCTTTTATGCACCTAGAGGTATGCTCTCAGTCGTGGGGGGATGGTGCCTTTGTGTAATTAATTAATTAATTAATTAGTTGTTAATTACGAAAACTTTGGCCCTAACCCCTAACTTAATGCTCCGAGAAACTTAACGATGTGCCTGTGCCATTAACATAACTTGGTCAAACTAAGAAAGTATATACGGACCATCTTAAACTACTTATGAATGGTCTAACAGATGGTTATGTTTGATTGTAGATGGCACCCAAACTAAGGCATCCAAGGGATGAAGAACCATCACAACCAAGGGACAAGCATCCATGTATGGGACGGGGATGAGGAGTGTAACCGTTAAAGTATGTGGAGGTCTCTCATGACACTGGGCCCTTCCACGAATGACCTGACATGGAATCTGTTCATCAGATTCCCGAAGAGAAGACTCCCGGCAAGCAATCGCTCGGGGATGAGAATCCTAGGATAGCACCATGGCTTGAGATCACCCTGACCCAAGCCTGCCTTGATGCTATCACGCCATGCGAGGTGCAACGGACGGTCCTCCAAGAGCTAAATTCTGGACCATTCCTCAAGCATGCACTAGAAGATGTGAGGCTCCAACTGCAGAACTCTCCGATGTGGCCAATCATCACAACCAGTGGTGAGTGGTACTTAGGAGAAACTTATCTCTTCTGGTCAAATCGACAACTAGGGTGAAGAGTAAGAATGAAAGACATTTATGTCTCTTACTCTTCAAAGGCAATAGCGCAAGCTCTGGGGTTACCTGAAATTGGGGTAGACGTGGTAGAAATTCCAAAACAGGCTGATTCAAAGATAAAGGTGCAATGGACCCAATGGTGCTACGAGGTAGAGTGCAAGGAATTCAGCTCCTTGACCATGGTGGAGAGAGTATACTCAAAGATCGCTTCTTATCATTTGAATCCAATAGTAAGACCCAAAAAAATTACTACCTTTTCCGCTCGTGTGTGTGCCGCCTTGAGTGGGAAATTTCCTCTGAGTATTCCACTGCTACTGTTTTTGGAGATTGAAAAGAGGTTTGTTGAGAATGAATGTGGAAGACGATCTCTCCCCTTTCCCTGCCTAATTCGAAAGTTATGCAAATGAGCAGGGATAGCACGATATTCTAATGAAATAATCTAGCATGCCCCAATTGCCTAGTGGCAAGAGATGATGAAAGATAAAATACCTACCACCACACAGATAGAGGAAGAGCAGCAGCCACCTCCACCACCTGCACAAACAACGCAGCCGGGATTGTAAAATATAGCAGAATACATCCACGAGATCCAAGAAACGCTCTTGAGCCAGCAAGAGCAATCCGACAGGATTAGTGAAGGAGAAGATCCTTCAGTCTATCACCCTGCCATGAGCCACCTGGAGCAAATGGCTTAATCATTCAGCTTTCTTGAAAGGGTAGGGCCGATATTCTCCACCACCTGAGCACCAATTCCAACCAGAATAGATCCAAGAATCTGAGATGTATCAACTGCAACCCAACAATTATTCCCCGAAATCTTACAGAATGCTGCTACCTTCTCAGTACACTTGGAAGATGGTGAAGAGGTGCCGGTCCTGGTGATGCAGCACTAGGGACAGGAAGTTGTGGTCAAAGTGGTTGCTGATACAATTTCTACGGCTCTCAATGCACCGACAGCACCTGTACCAAACATTCATGGACTACAAGATGTACAGGTGTCTGCTGGAACTTCGCATAGCAAGATTGATGCAACCCAACATGAAGAATTGTTGGACTGACTAGTAGGAACCGGGCAATCGCTTTTGGATGTCTTCAACCTTCTGGACAACATCACTACAACCCAATCAAAGCTACTATTAACAAGGGGCAAGAGCCTTGTTTTGGAAGGGTAACTAGAAGCTGCTCAAGCTGCTTGTCAGGGCTTGGCAATTGAGGTAGCCCAATTAAGATCCCAGCTTGCCGGTCCTGCCATCCTCAACCATGAAATCACCAGAGATGAAGCTTTTCAGTAGCTTCAGCTTAAACTTCAGGTTGTTGAGGATGTGCGAGAGACGGTGATCCTCGACAAGTCCATAGAAAACGCCTGAGCGTATCACCTAAAAAGGACTTGGTGGAGGTTCGCCAGGAGAATGTACAATTGATTGTGAAAGTTCATCGCCTGTGCAATGTTGATGCAGAGAATGAACACATGAAGAATTTCATCCACCAACAACGGGAGGAGCTAGCTAGGGTGAACACAGACATAAGAAGGTTGGCAGCTGAAAATCAAAATCTATCAATGGAGGAGGTTCAGGCATTACAACATAAGTCTGCAATCGAAATTTCCACTTGGAAAAACAAGGCCCTGAAGTTCAAAAAAGTCAAAAATCATTACAGAGACTAAGTGGGATTGTAGAAGGAGGTAAACGAGAAGCACATTCAAGTTGCTAAAGCCAAGATGAACAAAGCATTCCAGTAGCTCCAAGAGGGAGGCAATGTAAGGTCATTCATCTTTGATGGGTTGAATGCCTACAATAAAGTAGAAATTCGCCTAAAGGAGCTGTAGATCGAGGAAATGACAGAATACATGGAGTTGGCCAATCTTCGATATGCAAACCTAGCTATGCTCACAGCCGGGAGACTGCGGTTAGAGTTAGAAAAGCAAGTGGCCTCCTCGTATTCCTTATATGAGGGAGAGTTCCAAGTGCACAAGGCAACAAAACAAAAGCTGGCAACAGTGAACATAGAACTCGAGGTCCTCCGCCCAAGCTTTGAAGGACAATGTACAGTTGCGGAGGACTTGGCTTGAAGAATGAATGACTAGTAGCAGTTGTAGGCATCAATTCGAATGTTCGACATCGAACGCAAGCAGTTCGCAGCCTGGTTTGTCAACTTAAAAGAACTCATTTCGACGCTACCTTGCCCTTGGAAAGTTCCAGTTCCAAAACACATTGGAGAAGTTGCTTGGACTGTGAATGATCCCAGAAGCAAGGAAGAAAAAATGAGGGCTCTCTTGGAGGCTTTCTAGCTACCTCCAGAAGTTGCAGCTACCATAGGGCTACTGACATCTGTGCCGCCACCAATGCATGGGCTAGAGGCTGGAGAAGATCCATCAGAACCATCGCCCCCAAGGACAATTTGATCTTTTTCAGCAATTTTGTGCATCATCCTACACAGTAGAGGTTCCAGGACCAGTGAGGTGTTTAATTTTATCTTCGAAGACTACCATTTTTGTAATTTTTCCTCCTCTGTAACTTGGGCACTTGGTTAAATTTATGTTGTGTCATGTGTGTGTTTAAGTTATGTGTGTTGTAAATAAGAATCCATACCTTCCAAATTATAAAGTAACTCGAGGACGAGTTTTTGCTTAGTCGTGGGGGTATGATGAAGTGTCATTTAGTCAATGCGTTGACTGGGCCATGTATACGCGGGAACGTCGACGTAGCCACCCTAAGTCGACGTGGCCCCGTTTATGCAACCACCTTTCTCGGCCTATAAATAAGAGGGCCTTTTGCCTCATTTAGGCATCTTTTGAGTAGTTGTAGCGAAGCGCTTGCAGTTTGTTCTCGTAGGAGATAGAATATTTTCCAAGTGCCCATAGCAGGTGTAAGAAAAGTGATCAGCTCTTTATGTGAGCATTGATGTATCTGAGCCCATTGGCGTGATGGCAATAAAGATGAACTATCCAAGCATTCCTTGCAGCATTTGGACTTAGTTATTTTATGCATTTAATAGTTTAATGTGTTTATGCTTTATTAGTTACTTGTTAATTACTTAAGTTTTTGTTATTATAATTTCAATCGCTATTGTTCATTCATAGTTCATTAAGGCCATAAGTATGACCATCTCGAACGTAATCCAAACACTTGGTAAGCCTAGTGATGCTTAATGTTTGGTAACCCAGAAGTGTTAGGAGATGCTTAGAACGTGCTCGGAAGATGGGACCAGATACTTATGTAAGGAGTAGTTAAGATTTAGATTAAGATAGTTTTATATTAATTAATATTCTATCCTTATTTTCCAAGATAATTAGTTGTTGAAAAGATAATTAAAAAGATTTAAAAATTATTAGCCTTAGTCTCACTTAACCATCGTAAATAGAACTTCACAAGTGAGGTTAGGATGACAACGATCGTTCTAACCCAAGGTTTCACTGGTTAGAAGTCTAGTGTATATGTAAAGTGCTTACAGTCTACGGATTTCGACTGAGTCGCGCATGAACACTCATGATTCGTATGGTTGGGCGTAGGGATACCTAGCTGCTCATCAATTGCTAAAGCCACCAGCTGTAAGGAATATTGTTGGTGAGATGATGGGGCCAGAACAAGAGCAAGAAAAGATAGTGGGGCCCACTACAACTCAACTTGCAAGGCCAAACCAACATCCAAGCATGGGACCCAATCAATAGCAAGAAGTAGGGCCTAGCACGAGCCAGCGAGATCAACCACCGCCACCACCATAGGACTTCCGACCATCAATGTGTCATCTCAGGGCCATCACTGAGATGGTCAGTTGGGGAAGTTGTGATGATGCAAATCTCTTCCATGTCATCGATGATATTGTACAATCCATTTTCTCAATAGATCAAGCACGAGGTGAGGTGTCCATTCAAACAGGAGGAGGGAAGAGTTATTGGCAACATCATATTTCAGGGAATGCTACATCCTTTTAGGTGCAATTGGAGACTAGTGAAGGGGCCATAGTGGTGGTCATGCAGCACCAGGATGCACCAGGAGCTGCAAAGATGGTCACAGACCACATCAAGGAATCTTTTAATGTCCTTGTTGTGCCATTGGTAGATTTCACAGGAGCACGAGATGCTCAAACTCTTATCGGTCCCTCAATGACTCCTGCAAAGCATGAGGATGTGCTTGATTGATTACTACAAACACGACAGGTGATGACATCCTTGTTTGACATCCTACAAGATGTTATGGCAGCATAATCAGACCTTATCTCCACCAAAGGAAAACTGGTCATGATAGAAATAAGGGTCGAGTATGCAAAATTAGAAGTTGCAAGACTACAAGAAAGGCTTGTAACCCTACAAGCAGCATAGTGGGATCCTTCTCAATTCATTCTCACAGACCAGTTGGACACCTTCAGGATTGACCAACTCAACAAATTGCTGACGAAAAATAAAAAGGTGGCAAAGAAAAAAGAGAAGGCTGATTGGAATGCCTCCACGGCACAAGTGCAAAATTACGCACATGCCAAGGCACTCAAGGCCTTACAAGAAGAAAAAAAACAACTTGTTGCTAACAACCTTTGATTGACCTCTATGGAGAAATAGAAGAACGTTCTCGAAGAACATTTTTAGCGACTGCGAGAACAACTGATCAAGGTCAACCAGGACATGAACCGTTTGGCTAGGGAAAATCAAACCCTCTGAATAGAGGAGGTACAGGCCATCCATCAGAAGACAGCCATCAAAATAAGGACATGGTAGAATGAGGCCAAGCAGCACAAAAAGTTAAAAGATCACTTCCAAGACTAGGTGGGAATGTACAAGCAAATCATCGAGAAGGAGATTCATATGGCTAAAGCCCACATCAATGCTTTCAGTGCTCCACACACTGATTGGTGGGCCATATTGGACACATATGTATTTGTCCACCGGGCAAAACTTAAGAGCTGGGACTTGCAGATTTAAGATCTTACAAAGTACATGGAGTTGGCAAATCTATGGTATGCCAATCTAGCTATGTTGATCGTAGGGCATCCAAGGATAGAGCTCGAGAAGTAGGTAGCTACCACCTATGCCAAGTATGAAGCAGAATTTGTAGAACATAAGCAGATGTTGCAGAAGCTGGAAGTTACAAATTCTGAATTGGAGGTGGTTAAAGCAAGCTACCAAGGACAAAAAGATGTTACAACAGACTTGGCTCGATGGCTTATAAATTTTTAGGAGTATAGAGACAAAACCAGAGCCTATGAGCAAGAACGACGATTGTTTGCGGCCTGGTACATCAAGGCAAACAAAATGTTTTTACAACTACCGTGCCCATGGAAGGTGTTGACTCCATCAAACATTGGAGCATCAGCATGAATGGCACAGGATCGTTGAACTAAAGAGGAGAAACTCCAGGCACTACGTCAACGTCATAAAATCCCAAAACCTGGAGCACAAGACAAGGGAAAGCAACCCATGGAGGAGCCACCGCCACCAGGAACCACATGAGTTCCACCCAATTTTGTAATTTTTGGAATTTTGCATTTTTCATGTGGTGTCCAAATTTTGTTCTATTAAGTCCTCCACTGTGGCATGAATAGATTCCCTGTCAGTTAATAATCCCATACCTATCCACTATGTAATCATTAGGGCTTGTTCTCATTTTAACTCAAGGACAAGTTTTCATTCAGTCGTGGGGGATTGATGAATTGTGATTCATTGGGATCAAACCCACGATATCGAATATGCGATATCGAGTACACGATACCGTATTAGCAGCAATATCGGATATGCAATATCGTGGTTCCTTTGTGTGCCTATAAATACACATGTAGGCACACGAGAAAGGAGTCTTTTGTCAATTTTTAGTAAGTCAGTTTAGTGTAAGATCTTTTTGTCAGTTTTTTTTTCTCTCAATCCTTTCTCCCAGTGCATGTTCGCAGAGTGATGATTGTAATTGTATGACATCCTTTATTCAAGTGTGACGTACTTGGACACGCACATGACCAGCAATAAAGGTCGAGATTACTTCATCATTGCAGCATTCACTTAGTTTAATTATTTAATTGTTATTGTTATTTATTGCTTTCATAGTTAATATCTCTTCACCCTAAACTCCTTAACGTGGAATGAGTACAACTTAATAACGAGCATTTAAGTGTGACTACTTGGTATCCCAATAGCGTACCTAGGCCATGTGCTTAGTAATCCTAGTGGTAGTCGTGCACGAGGTCCAAGATGTGTAGGGATGATTAAGGAACGGATGCTCATCACACATAGGCTAGTTTAGATTCTCTCTTCCTATCTCCTCTTAGTACAACTCTCTCTCTCTCTTTTCCCTCCTAGCTTAGCTAAGATTATTTCTCATCGCCTCTAGGAGTAGCATTAGTATAGAAACACATCATACATCTCACTCTGGACTAAACCATATGTGACAAAGCAAATACTAGTCCAGGTGGGAAGACAACGAACTGCGATCAACAAGTAACTATCTAGATACCACAACTAACCTGTTTGTGGAGTTCAATCGGATCGTGCGTGAAACACTAGTATTCATATGGTTGAGTGTAGGGTACCTCGCCACTCATCAGTAGTTGTGATTAAGACCTGAAGGGGCATGTTGTAATAAATGACGTGTCTCTTGAGGTAACCTTTGGGGGTTTGACCTAAGGCATTTATACCTAGGGTTAGAGGTCATGCTAGCATGGAGTTGTGGAGCCTGGAGAGACAAGTAACAGGAGCCAAGTGAAGTGGAACAAGAAGGGGACTGGCCCACCCTTCTGGCTGGGTTATAGGCCTAACTGTGGTGGCAGTGCTGGATTGCCTCTAAGGGATAGATGCCAAAGAAAGAAAACCCCAAGGAACTCTCAGAACACTCTCCAGATACACCTTTCCATGTCAATAAAGCATTCTTTTCTTTCTTTTTCTACATTTTTTCTATTATTTTCTTTATACATAATGTTGAATATCACTTATATTTTGTAGTTGGTATGCTTTCTACATATGCATAATGTCTAATATATCATATATTTGACGTTTTCCATGACATCTTGGGATGGGATGTCACAATTGGTATCAGAGCAAACCACGACCCAAGGACCATTTAGAATCATGGGCCGACTACAACATGAATTGGATGATGAACATTGAAGTCACAACACATGGAAAGCCATTTATCATCACTAGGTGTACCATATATTTGTGATGCAAGTCAAAAGATACCTTGCAATTGACTTCACGAACAATGGATCAAGCATCTAGATCCCAACAACCAAAAAAATTTCTTTCGTGGATATCATTAACCAATGAAGATTTACTCACATCTCATCAAAATTCATCAATTACAAGAGATGTTGGTAAGATAATGATACACCGGTCTAGGTAACTCTTACCCATTTTGATATTAAAATTATTAATCGATTAGGGTTATTGTTAAATTTCTTTCAAAGAAAGTTAGTAACCATGATCTGAATTGATTTTTTTTTTGTTGAAATTTAAAATTCAAGTAAATCTAGAAGATTCCAAGTTACCATATGTCAATCTAGAAATGTTAATCCAACAAGTAGGCTAGTTTGGTCTTTTTAAATCTTGAAAAATCAAACTTCATTTTTGAACCTAAAACTATGTCCAACACATAGTACTCGCCAAGATAATTCCAACTGTACAAATTTCCTCTCAATCAGGCTTACAGTTTGGGAGATATTGATGTTTAAAATTTTTGTTATATGTGCATTAAAATAATATTAAATTATTAATTTATTATTTAAACAAAAAAAATGTCAAAATTTTAGGGTCAGGAATCAATCCAAAATTGCCATTTACCCATACTGAACCCTTACCTTGTCATCAACTAAGGCAAGGTGAAATGAAATAATAATAAATAATTTTAATAAAAAGAAAAAAAAAACTTNAATAACAACAAAAATTAAAATTACAAAAATAATGAAAAATAAAAATAAAAAAAATATATGTTTTCTTTAATTTTAATGTTTTTTCTTAAAAAAAATGTGTGTTGACTGCGATCGGCCAAGCCTGTGGCCAGCCGCGCCAGCCAGTTTGACCGTGTCAATCACCCACCACTCTCTACCAGTAGCCATTCTAGACCCATCCTTCTCAACCCACAACACAATATTCAACATTTGCATTCACGGATGCGTGGAAAGGATTCGCTATAGTTGAATGGTGTCTTAACAACAAAAGGATTCGCTATAGTTCAATGGTGTTTTAACAACAAAATGATTAATCGTGCTCGTTGCTTGCAATTTGTATGTCAAAGCATCAATATTGCAGACTCATGAAAAAAAAAAATACACAAATCTGGTACACAGTTCCAAAATTGGTGTATCAGCGAATAAAAAAATTGAAGATTCAGTGCTTTAAAGCCAAGATTCCTTCAGCAAATTCCCAAGATCATTGGATTTAATTCAAATTTTAGACACAGTAGACAGAGTGTGGGCCTGAGACAATTGCTGAACAGCCTGACCCGACTTTGGTTCATGCCATACATATTTGTTAAAAAAAAAAAACTACATTTTCTACCAAAACTTTGAGAAATGATTGTCAAAATTTGAGCATATAGTCTAGGTATTGGAATTAGATTCGGCCCTTGGTCAAGCAAAATCAAAACTATATTCAAGCCTTCGATTACATGAATGATTTATTTCATAATACACGTTAAGAGGCAATCACAACATATTCTTGTCCTAAAAACAAGCCCTTTTGGAAAAGCATCCATTTTATCAATTGGATCTTTTCCCCTCACACTATCATTCTTCCAGGTTCTCATGTTTTCAAAGGCATTTGGAGGGCCTGACAAATTCTGCACAGTTACATTGACTGGACTAACGTTAAGATCAACCCTACTCTCGTCTCTAGATTGTGTCCGTGGTGGTTACCTCTGTCACCTGCCCCCCTTGCCATCACAAAGGCTAAGGTGGCTACCTCGTGGTTTCGGAAAGGTGTCATATCCTTGAATTGTCTTAGGCTAGCTAGCCGTTGGATTTCGGGGGTCGAGTTTAGCAATTTGTATGGGGAGTTAGCTGCAATGAACCATTGCCTAGTCCAGACCTACTCCTTTCTCCACGGTCACTGACACATTGATGTTACAGTGCAAAGCCCTTTTCAAGGCCTTCAATGGCTTAATGGGGTTAAACTCTTACCTTATCGGCCATCTATCCCCTTTCATCTTATGCACGACCCATCCGAGATCATTCAACACTACAATAAGCATTGGCACAAACACGAGTCAGGTTCATTTTTGGATCCCTCTCTTCCAAAATATTTGGAATCTTCCGACCCTCCCCAAAATTAAGCAATTCCTCTGGTGTCTCCTTCACCATGGTCTACCTATTGGTAAACGGTTAGAATATCTAGGAATTCCCAATCCCAATTGCCCTCTTTGTGGTGGACAAGATGACTTTGTCCATGTGTTTTTACATTGTCCCTTTGCTCAGCATGTCTGGAAGTGGGCTTCCATAGTTTTTCCTTCATACCAGCTATCTCAAGAAGATGTCATATTCTAATCTCAAGTTTCTATGGAAAGTTATTAGGCCTACTATTTTATATTATATTTGGAAGCGAAGATGCAATGTTATATTTCAAAGGACAGATTACTCTAATAAATGTTTGCTCACCAGTTGGTTCATCTCATGCAGTTGGTTCATTCCAGTAAAAGTAATCTCTACAAAGATGTTTTCCATGTCTATTGTCGGAGACCCGTGGGAAACACTTGTGCATTCCAGTAACACTCATTATCAGTAATCTTTACAGAGAAGCTTCCCCTCTCTGTTGAGTGGAATCATCATTGGAACTCTCTCTATCATTAATTGAGAGTTGTTTGCCTCATCTAATTCTATTTCATTCTATCTTGTAATGAGTCTATATGTGTGGATGTTTAATAATGCCCCAATTAGAGTTTCCTCCTTTAATACTCGTTTATTTATAAGGTCGTTCCGAGTCTCATTCACAGTGCTCACAGCTTTTCTTTCCCCTCAAACCTATGACTTATTCACGTTACTGTAATTGATACACTTTTAATATCAATAGAACTTCTTTTCGGGGTCCAACACCCCCATATTCTTGTAATTCTAAGATCGGTAATATCCAATCATCTGAAGGTTCATGCAGAAAAACATTTTATAAGATTCATGGACATTGTCAACGTAGTTTCACCAAATCTAGGCAAAGCCTAGGAACCCAAGGCCGGAAAGCGCAAGCCAACATCCATTCTGTGCTACAACACACAGACAGACGATCTACAGCCTGAACTAACATGAGAAATCCTAAATCTGGAATCGTATTTTCAAGAACGAGCCAGAATTACAAAATAATCATCAGCCTAGGGGATTGATTTTGCCCAAATCAGTACAGGGCATGGCATCCAAAAAGAACGTTCGAATATGAAGATCGTTCTACAGTGGTTTGCTGCCGAAGTCTGTATGAACACAAACTGGACAAAAATGAGGAACCTTCAAGTGTTTCCGTATAAACAAGATAGCAACAGGAATGCACTGTGCTCATATACAATGCTATGCTATGCGCCCACAGCAGCAATCGCAAAAAAAATAAAATGAAATGAAATTTTTTGTGACTCGTCGTAGCCAGCTGCGGGCAGGCCTACGGCTAGCCACGGGCAGGCTTGCGGCTGAAGAGAACTGGCCCTTGGGCCAACCCTATGCATCAAAAGAATCCGATTCATGGAAGCGAGGAATCGAGGATTCGTGATTCTGAATGTGTTGGGTACATGTTGGGTACGTGTGCCTCAAAAAAAAGTGGGGACGGGTTCGTAGCCGGGGACGTGAAAGAGAAAACTTAAATATATTAGTTTTTTTAAAAAATTAAATCTCATATATCATATAAGAAACATTGTAGAATATAGAACAAGTACAATGTAAATTCAAAATATTGTTAATGCTTAAAAATTAATAAAAAACATTGTAGAATATAGAACAAGAGCCAACGTTCAGCAGAAAAATTGTGCACTAAGGTTACAAATGTAAAGCATGTAGCGCTCGCATTTAAAAAACAGAAGAAATATCATCCAAATTTTTTAAGAACAAAAACTAGAATTAAGGATCGAAGAGAACCGCTCGCAATGCTTGCTTACGCAGACTCGGCAAGCGAGGAGATACTCCATCCAGATTCCGCTAGAAGGAAACGATCGATTTTCCCAGGGAAACGATGAATAAAAAAGATGAAAACTGAAAAATATAGAATTATAGATGTGCAGTGCATTCTGTAAGGGTAACAACTCATTTTCTAACAGGAAAAGCAAAGACCTCGTCTACTGCATCAACAGATAATTTCGATTAGGCAAGTCTCCTACCCAGTCACCCAAATCAGACTGGGCAGACGAGACCCCTGCATCAGAAGAAATGTTCATCGTCTTCTTGTTCCTGCAGATGAAAAACTGAATGAAGCAAAAAATTTTAGAGCTGAAAGAGAAACAAAGCGTTTGAAGAGTCTGCAGAAGCATCCAAATGTCTATCAATGGTCGAAGACCGAAGAGGAGGAGCGTCTGTAAATAAAATGCGAAAGAGGAGGAGCGTCTGTAAGTAAATAAAAGGTATTGGACGCGGATGCAATTTGCAGGAAATAGGTAAGATTTGACTGAATTTATAGTAAAAATAGGTAAGATTTTAATCGACAATGAATGTTCTGGGTGAGAGTTGAAAAATCGGATGAAAAATTATAATTTACGTACCCAATGCGGATTTTTCACGCTTCTGTACGCGTGCCCGAATCCACCGCGAACTGTTCGTGAGATTTTCTTGGGAATCGTGAATCTCCGGCGCATAGGGCCAACCCAAAGGGCACCTTAAAAAATGGCCCACACAAAGCGCGCCCACGTAAAAGCTACCTGCACAAAACCATGCCCACGCAAAAACTGCCTACCCAAAACCGCGCCCGCACCACTCTGTTTCACACAAAACCACATGGCGTTGCCATTTGCTGGCACCTTGAACCGTCATGCCTTAATTTTGCACCGCACACCCCTATTGTGTCGTGCTTGCGCTTGCCTGTTACACCACGATGCACTGCACTACGTCTTGCTCTCTTGCGTCACCCATCACTGTCTCTTGCACTGCTCATCATTATCTTCCACACTGTCCATCACCGCCTTTCACTCTGCCCATCACTGCCATCACACCGCCCATCACTGCCTCCCATGCCACCTATCACTACCTCTTGCGCCACTCATTGTTGTGCAAATTCTTTTATATGATGGAAAATTTTTCAATTGTGGGTTAACTGATCCAAAAATTTGAAATTTCTGTCAATTAATACAAGATTCAAATTTTATTATTAAATTATTAGTTTAAATTATAAACTTATAAAAATAATTTTCAAAATTAGAATTTTGCACAGTGGTAACAACTACTGAGATAAAAATTCCACAATTAAGCACGCTTGCTCTAGAGTAGAATTAGGATGGGTGACCTCTCAAAAAGTCTTGTTTTTTGTGTCAAATGTCTTTCTTAAACTTCAGAAGCCATAACTTTGATTTCGGAAGCCTTTTTTAACAAATGAAGAGTTGTTGGTGAAGTTAGATCCATCCAGGGAATCCCAAAAATTAGGTTTTACTCATGCCCAATATAGTGCCTTGAGATCATTAAAAGTTTAATTTTCACATAACTTGAGCATACGATGTCCATTTTCAACATATGAATAGTCATTTCTAATATTTTTCACCCTTTTGAACTCAATGGTGAGATCAGATTTTTCATGGTATTATAAATTCGATGGTATTATAAATTCAACATTTTAAGTTTTAAGATTTAATGTATAGCCCTTGTAGATAGTCTTAAGTTCACTATGACATGTCATTAGTTACACCGCTGAAGTCAATGTTCTTAAGGAGGGTAGAAAGGTTATCAAAAATAATATTGTTAAATATTATTGAAAATCAGGTAATGTAATTATATATTACTAAAATTAGATAATATAGTTACATATTATTAAAATTATATGATGTCGTTAACTATTAATTATTCAATTGATTTAGTTGATTATTAGTTGATGTATTAGTTAATGAATAGTTGATGTATTAGTTGGAGAATTAGTTTAAGAAATAGAACAATCTTCAACCATCAAAAAAGGGTATATTAATCCATCTTGTAATCAAAACATATGGCAAAAATAACATGGAGACACAAAATCTTGTTTCAACAAGAAATATGGTACTCATGAAGAGAAATGATCCAAACAAGAATCCAAGAATAGAAATGAAAGTTGCAACATACAACGTGCTTGCAAAATCTCTAGTGAGTGAGAAACAATATCCGCTATGTCCATCATGGGCATTGGATTGGCACGATTATCAATACCCACGTATCTTAGCAAAATTAAAAGATTTGGATACTGATGTTTTATGCTTACAAAAAGTCTGACCATGGGAATTTCTATATTAATTTCAACCAGATTTGGAAAAGATGGAATACAAAGGTATTTATAAGCAAAAAGTTTCTTATGGAAGTTCTTCTTTGGAGCCATACAAATTAGCATATTGTAGGAATTACAACATGGATGGTTGTGCAATCTTTTATAAAGAAGTCAAGTTTGAATTGGTACAAAGATTTGAATGAAGTTTAGAAAATATCATTTTTGAAATTGCAGAAGTTCAAGCAATGGGAAAGAAAGAACAATCAAGATTTTAGAAAAATCACATAGCCCTAGTAGTGATTCTAAAAGTTCATCTATCAGGAAGATGTGTATGTGTGGTTAACACACATTTAATTGCCAAACCAACATGTTTATATGTTAGGCTTTGTCAAGGAGCATACTTGATTAAGCAAATAGAAGAAAGTTTGAAGAAAAAGTTATTCCTAAGTTGCACTAATCTAGTTCCATTTATTCTTTGTGGAGACTTCAATGCCAAAGTTGGAAGTAGTATTTATCAATTTCTAAAATATGGATCTGTAAAGGAATCTTTGGAAGATGAACCTAACTTGAAGAAGATGTTTCCATCAATTCAGCATGCAATTCCACTAGCCAGTGCATATTCTGCTTACTTTGAGTCTTCAGTAGATAATTCAAATTCTAGAATTCAAGAACAGATGATGTTGATGGATAAAACTCATCAAGAACCACAGTTTACAAATTATTCTGCAATGATTAATGAAGATGGGTCAACAACATTCTTCATTAAGACTTTGGATTATATTTGGTATGATACCTGATTCTTTAAAGTTACCAAGTTACTAGAGTTGATTTTTAAAGAAGAAGTTGAGAAGAATCAAGATCAAGCCTTGCCATCATGAACAAGACCATTTGATCATATACCACTTATAGTAGAATTACAATTACTCCCATAAGTTCATAAGGTTGATCAAGATTAAGAAGTATCTTACTCTTACTTTTATTTGATGATCTTATTATTTTCTTCATTATCTAATTTTTATTTCATCTAGATTGATAAAATATCTAAGGAAATGTAAGTTGGGAATAAAGAATTTGCCCTGCCTTCACTTGGATAACCAGATATGAGTTGTACATTGTGTGACCCTAGTTAGAACTAGTGATTGGTAGTTGGTAGATCTTTAATTCACTTCTTATCATTATCTTGGAAAATGAAGTAAGTATCAAGAAAGTAATATTTAATTTTTCATATATTTTTCTCACATATATTTTATTTGTAAAATAAGTAAGAAACAACTTTAATTTCAAAGGAGGAATCAAATTATTGGAGCATAGGATCATGAAAGAAAGCATTAGAGTTGGAAAAAGATAGAGAATGTGGATTCGTTTGAGGACGAATGAAACCTAAGGGGTGTAGATTGTCACATCCCCATTCCCAAATGTTGCGGTTTCCTAATGAAGATGGTGTCTCTTCATAACAAATGTTATCATTATCTTAACAAGACCTAAAAGGGTAGTTGTGATTAAGACTCGAAAGGGCATGTTATAATAACGAACATGTTTCTTGAGATAACCTTTGGGGGTTTGACCTAAGGCATTTATACCTGGGGTTAGAGGTTGTGCCAGCATGGAGTTGCGGAGCCTGGAGAAATGAGTAACGAGAGCCTTTAAGCGGGACAGGAAGGGGACTGGCCCATCCTTCTGGTTGGGTTACAGGCCTAACCATGGTGGCAGTGCTAGATTGCCTCTAAGGGATAGATTCCAAAGGAAGAAAACCCCAAGAAACTCTCTTAAAGCACTCTCCGAATACACCTTTCCATATCAATAAAGCATTTTTTTCTTTCTTTTTCTACATTTTTTTCTATTATTTTCTTTATACATAATGTTGAATGTCACTTATATTTTGCATTTGGTATGTTTTCTTCGTATGCATAATGTCTATTATATCATATATTTGATGTTTGCCATGATATCTAGGGACGAGATGTCACAGGGAGACTGTTCCTCATCAACTTTAAAGTTAGTAGTGTAGGGGGAAACTTCTAAAACTCTCATTAAAAAATAGTCAAACAACAATACTTCCTACTCTAGCACTCATAACAAAATGGGAAAGAAGAGCTTTAGAGGCCCACTCAAAATTATGGTAAACTTCGATAACAAGGTAAATATGTAAATAAGAGATTATTTTGGATAATATTTTTTGAATATTTTACCTTAAGATGTGTTTTCTTGGTGTTATAGTTTGACATAAATATATATAAGGCATCATTTCAAGAATATAATTATTTTGAAGTGTTAAGCACAAAACGGTTATCATTGATGATTCAAGATATTGATTTAAGTGGATCTTAAGCTTTTTCTTTTGATATTTTTAAGATGTATGGAAAATTGTTCTTTTCTTGGAATGGAATTAACTTGCATTAGCTTTTTGTTGATGTCCAAAAAAAGGTACAGAGTTTTATATGGATATAATGGTTATTATTGATATATGAAAATTATAATTTACTATATAATTGATATATGACATGATGTTTTGGAGATAGGATACATTTTTTTAGTGCTTAGCCTTTGGAGTTCAACCTTTGGTTTTACATGGAAACATTCTTGGATAGCAGTTGAAAGACTTTGATTATGTGCTTCATGGATTATATATTTTTGAACTTACATTATGGATAGATATGGATGGATTATATGTTTTTAACCTACATTATGGACAAATATGGGTAGATCTTGATGGGATTTTTATCTTGATCAACCCTATGAGACCTGTGCTAAAGGATGTGTACATATTAACTATTATTCATCTCATTTTCATCCCTAGTTACACACACACACATAGAGAGAGAGAGAGAGAGAAATATTTGACCTGATTTACTTATCATATGATCTTATGTTATTATGCTAACCCATTTTCTCAAGATTTGGACATCACCAAACGGAGATAGATTGTTAACCTTTGGATATGTCAAAACCTTGGAAAATGGAGAATGTGGAAAATATGCTTGTGAAATCTTACAGGACTTCAAAAAGATAAGATTAAGATAAAGAACATGTTAAGACCAAGCTGAGATTTTTTTTTGTCAATTTGAAGTGACAAAGTCTTTACCAAATATTGCAACAATTTGAAGAAGTCACAAGGATGCATTTTGTTTAAATGTCAAAAGAAGATATTCTGGCAGCTATTGAGATTTCCTAGAGGAATAGTATATGTCCTTGATAAGAAGTCCAAATTTTAAGTGAGACATCCAAAAAAAATAGCAAATGTCCCAAGGAAAGTTGAGACATCCTACTTTGGATGTCCTAAGTGAGACATCCAAGCTAAAGTAAGATGTCCCACTTGTAAGCTTTAGAAATTCAGTGAGACATTCCAAGCTTGAATGAGACTTTTCAACTAGCCATTTTCTAGCCATTGTATAAACTCCAATGGTCATTTTACAAGGAAAAAGGTTATAAAAGAAATAATATATTTATGAAAAGGTTAAGCACTATTCATATAAATATTCCATTCATTATACACATCTTGTGAATCAATTTGTTCTTCAATCCTCTATCTATTATAAATTTGGTATTGTAATTGTTGAGAGCTTCAAGGTAAGAAATCTATAATTTCAATATATTATCTTCTTGATATTTCTTTTCTTCCTTTGTAAGCCTTGCATGGTTGATGTACTTCTTATAGGAAGGTAGCTCTTGAGCTTGTTGGGACCTTGAGGGATTGGGTGTGTTTCTTAAGAGAAAACACCCCATGTAGAGCTCAAGTTATTATACAAGTTGTGGAATCCTTGAAACACATTTTTAGCTTGTTGAAACATTGTCAGTTTGGGTGTGGTTTTATGTGAAAACACCTCTTGTAGAGCTCAAAATTTATAAAGGTTGTGGTGCCTTTGAAACCACATTTTTGAGGAAACAAAGTTTGGAGGTATGTAAGGATTCTACCCTCTAAGTGTGAACATACCCAAGTTAGGAAACCATGTACTGTTGACCTTTTAGTATGTTAAAACCTTAAGAAAAATGGAGAACATGGGATGTTGTGGAATGTGATGTTTTTAAAGGGCATGAATAAGAGCTGAAAAAATGACATCTACTAAGAGATCTCAAAGTGGAGACTACAAGGACTAAAGGGAACATGGATGAGTATGAAGATGTCTAAGTGAAGACTACAAGGACTCAAGGAAGCATGGATGAGTAAGAAGAATTTAATCTAAAAGAAGATGCCCCAATAATTGAGAGGAAGCTTCAAGAATCAAAGTTCAAAAGCTAAGAAGACATCTCTTAGAAGCAAAAGATGTCTTGGCTAAAGTGGAGTTGACTTAGAGAAGATATCTCCCAAAAACAAGAGGCCTCTCCTTTCAAGAAAAGATGTCTCCATAAAGACATCCCAAATTCAAAAGAAACATCTTCCTAGAATTGAAGTCATTTTTAGAGAGATGTCACAATATCAAAGGATATGTTTAAGCTATCGCATCTATTTTGAGTTGTTTAACTTCAGGGCTATAGGAAAACTTCATTCTCTTGAGTATTGACAAGAATTAAATAAGAATTATTATTATCAAATCAATCATTGTATATTGTACTTGAGTACTTTAGTTGTTAAATCATTTGCTTGATTATTTGTAGAATTATGCTAATAAGTACAAGGACCTATAATTTAAGTTACATTATTTCCTTATAATTTTATTGCTCTCTTGTAGCCTTGCTAGGGTTGATGTGCTTCTTGTGAGAAGGCATTGTCATTGAGCTTGTTAGGATCTTACGAGATTGAGTGTTTGTGTAGTGTCAAAACACTTTAGAGTGAAGCTTAATTTGTAAAGGTTGTGGGATCCTTAAAACCACATTTTGAGCTTGTTGGAACCTTATAGGATTGAGTGGTTTTGTAGTGATGAAACACTCCAAAGTGAAGCTCAAAGCTTATATAGGGTGTGATGCCCTTCAAACCACATGTTAAGCCTATTGGGACCTTACAGGGTTGAGAGATTTCACAATAACGAAACTCTCCATAGTGGAGCTCTAATCTTATAAAAGTTGTGGTGTCTTTCAAGCTACTTTTTAAGAAAAAAAGTTTAGAGGTGTGCAAGGAATCTACCCTTCAAGTGTGGAGTACCCAAGTTGGGGAACCATGTAAATTTTTGGCATGGTCTTTGTAGCTATTTAAATTTTTTTGGCAAATTATTCATCCCCTCACCCCCTTCTAAGTTCTTGATCCTCACATACATATTTGTGTGCAATTTTGATTTTTAATTAGTGAAACTTATTCAACCTCCCTTCTAAGTCCTCAATCTTTAGATGTCTTCTTCACTTTTCTTTCACATCAATTCTTAACTTGCTCTGATGCAAATGAAAGCTTTGATATTGAAACTTTCCTTTTCTATTGCTTTTATACCTTAGAAATGATGCACACTCTAGGATTTTCAAAGTCCATAATATTTTGATGCCACTTAACTTAAGCTTTTAACATCTTCTATTTTAGATGGAAACTTTGACTTTTTGATTTTATCCTAAGTAAACATGGCTACCTGTCTAGATTTTCTACTTCAACCTTTGATCTTGAGCCATCTTTTAGGCTAACAATGTAGGACTTTAGATTCATCTTATTTGATTTAACATCAAGTTCATCTTCTCTTATATTCTCTTTAGACATTATAGAGGATGAACTTTCACCTTAATCATACCCCTCTCTCCTTGATCAATAGCCTCTTTTGACAAATGATCACTTGCTTGACATGCTAGTATTAAGCTATAAGGATAAACAAAATACTCTTCAACTTAGTGTCATTATTTTCTAAGATCTTTGAGAAGCTATCTTACTAACTTTGCAAAATTTTTTAATTGCTTTCACTTGTGGATACAACGATATGCTTTGTTTAAACCCAAAGCTAATTCAACATAACATTATGTTAGAAGAAAACTCTAAACCTATTTAACAAAAGGTTATGAAAATTCATCCTACTATAGCTCTAACTATAATTGAAGATATTATCAAGCTCTACAATGCTAATTTTATCTATCTTGTCTCTTTTTCTTCATCTTTCTTATTCTTTTTCTTTATCCATTCTATCGCTACCGGAGGTTCACTGTTGACTATTTTGATTAGGTTTCTAACATGGTTATAGTTTCCTAAAAGAATGGTCACATTCACATATGCATTGAGTTTTAAAACATCAACAAGGTTACTCTTAAGAATGACTTTCCTTTATCTAATATAATCAATTCATAAATTCTATAGCTAGTCATGTTCTTCTATCCTTTATGTATGGGTTTTCTAATTACAACCAAATTCAAATAAATCTAGAGCACTAGTAATATACCACTTTCATGACTTCTTGAGGAACATTATGTTACACTAAAGTGTCCTTTGGACTCAAGAATGCAAGATATAATTATCAATGAACTATGTCTTTTATTTTTAAGGTCATCGTTAATCAATTTATTATTTCATTTCCAACCTTATTGATCACCTTCATTCTTTAACTCAATTGCTTTGTAAATTCATTATTTTCATTTAGGATGAAGAGTGCCAAAAGATCTTTGATTCTATCAAAGAGGCCTTAACCTCTCTTCTTGTTCTACATCCTCTACAATTTGACTAACTTTTCTACCTCTATATTTCTAAATCGAATCATTCCATATCCACCATGCTCTCTCAAAAGCGAGAACATAAAGTTGATCTTCCTATGCACTACATATCTCATCCTTTTTTAGACTATGAGAATAGATATTATGATATTGAGAAGTATTGTCTAAGTCTTAACTTCATCCTTAAGAAGTAAAGCCATTATCTTCTCAATGCTAAGGTGTTTGTTATTTGCAAAGATAACATTCTCAAAGTTATTACTAATATCCCTTTTCATAATCATCACTTAGCTCATTGAAATATCTTTCTTATTAAGTTTGACCTTTATTTCTTACCTTAGCACTCTATCAAAGGTCAAACCATAACTAATGAGTGGTGAGGTACCCCTACACTTAACCATACAAATACGAGTGTAGCACGCGCGATCCGGTTGAACTCCGTAGACTAAGTGCCTACACGCCCCATGGAACACTTAGGGTTAATCGTTCGTTATCTTCCCAAACTTACTTGTAGTTGTTATGGTGTATGGTTAAGTAAGTCTGAGGTATATGATTTTTATATCTTTTATCTTTTATATCTCCTATGCTAAGAAGGTGAAGGGTTGAGAAACTAATTGCTAACTCTATCTAATGAACTAAGTCTAAATTAACCTAGCGTTAGCATCCGTTCCCACCTACCATACACACCCTAAACCGATGCAATCGTGGCTACCAAACGCTAATCATTGTTGGGATCACCACGCGTAACGCACGTGCTCGAAGTGGTCGTATTGAGGCACTTAACTAGGAGGAAAGGATTGAGAGAATCTAATCTAGCCTAAGTGCGATGAGCATTCGTTCCTTGATTATCTGTACACATCCTTAAATGCTCGTAATCAAGTCATACCATTCCGTGTTACTAGGAGATAAGGGTGAGACAGAAAGCAATAAATAACATTAAATAAAATCCTATTCCATGCATTGCAAGGTTTATCTAGGAAGTTCGTATTTATTGCCGTACACAACTTGTGTTTAGGTATAATGTTGCTCGAATAAAGATATGTTCACTTTAGGACTCCTACTGCAGGCACATGGAAAATATTCTATCTCTGGAGTGATCAATCTGCCAGAGATTCCCTACTTCTAGTCTAGGGTGATGAAACAAGGGAGAGCCACCTCTTATTTATAGATATGACGGCACACTACGATATTGTGTACATGACATCATAGGGGACGACGCGATATTGAGGCAATTGCGATATCGCGTATGCGATATCACAGCCCATGCAATATCGCATCTCATCATATCCCCATGATTGAATGAAAACTCATCCTTGAGTTCCTTACAAAATATAGGGAAGGTATGGGATTATTGACTGAATGGAACTAATGGGATGGCTTGTGAACGGATCATCATTACAAGACTTGACAAAACTGGTATTCATGACAACAAGGGTGAACACCTTATTACATTGACATCAAGGCTCATTTGGTAGCTTGAGAGAAAGAGAGAGAGAAAGAAGTGTTGCTACTGCCAACTCCAAGATTACGCCTTTCGTTGTTCATCCATAAGCACACCATCGATCTTGCTCTTTGCATAGCTACTTCCAGTACTACTCCATCTAAGTGTTTGCTCTAGATCCAATTCGTTGTTGCATGATTTCCATCTGCACACACAACATAATATTATATTAGGAAGAGTAAATGAATCATCATGTAATTAATACCTTGCTTCGATGTAAGTCCATTGGCTAGGTTGTGGTATGACTGATTATGGATCTAGAGATATAATATTGATGACTATCGAAGGTGTAGGGGTTAGGAAAAAATCAAAAAAATTCGGGGCTAAGAGAAAATTGAAAAAATCGGGCCCCGTACCCCCATGACTAATCGTGAACCTCCGGTAGTGTTAGACTGGAGAAAGAAAAAGAATAAGAAAGATAGATAAAAAGGGACAACTATGACATCGATGAAATGGATGTCAAGATGAAAATGAAAAAAATAAAACTAATTGCAAAAATGTTAAGGAAAATAATTTAACTGGTGCACCAAAGAGGAATGTCAATGGGTCCTCCCCAAAGCAAGCTCATGGCCTTAATGCCCTAACAAACCCACATTCAAAGAGTCCATAGGCTCTGGGAATGTCAATTGGAACAAGAGTTAAAGTCTTAACCACAAGAATTTACCAAAAAGAAAACAATGCATCAACCAAAATATATACACTAATGATACATCCGACAATGAGATGAACAATGGAGAGAAGGATGGAGAGAAGAGAATGGAATGGAGTCTCAAGAACAAGGTGGTGTACAGCCCCTTGTGGAGTTCATGATTAATGTGACTTGTCAAATCTCATTCCAACTTCGACCTCAAACAAACCACTTCTAGTGACTTCACATTAACGCCTTTGGCCAATCCATCCACTTGAAGTAACAAGAATGCCTTCACCCAAGAGTCATCACCATTCTAACAAAATGAGGAGATAATGGGAAGCGAGAAGGGCCTTAGTTAGAGGGAACATTTTTAGTCCATAACCAGTGCTTGTAGCCCAAGGGATTATTTTGTCTAAGGGGTGTGCTTTGAATTCTCACTTTTCGTTTTTCATTTTTTTTCTTTTTCTGTGTTTTGTGTTTTGTGTTTTTATGCGTGAGAACCACACCATACAAAGACTTTGTTATTTTTATTGCTCAGCTTCCCAATGATTGGGTAACATCGAAACGGTAAGAAAACTCAAGAAGAAAACATCCAAGCACCCAAGAGAATGGCCAACACAAAAGCATCAAGTTCCCTTGAAGTCACACCCTTTTCAATCCTTGAGTTCTTCCTTAGTTTAAGAAATGCCCAGTCACCGATTCGTTAAAGTGTTTATTATGAAGGGGACTATACATTTCCAAGTCGAGAGAGACCATAGAAACTAGTGTATGGATGGGTGAAGTGATCTCATTGCCTACCATATCAAAAGAAACATACCTTAGTATCAACATCGTGACTTGAAGGTAAAAACCAAACATTAGCAATCAACATGAAAATAGTTCATACGATTATGAAGAACACTTATTGATGACAAACTTACAAGGTGGATCACACACACACAAAATGGAAAAGTATAATGATGTTGAAAGGCAAAAACTAGAAAAGTTAAAGAAATTTGTAAAACAAAAACAAGAAAATTTAAAGAAATTTGTAAAACAAAAACATGTAAAATAAAAATGTGTAAGAAAAAAATGTGTAAAACAAAAACGTGTAAAACAAAAATGTGTAAAACAAAAATGTTGTAAAACAAAACTTAAAAGAACTGAGGGCCCTATATGATTAGCATAGGTGGCCATCTCCCCCATGACTGAGTGGAAAGGGAGAGATTCGAAATAATGAATGTCTGTTTGAATTTTGTAAAAGTGTCCAACTCCTCCTAATTGATGATCTTAGAATAAGGGGTGAAAGTTGGCGATGCTCATATTCCAATGTGTCTATTCCTTCGTTGTTGGCATGGTTTGTTTCCTCAGTTCATTTCATGCATATTTTTTGGTTGCTCTTTCTAGTAGCTATCAACCATGGGGTGTCTACTACTTGTTGTGTGGTTACTACATATAGGCATCTTTGTTTCAAAGTTTCACAGGCACACCTATTACATGGAGGCATTTCCTTCATGTCATCACCCGATGAATCACTGTATGTGATGCATGGAACTTTCCTCTTTTCGATATTTCCATAAATGTTTGTCTTAGAAATTTCCAAGGAAAGATTACGAATGCCTAGGCATGCGTCTACTATGCTCAGCCATGTCCTTCCCATTATAATTGGGAGGTCCCCTTCATTGTTGTTAACTTCAATCACCAGGAAATCAGTTGGGTAGGACCAACCACACATAGTGGTAACAATGTCCTCCACCAATCCCAACGGAATGGTGATGGACTGGTCTGCCAGCTCTAGTTGAATATTGCTCTTCTTAAGTTGGGGCAAGTTCTAGGTGTGATACATCTCTCATGATATTAAGTTGACTCTAGAACCTAAGTCAAGAAGAGCCTTGTGAGGTTCATTTCCAACGATTTGGAGATAGATTAAGGGACTCCTAGGGTCAGTTAGTTTTCTGGGAAGGTGGCCTACCTTGATCCAGTCAGTTACGGTATGTGTTAATATAACTGTATGCATTAAGCTCTGATTTTGGATTGAAGGGTGCTTCGAAGCTTTATGTGTTGGAGGAGCATAACTAGACTCAACCGCTTGTTGTTGTGAGAGCTTGTTTGGGCTTCTGGTTCTGAAGAAAGGTCTTCTCTTTTTATAGTTGTCAAAACCAGCAGCAGGTTGAATGTTTACTGCTCTCGTAGTGTGGCATTGCTATAGTTGAGTGGGGAGTTCCCCTTTCATTGTTGGAGCAAGAGGTGTTGTGGGAACTACCAGTGGAAGAGGTGTGGATGGATTAGGTAGATGGTATGGGTATGGAGTATCTCCCGGGGGAGATGGAGTCCTCCTAAAGTACTCCCAAACTTGGTAGTGACATTGGGGAGTTGTGTGACCCATAGAGTCACTTGGAGAAATCTGCTACTGCACATAATATCCATAAGGGTCAGGCTACTGGTAAGGGTACTGTTGTTTAGGGGTGGCATCCCCCATGACTATGGGTATTGCCACTGCTGATGCTGTCCGATGGATTGTGGTGGAGTTCCACTTGGATAGTATGTTAAGGGTTGGTGGAACTATCTTGGGTTACCTTGAGGATAAGGTAACCTATGGGGTGTCTGTCGTTTGTTGAGTCTCGGGTTAAGTGCATACACCCCAGACTCCTGTAGATGTGACATGATTGGACAACATCCCTTAGGATGGTCATAGTGACAGATCTTACATCCACCATCATCGTCTGTGTCTGATTCCACAACCTCATTGGAGATAGTAATTTTCCCCTTACCCTTGTCATGTGCAAGGCCTAAATCTTTCTGCTTTGTCTTACCTTTATCACTACTTCGTTCTTCCTTAGACTCTTCTACAATCTTCAGGAAAATTTCAATTTTACTTTCTAAGGAGCTCCATACCTCTTCTACCTTAGCTGCTACTTCTGTTGTTAGCTCTTAAAGCGACAAGGTTTTCCTGTTCACCAATTCTTTAATTGGTGACTCATCCTCTTCATCACAAAATCTCACTCCCTTCTTTCGAAGAGAGGGATCATGGTTGTATTCTTCCAAACTTTTCCTTTTTCTTAGCTCACCTTCTTCTTTTGCTACTTGCTCCAACAATCACTGAATCTCATGGGATCTAAGTTCTGATAATCACCCTTGGGCATAAGTCCCAAGGATTCTTCTAGTCTCATACCTTAGCCCATCTACGATGTGGCGAAGTTGATCCCACTGAGCGTAACCATGGCTCGGGCAACGATGTAACAATGTGTAATATCGGGCCATGGCAGCATCCAAGGGTTCATGAGTACCTTGCTTCCATCCTTGGATCTACTTACGCAAGTTAGACACTCGAGAGTACATTTGATACTTATCGTTGAACAACTATAACATTGTACTCCACCTCTTGATGGTTTCCAATTCTAAGGACCGGTACCAGCTCTCTACTTCCTTGATGAGTGTCCTGGGAAACAACTTAAGTTTCTACCACTCGTTCTCAATGTTTTGCAAGGCATAGGTATCGTGAAATGCCTGTAAATGATGTTGCGGATCCGTGTTGTATCCCCCTTCAAATCGTGGGATGTTGTTCATGTCTAAGCATTTGATCCTACTACCTTTTAAATGCCTTGTTGGGATTCTTACTGCCTCCGTTATGTCGAGCATACTTTGGGTTGCAAGTAGGGGCTTGTCATGATCATCTCTTTCATGATTCCTGTGATGTCTTTGTTGTTCCCTACTTTCCCTTCATTCATGTCTCTCATTTTTCTTACTTTTATCCTCTCTGTTATCCTCATCATGATTGCACCTAGAGGTGGAAGGGGAGGGTGAGTGATGTGAAGAAGGCGAAGAGGAAGGAGAACCATTGCCATGAAGATGTTTCTTGCCTTCTCGTTTGTGGCTTCAACCCTGATCGTGGTAATGATCTAAGTGCATGTCCTTATTATGAGTTGTTATTCCCTCTGTGAATAGTTGGTGTTTACGGGGGTCAGAACCAGTGTTATGTATCGTTGAGCATAGGTTCTGATATCCCACCTCCTCACTTTCATTAAGAGGGGGAACATCTCTTGATAGTGAACTAGTTATAAGTGGTTCACCATCTCTAGTTTCACTGAGGACATGCGGGACCTTTTTTCCCTTCATCAGTGTATGTTGGATCTCATGCCTTGAGTCTTGAATACGTTGTGCTTCTATGAGATGATAATCCCTCATGTCAAATTCTTCTGCAATGTATTCAACATATAATTCTATCATGCCTATCTATGCTAAAGCACGGAAGAGCATGTTAGGGACTGATCGATCTAGAGGTAACACTATGTTACCTTGCAGGTCAATCCAGTGCATCTGTTCATCTTGATGGAGGATAAAGGTAAAGTTTGGAATATACTCATCAGGATGAGTATAGACTATTTGGTATTGTTTAGGACTTGGCTGATTTTGGTTATGTGTTTTTGATTGCTGACTATTTCGTGTATTATCCCTAGGAGGTGAGTTGCTTTTGTTAGAAGAAGACATTTTTATCGGTGTGATAATTACCGTTATATAATAAATTTTTTATCTTGATTAACTTGAAGGTTCGTTTAGGCTCCCAACGATGTGAGTAATGTCCTATGTTCTATTCAGTGCACAAACACTTAGTCCCTAGCAACGGCGCCAATGATGAGTGGCGAGGTACCCCTACACTCAACCATACGAATATGAGCGTAGCACATGCGATTTGGTCGAACTCTGCAGCCTAAGTACCTACACACCCCATGTAACACTTAGGGTTAATTGTTCGTTGTCTTCCCAGACTTACTTGTAGTTGTCACAGTGTATGGTTAAGTAAGTCCAAGGTATATGATTTTTATATCTTTTATCTTTTATGTCTCCTATGCTAACAAGGTGAAGGGTTGAGAAACTAATTGTTAACTTTAACTAATGAACTAATTCTAAATTAACCTAGCATTAGCATCCATTCCCACTTATAGTACACACCCTGAACCGATGCAACTGTGGCTACCAAACACTAATTGTTGCTGGGATCACCACACATAACGCATGTGCTCAAAGTCGTCATACTGAGGCACTTAACTAGGAGGAAAGGGTTGAGAGAATCTAATCTAGCCTAACTGTGATGAGCATCCATTCCTTGATTATCTGTACACATCCTTAAATACTTGTAATCAAGTCGTACTCATTCCGTGTTACTAGGAGATAAGGATGAGAGAGAAAGCAATAAATAACATTAAATAAAATCCTATTCCATGCATTGCAAGGTTTATCTAGGAAGTTCATCTTTATTGCCGTACACAACTTGTGTTCAGGTACAATGTTGCTTGAATGAAGATCCATTCACTTTTGGACTCCTACTGCGGGCACATGGAAAATATTCTATCTCTAGAGTGATCAATCTGCCAGAGTTTTTCTACTTCTAGCCTAGGATGATGAAACAAGGGAGAGCTGCCTCTTATTTATAGATATGACGGCACACCGCGATATCGCGTATGCGACATCGTAGGAGACGACGCGATATCGTGGCCCATGCGATATCGCGTCTCATCAATAACTAATTTTAGTTTTTCCTCTAAAATAACCAACATTATTTACAACTTGTGTGTTAATGCTAAGCATTTAGATACTATGCTTTATTTCAATAGAGCACACACTTTCCTTGAATCTAGTGTAGCTTATGTCCTTATTCTTTTCAACAAACAAGTTCTCTATCTAAGTTACAAGCTTGATTTTCCTTGCATCAACAACATTGTTGAATATGAGGCTTCAATATCAGGTCTCCTACTAGCCTTATAAAATCAAATTAGAATTATTAATATTTATGGTGACTCTTAGCTCATCATAAATTAATCTAATTATGACTATGATTGCAAGGTCGTCACTTAGTTCCTTATCTCAAAATGGTTAGGGAACTTATGTTTTTGTTCTTTGGTCATATCTTAAATTACATCCCATGCTTTGAAAACATGCTAGCCAATTCCTTGGTAATCTTTGCCATCCATGGTGATCCTTTTGCTATGTAAGATTAAATCATTCATTAAATTTTATTAATACATGTTACATAATCTCTTAATATCTTGATAAGCACTATCAACATAGGTGATGATAATCAACAATACGTTTATCTTTTTCATTACCTCAATACTGGGAAAAACTTCTACTGATCTCATGCTTGCTCAAAAGGATGTTTTGTGCAAATGTAATCAACATTTCCAATTAGTGAATCTTGATATCCTTTGTCAAGTTTCTTCTATAGGTGTTCTTCTATTTTATCTTAGTTTTGTAGAGTCTAAGATAGTCCTTGATTAGGTTTACTTAGAAGTTTGTGGTAGATACTTAAGGTCATGATCCTTGCTTGCTTACATCATTTCTTTAGGCTATTGATGGCCAACCTTAGTCAAAGATAAATATCATCTAATGAAGACATGTAATACTTGCTACAAGAATGTCTGTCTTATCTATGTTCCTTCATAGAAGCTTAACATGCCTTAAATCACATGGCCCTTTTAAAAAAGAAGTCTAGACCTTATTGGTTCTATTATTCCTCCTTCCCATACTAGGCACCAATATATTCTAAATACTATGGAATATTTCACTAAGTGGGTAGAAGATATTCCTTTGCATTCCATTAAATCTCACTTCATCTATTGCCTTATACTTAACCACATCATAACCTACTTCGATGTACCTCTCTAAATTATAACTGATAATGGATCCTAGTTCAAAAGTAAGGAGGAAGCTAATTTCTATTCCATGTACAACATCACCAAGTTCTTTTTATCACCTTATGATACTCATTCTAATGGGCAAGTCAAATCCACCAATAAAACTCTTATTTGTTTTCTTCATACCATGGTCAGTAAAACCTAACACAATTAGCACATACAACTATCTCACACCTTATGGGTTTCCTGTACTATTTTTTGTATAGCTAATAGTCATACTTCATACTTTCTAACCTATGGTTTAAAGGCAATCTTACTAGTTGGGCTTCATATCCTATCTCTCCATGTTTCTCTTTACAATTGGTATTCAAATTAGGACAACAACAACATGTGATGCATTGAGTTAGACCTTCTCAAAGAATAATAGTAAGCTACTCTTCAACATCTTTATGAATTTCAAGTCGGTATTCAGCGTTACCACTCTAGAAATGTTAGAATTAGAGAGATTCACGAGGGTGACTTAGTCCTTCACTATTTTTCAAACTCTAAAGATACAAAGTTCTCTTCCAACTAGCAGGGCCATTTCCTGGTAGTTCAATCTTTACAAAATGGCACCTACATCCTATCTGATCTAGAAGGGTATCAATTTCTAGATCATATTAATAAAACCTTTCTAAAGCACAACTACATGTAGCCAACTAATAGTATTCAACTTGGTGACTACTCAAGATCAAACAAGTATTCTCCCAATTAGAATTTACTTTTCATTAGCTTTTACTCTATGTTAAAATAACATGTTTACTCCAAATCTTATTTTTCTTGTAATATTTTACTTACTATATCTTGCCCTGTCTATCTCATATTTTGCTACTTCTTTAGCTATTTTCTTCACATTTGCCTATGGTATTTATCCCATTCTACTCTATGTGCTGAGCACAACCAATGAGGTTTTTGAGTGGCTAACAATCTCATTACTTCATGTGAGGGTATGATTGAGTGTATTATTAAGTGAGATAGGGAGGAATTACTTTGAAAATATATATGACATCTTTTACAATCATACAATATGTAAGAATTAGCAGTGCTTCACTTTTATAGTGTGGCACCATCCTCATTATAAATGTATAAGAAATATCCTCTTTTCTTCCCCTACTTGTTTCACTTTCTATTTTTGCATCCTATAATTTCTACTAATATGTACTATATTTTCTTTTCTTTCTCTCATCTCCTCTTCTCATCTATTTTGATTTCTCTCTATATTCAACATTAGTGAGGCTAAACAAGTGTCTTTGTCCCAATGCATTAAGGCAATGTTAAGTGTAAAATGACATAAGGAGTGTGAAATCTACATATGAGTGAGGTAAAGAAGAGGTTAGCTTTAGGAATCTAGTCATGTCCCATTTCTATGACACAGCCCTCAACTATTCATATATTACTGATGTTCCTAACATGCTTTCCCCTACTTTTTTTACTTTCTCTTGTTTCTTTTTGCTATCTCCCTTTCTTTCTCTATCTCTTTTTCTTTTCATGCTCTACATTGGTGAGGCTAAATGAGTGTCTTTGCTTTACTCCAATGAGGATGTGATTAACAAAATTGAGTGGGTTATGAAGAACTATATTTGCATTTTATATGTATGCTTTCTAGGATCTAGCCACATCTCACTTTTATGGTATAACACTCCACTGTATGTGTATAAGTAATGTCCTAGTCTTTCTCCCCTCTCATCCCACTTCATTTAATCCTCTTGTAAGTACCTAGCTTGTGCCTTTTCTTGATGGATTCTCTTTCATTTTTTCAATAGTATCCATTAAGAGGAGGCAATGTTGTACCCACTTTGGCTTTTTCTATATAAGTCAGAGTTTTGAATATAGTTTATAGATTCTCAACTCAAAGTCATCTTTTGTAGCACAAATTCAATGTCTTGCATCATCTACAACATGGTTTATAGCTTTGTTTCTTCAGCTCTTGCCAGAAGTAATATCTCACATAATCCACAACATCATTTTTAATTTCACTTCTATAGCTTCTAGTTTCAATGTCTAGTGTCATATCCTACACCACTTTTGAGTTAGCCTTTTTTTCATAAGATTAGCTTTTCGACATTTAATGTCAACTAATTCTTTGACATCCAATGTTCATCCTACTTTTGATGTCAATTTTCATAGAAAATCATCTACATGTTAATTCTCATATCTAGAACCTTCTAGAAATTTCTAGATGATTGTATGGACTCAAATATATCATTCCTTCATGTTGTACTAGGCATTTTTGACTTATAAATAGGAGGATACTCCTAAATATAAAGGGATTTGCTTTTTGATGGTTGGCTTTTTAGAGAATTAGCATCTGTTAGTATCTAATTAGTAATTAACATGCATACAAATTCTTCTCAACTATTTCTGGTACTAAGTACAGTTAACTTTATTCTTCCTGGTAGTTTGGAAAAACTTTTTTAAAGACTCTACCTCTTCGTAGCATGACTATTCTCCTACTAGAGATATTAGATTCTCTAACTTCTCTTCCCCTTTTCCCCTACTAATGTATTTATATATCTTTCATGTTGTCCTCCTGATACATGGAGAATCACTTAGAATTAAGTCAACACACTAATCTAATCCATTCCTTTACTCAATTAACTTCTAAATCTATAATTTTTCTTATCATATTTTGATTAGGTGCACACATCGAAGAAAGAACATGGTAACATAGCTCCTCATCAGATGCCTCTGGCCCTAGTACATCTCTTAGAATATTTTGAAGAGGTTCCAATTCTCTATCTTGTAATCTAGATTTACATATTTTTAGTTTTTCTATTTTTGGTTTTATCTAAACTAATTTTAGATCTATTTTCATAATTTTCTTTTTGGATCTATCCTTTCTAGATCTTTTTTTTTATGTTTTATTTTCAATCATTTTACTACTAGCTACACACATGATGTTTTATTTTATTCTACATTGCATACATGACATATTTTATTTTGCTTTCAGTTATATTTGCTTTCTACACATTTTCCCTTTTATTTTTCTTAGTTATTCCATGCATGTTGTCTTTTCTTCCTCATTATTCACTAACATTTGGATTTGGTTATCATATGTTTCCAATGGCTTACAAGTCCCCTTTCAATTTGAGGGAGATTAATCAAGAGATTGGTTTTCTTAGACCATTTGGTGCCCACAATATTTCTTATCTCAATTTCATGTTTAGGTTGTAATAAGTCTCGTATTATGGTAGTTTTTACCACCACATGTTTCTAGCTTATGATTTCTCTTTTCTTTTTTTCCTCCTAATATATTTGTATCTACTTCATGTTTTCCTCATAACACATGGAAAATTTCTCAAAATCAAGTTCATACACAAATTTGATCGACTTCTTTTCTTAATTAGCTTTCAAATCTGTAAATATTCTTGTTAGATCTACATCAGGTGCACACATTGAAGAAGGAATGAGGTAAGAGAGCTCCTCGTCAAATGCCTTTGATCCCTAGTACATCTCCTAGAAAAATTTTACTTGGTTCCACTTCTTTGTCTTCTAATTTGAATGTCTTTTTTAATTTTTTTAATTTTTGATTTTATTTAGATTCATTTTAAATCTATTTTTAGCATTTTTCATCTAGATCTACCATTTTCAAATCTATTTCATTTTATGTTTTATTTTCAATCATTTTTATTGTTAACCATACACGATCTTTTATCTTATGTTGTGCTACATATGTACTCTATTTTATTTTACTCTAAGTTATATGCATTCTCTACACATTTTTCCTTTTATTTTTCTTAGCTATTCTAATGCACACTATCTTTTTTTGCTTCTACCTACTAACATTTGCCAAAAACCGTTGACTTGGGTTGTTAGATTTTTCAAATTACTTGTAAGTCTCCTTTCAATTTAAGGGGGGTTAATTGAGAGATTGGCTTTCCTAGACCATTTGGTGGCCATTAGATTGCTTAGCTTAGTTTTGTGTTAGGTAGTTATAGGTCTTGTATTATGATAATCTTTATTGCAATATCTATAATACCTAGAGAACCTTTTTACAAACATGTACTTATAACTTTCAACCAACAAAATAAATCACTAGAAAAACAAAACAATAATCTTTTTATTAGAGTTATTAAAGTTAGATTTGTTGAGTATGTTATAAATGATAATATGAGTGAAATTCCAAAAATATACCCTTTTACTCATACATATTCTACATAATGTTACGAAGCTTTTAGAAAATTTGAAGAACGTTACAAAGATACATTACCTTATCATCACAATGATGAAAAAATTTTCCTTTTTTGGTGACCCACTACCTATAGGAAAAGGAAAAAATATAAATGAGATTTTAACCAATTTTGATAATGATTATTCTTATATTAATTAAAGAACCAATTTTTTAGATTTTACTAACCTAAACCCTTGGGATATTAATAATAGATGGTGCCTCTTCTAAGAAAGTATGTGATGCTAGAGTTATGCTTATACCTCCTAGTGAATCTCCAATCCTAAAAGCTATTAATTTTACTAAACGAGTGACAGACAATGTGCTTGAGTACAAAGCACTCATACATGCAATCAAACTAGCTTAATATTATGATTTATCAAAACCTAAAATCTATAGTCACTTCCAGCTTGTAGTAAATCAAATTAATGGAATTTTTAAAGATAAAGATTCAATCATGAAAGTATATAAAGCTTATATCCTTGAACTCTTAAAAGAATTTGATCAAATATCAATTGAATATGTTTTTGGAGAAGAAAACTATATTTCTGATGCATTAGCTAAAATGACAACTACCTTAGATGATGTCTCATTTCAATATAATTCCTAGGATTCCAAAATTATCATTGAGGATGTTAAGTCTTATTGTATTTTAGATAATATCTTTTCTTTACAAGTGTTTAATGATGACTATCATATTGATAATTTTCTATTTGCTAAAGATGAATTTACTAATGAATGTTTTAAAATTTCTCAAATTAATAAAGAAGATATTTTAAAAGATATCATATTTTTAAATAAAATCTCTACTAAAATAGTAACTATAGAGGTTTTATTTGATGACTTACATACGAAAACTAAATAAATATCTAAAAATACTAATTGGCAAATAGTTGGTGAAATAGAAAAAATTTAAATTCAAATTCAAATTCAAAAGAAACGATGATAATACCCTATTAAAATAGATGTTCACTTACATGTAGATGAGAAACAAAACTTAATTAATTTATTACATGAATTCAATGATGTTTAAGCTTGGAATTATGAGGATCTTAAAACTTTTAATCATCTTGTGATAACACATACTATACCCTTAAGCCTAAAACAAAACTGTTCAGGCAAAAACTTGAACATATTAACCCCAAGATCAAACCATTAATGAATGTAAAAATTAATAAAATTTTAGCATCTAAGATTATTTGTTCTATGAGACATTCTAGTTGGATATCAAATTTAGTACCAATTAAGAAATGAATAGGTGAATTATGATTATTTATTGATTTTCATAACCTTGATAGCTCTTGCATTAATGATAATTATCCACTTTCTCTTATAGGGAAACTATTGCAAATTATGAATGATGCTCATATGTATTCATTTCTAGATAGATATTCAACCTATAATCAAATCCTATTAAGTAAGAAAGACTAATATAAAATGGATTTTACAACAAAATAGAGAACCTTTTAATTCACCAAAATGCCCTTTATCCTTATAAACTTTAGTTCTACATTTCAAAGGGCTATGAATAAGACCTTTGAAGGGTTGATTAAAAAATGTATTATTATTTATCCAGATAATTTAAAAATTTTCTCTATTGATTGGGATACACATCTTAGAGATATTAGAAATATTTTCATAAGATGTGGATAGTTTAATGTTACTTTGAATGCTAAGAAATCCTTTTTTCGTGTTCAAAGTGATAAATTTCTTAATCATATAGTAACTAAAGAAGAAATCATGATTGATCCTAAATGGGTAAATGCTATTTTAGATGTACTATATCCTTTGTCTAAAACTAATTTAAGGGCTTTCTTTGGGAAAATTAATTGTTTTAGACAATTTATCCCTATGCTGAATTAGTTGAACCATTAAACAAAATACTAAAGAAGGATAGTAGTAAGCCTTAGATGGTAAAAGAAAGAAAGTTTTTCTTACCATTAAAAACTTCAATATAAATGCTACTATTTTAGCTTCTCCCTAATATGAAAATGATTTTCTCTTATATGCATTCTCTAGCAATGTTACTATTGTGATTATTTTAGCCCAAGATATCATTGATCAGGGAAAAAGACTTATAGCTTTTATGTCCACACCTTTAAAAGATGTAGAATTGAGATATTAACTAGTAGAAAAAAAATTATATGATTTATTAAAGTTTTAAAGAAGTTTCATTACTATTTGTTAAACGTTAAGGTTTTTGTTATTGTTCCTAATTTGACTGCTATCGTGCTAGCCAAACTACAAGATCATAGTGTAAAATATGTTGAATGGGTTATGAAATTACAAGACTTTAATATTCAATGGAAATTAGCCAAATTAGTTTAAGGAACTCTTGCCAAACTAATAACCAAGGCCTCAACTTTAGAAAAATATGATAGATGTAAAGATCAAGAGTCCATACCTCTCAACATACTATCTATTAAAGGGAAAGATGATATCTTATTTTCTCCTAACAAATTACATGATACATGGTATGGAGGTATCAAATTCTATTTAACCTTTCATCATTATCCTTTAGATTTACCTAGATGAAAATTTATTATTATCTAAATGTTACAAATTTACCTTAAATAATAGTGAGTTCTTTAGAAAAAATTTGCAAGGGGTATATCTTAAATGTTTAAACCAAAAATCAAGCAAGAAATGTCTTAATACAACTACATAAGAAATTAGATATAGGACACTACTTGCTAGCATATAAAATTACGATAGTAGAATACTATTGGCCTACTATAATTAATGATATTTGAAACTTGGTTAAAACTTATATATAATGCTAAACTTTTAAAGGTAGAGAAGCAATAGGTTTAGCTCCTCTATATCCTATAATAGAAACTAGACCCTTTGCACAATGGCCTTTAGATTTTATAGAAGTAATTAACCCATCATCAATAGCTCAACATAAGTTTATCATAATAACTACTAATTATTGTACACATTGGTTAAAAGCCAAAGCTACTAAAAGTAAAACATCTTGCAAAGTTATTTGGTTTTTAGAAAATGATATAATTTCTAAATAGGGTGATGAATTGTAAATTGGTTGTATTGACTGCGCCTTGTTGACTAGGCCCCATCAATGCATGATTTGATGCATTGACATGGCCCTCTAAACGTAGTGTCTATTTTTGCCTATAAATACATGCTCGCCCACTGTGTTTATGGCATATCTTTTATCATAGTTTTAGTAGAGCTCTTATAGTTTTGTCATTTAAAAGTTAGAATATTTTTCTAAGTGCCCGCAATAGGAGTCAAAGAGTGTATAGATCTTTATTCTAGCACTATTGTGCCTGAGCATGACAGTGTGTGCAACAATAAAGACAAGCTTTCTGAAAAACCTTGAAGCACTTTGAAATAGATTAATTTTTTACGAATTTAATGTTTTATGCAATTTCATTTAATGCTTTAAGTAATTAAGCTAAATTAAGCTAGATTAAATAGCAATTAATTAAGCACATAAGTATGAGCACTTAGAGCATATGCTTGGTGCTTGGTAATCCCAGTAACGCTTAATGTTTGGTAACCTAGTAGTATTAAACATGTTCAAGATGTGTATGGCAAGTGGGAATGGATGCTTATGTTAAGATTATTTAGGTGTATCTAGTTAGACTAAATTAGCAATTTAATTATTTTATTTTTATTCATTATTCTTTATCCTTATGCGACTTAAACCACTAAAACATAAAAAATGATAAAAATCATATGCCTGAGTTGCACTTAACCATACCTTTGCATTTCACAAGTGTAATTGGGAAGATAATGATTACAACAATTAGTTTTCTTTCCTAGAGACTAGTGTACTTAGAAGGCTATAAGTCCATAGAATTTGACTAAATCGCACATGAACACTTAGTGATTCATATGGTTGAGTGTAGGGTCTACTCGCCACTCATCATATGGGTATCTTTATGCTTTAGAAGTTGAAAATGAACCCACTTTCATATATATTAAATTTATGAATTAGGCTAGTGAACATAACATTACTATTAAAGTTGTAACTAAGTATTATCCCTAAAGTAATGTTTTAGCAAAGTCATCTAATAAAATTATATTAGGTGGAATCAAGAAAATGATAACTCAAAATCCCTGCACATGGTATGAATAGTTGAAATTGATAATATGGACAAATCAAATTCAATATAAAAAGTCAATTAAAACTACAACATATGATTAAGTGTATGAACAAGAACCAATTTTACTAATATATTTGCAAATTCCAATGTATTACTTTTTCTTAGATTATTTACCAACTCATAAACATTTAATTTCATACACATATGACATTTGGAAATTAGAACTTAAAAGGGCTTAAGAGTTGAAAGTACATTTAATTATTAACGAATTATTAAAATATAATTTGAAAAAAAATATGAGGCTAATGTCATTAAGATAGGTGATCTAATCATTAAGAAAGATAGAGCATTTGGTTAGTCAGGTCGACAAAATAAGTTTTTACTTGTTTGGTCAAGTCTATGTCAAGTCACAAATGCCATTGGCCCTAATATTTACAAAGTTGCATATTTGCAAGAAAACCAACTATATAGAAATTTTAATGCATTTTATTTAAAGCATTTCTACTCAAGTGCTCCTCATGGACATCTAGTGTATTCTTAGTTGTATTCTTTTTTTGTTCTCATTTTCATGCATTTCATGTATATATAGTTGTATTTGCATATTTTCTTTGCACTTTCATCATCTATTCATGCATGTTGGGTTTGTCATTGTCTGCACTTAGCATCATATTTTAGTCTACTTGTGTGTTTTTAATGTGATTTTGAATAATCCTTATGATCATCGAAGTAGCTAGGCTTTGGGGTCATCATACCATCATTTGATGAAGTTGAAACAAGTATATTATATAATATCTTGTTTATGTTATATCATATTATTGCATAAACCCTTCTTTATATTATATAAAAGAATTCATAGGAGTGTTCGAATCCAAAATAAGTGAAACATAGATACGCCCCAAGATATAACTTTATGTAATTTAGCATTATCCATCAGAATCAAATCCATGACCTAGAGCTTCTAAATCAACTATCTTATCACTAGGCTAACATCTCATTATTTTATTAGTCATGTTAGATTATGGAGAACGGAATTTATGCTAACTTATCATGTTCTTATCATGGTCATGTAAATGCAAGATATGTGAAGTTGAAGAATGGTTAGCCATAATTCCTAGAGGACCTTAGAAAAAATCCTTTTTTCCTACCATAAGCCCTAGCCCTCAAGTGTGATGATTCATGGTTGTTTTGTAAGCAATAGGACAAAGTGAGTTCCTCTCCATTTGAGAATCCTAAGCCATATAGGTAACTTGCTATGATGTCACCTAAGCTTAGAATTAAAGGCACACACACGAGGGTTGTACTACATCATGAGCAAAGTTTCCAAAAGGACCTTAATTGTTCGTAGTGCAACTAGTTAGCCAAACTCATGCTAGAATTCCTACCTTAAGAGTGAAGTACACCATGAGCAAAGTTTCCTCAAATAAAAGAGAGAGAGAGAGAGAGGATTATGTTTAATGGTAGTGCAATAAGTTCTTAAATGTGATGGGGTCTAGCAGCAATCCTTACAATAGCCTTTCCATCTTGTTTTATATTTAAAAAAATAATTTTCAATTCTTATACCTACTCCATTTCCCTCTTGTATCTATTTTAAAATTTACTATTTTTCCTATACCATTTCCCATTCCAAAAACAAACTAAAGAAAAATTTGAAAGTTATAAATAGCCATGATTTGAAAGAAGCATGTCGTCTTCATGAAGTTTGGTATAAGTCTCATTCTCTAAAGTATCCTTTCTACTAATTACATTTATCTTAAGTATGAATGGGGTTGTAGTCTTAATGATATGTTATGGTTTATGAAGCTTATAAAATACATATATATATTAATCCTCAAATGGTTTCATGAAGTGTGATGATATGTGACCTATGTCTAGGTACCCTTTTTGATTATATAATTATCTTAATCATCATTGACATAGTCTACTTTGTGATCTTTCAAATTTCTAATGCATATCATGGTTTCATGATCATTATGGTTTCTTACATTTTGTATAATGTTACATCATTAAGATTTTTATTGATTTTGGTATCTTTGCACTTGCATGCAACTCAAGATTGGGGGCTTAATATTGACATCAACATTCCCATGTATGGCATGAAAGCCATAATTTGATGGGTTGAAATATTATTATAGACCTAAATTATTTTCTTCTTTACCTTCTCTTAGCTGGAATCTTTGGTTATGAATAATTTAGTGAAAAGTGTATTGAAGTTCATGCTTAGTATTTATAGTAATATTATGAATGGTATAGCCTTAAAGCTTTTGACATCACATTTTTTTGTGTGTTTTCCTGCTTTACATTAAACTTAATGTAGTTTAATGTATACTTTAGTAATATGTAATTATCAAATTAATTAAATCACTGCAAATCTTGGATTGTTCAGACATATGGTTATATCAAGGTTTTAAGAAAAAATTAATTAATATTGTTTCTGTTTCCTCTTTTTCAACGCGTGAATTTCATTTGTGCTAAGTGTCAAATAGAGCGTCCCACCTTACTTTCCAGGTAGCCTCTTGTCAGGTGTTCTTCAATTTAAGAGCGTTACAAATATACCGGAAAGTAAAATGGTGCCCTTCTGTATCTGCATTATCAGACTCATGCCTATCTTGGACGATATGATGGTAACCTTCTTCAAAATATCAGGTCCCAGTTGACTATTCCTGCGCATGAGCTGCGTACACAGGACAGCAAATAGTGGCATACATGGTGAAATTAGTGGAGTGCAGGAATGGCACAGCAAATTTGCAGTGTCTGGTGCATGCGGTGGGGTGCAGGGGAAAGCGATCAAGAATGTGCAAGCCTGCATTGCGACATGCACGGCATCATGCATGGTAAAGGTTAGTGAGTAGTGAGGAAAGCTCAGTAGAAAGCAGAAAAACTCTATAAGGGACGGTGAATTTTGTGACTCCATAACAAGCGGCAAATTTTGTGAAGGAAGGTTTTGCACCATTACTGCTGTTAGCCTTAGGAGTCGGTGCAGTGACGGCAACTTCTCAACCTAACTCTACAAAGATAACTCCTAGTTCTCCTCCACGCCTATATGTCCATTTAAAAGAATTTCTCGTCTTGAAACTTCGAAACTGCAGGTAGAGTCCGGCTGCGATTGCTGTGGATCTTAGTGCAGTGTTCCGGTAGATGTAATTTAATGTTATCTGGCGTGTCCCTGGAAAAAACACATTTTCAGACCTTACCAAGCCTCTCATGATGATTGTTCTTAAGATTTCAGAGTGCATTGTCATGCTCGTGATTGGGATCTTGGTCTTGCATTAAGCTTGCTGCATGTGCCCGTTAAACGTTGCATGAAGAGGATTTCCAGTGCTTACGATGTGTTTCTGTAGTATTCGCGGGACAGAGCCACGAAGCAAGATCGCTCAGTGATGATTGCTTTATGGGCTATCTCATGAAGGTTGCTCCAAAGCATCCTTCTATTACTAACCAAGTCATCAAGGGTTCTCGATATGGTTGTGGGAGGCACAAACACATTAGAATCCACTCTGGAATGGACCATAACACTGTTGCTTAAGAACCCTTCATACATTAAGCAGCTACAACAAGAGCTTAATCGCATTGTGGCAATACATTGTCAAGTCCAGGAAAGTGATATCCCGCAATAAACTACCTTCATTGCGTATTGAAAGAATCCATGTGACTGGATCCAGTGGTTCCCCTGGGACTCTTGCATTTCTCTATGGAGGAAGCCGCTGTTCGTGGCTTTACTTTGCAGAAAGGCACTATGTTGATGGACAATCCTGAGCAATTCAGGTTAGAAAGATTCATGAATGATGATAAAAACTACTTGGAACTTATCTGGATTGTCCAATTTTACAAGTTTGCCATTTGGGGGTGGTAGAAGGGATTTGTCCCCACATTCCTATGGCTCTATCCAATCTGTTTTTGGCCCTTGCAAAGTTGTTTCACACATTTGAGTAGATGCACCAGGGGAAGCTTGATATGGAGGAGGGACCAGGAATTTTTTGTTTTGTTTTGTTTTTTGTTTTTTTGGAAGAAGAAGAATCTTCTTATAGCTTTACCAAAGATTAGATTTGCTGTCATTTAGCTTGAACAATGAAATATTGGATGATCCTTTTTCTCTTGTAGGAAGTATTGAATATCGAGTAATATACTTCTTTGTTTTGCTGGAGAAATGAAAACTGTGGTGCAGTTACTGTCACTTCAGCTACCCTATGGGCAGTTATGTAATAATTAATGAAATGTTATTTTCCTTTTTCCTTTAAAAGAACTCTAATGCTACAGTTTGGATGTGGTATTCATTTTACAAAAGCTAATGCTACAGTTTGGATGTGGTATTCATTTTACAAAAGCTGAGGAGATGGAGGAAGCTAAAAAGGCTTGAGATACAATCAACCTATAGGAGTCAACCCAAAGAAGCATAAGGCAAGGGAGTTACAAGGTGGAGGAATAGGCAAAACTGAGAGGGGAAGGGGATTTTCCAGATTTACTCAATTTTAATTTTCTTAATTTATAATCTGATTTTTATTTCTTTGAAATTCAAGTATCTAAAGTGCAAGAGGAGAGTCCAAAACTGCCAAACTCCTCACCAAAGTTAGAGATTAGTGTCCCCGTTAGTCCTATTTCCTTCAATTCATTGTTCGATGAGTTTCGAACATTAGAAAAGGTGAAAGAGGATATTGGCATTAGGTGCTACCCGAACAGAAGGCTAAATGTCAAGACTTGCTACAAGAGGCATACCTCCTTGAGGTACGAGCAGGCAGGCTAGTGCAAAGAGTTGCCTAGTTAATCGAAGAAATCAAAAACTCAATAACAAGATAAGTTTGTTTTGAAATTTAAAAAAAATTCAAAAGTCATGTTTTACTCAAATGTGTTTTTCAAAATATTTATTATATTTTAAACTTTAAATTTTATAATTTGTGAGTTGCTAGATGTGAGCAACCTCTTAAATTTGGTTTTTAATCTAAACTATGCTCAAGATGAAATTGTTATTTCATTAAAATGCTCTATATATTTTTAGAATCAATGGTTGTTATATTTTAAATCTTTTTAATTTTGCATCATTTATTTCAATTTATATTCATTTGACATTTAAATATTAAGCAAGATATGTTATTTTGTTATTGTTGTTATACCCTTTCAAAAATTCTAGTATCAAACTTCACTATTTTCACCATAAATATAATCTTAAGAATTATTCTCATAAAAAATTAATTTCCAATTTGAATTTGTATACCATATTATGCTTAACTAGCTGAGACTATTCCCAATTATTCATATCCATATGGAAGACACACTAAGTAATAGTCTCTTTAGACATGTTAGCTCAAAGAATGTTGTCACCAAAATTTTACCATCAACAATGCCATTGAGAAGTAATGAAATCAAGAACAAGCTCTACAAAGAAGCATGCTACCATTGAAACTACTACTTAAAATATGCAAGACATGAAGGGAGAAGAAGAATTAAGATCTAGAAGAATAAGGAGAGAAATTTCTAATAATTATGTTATATAGCTTCAATAACATGACTTTCACATTGAACTTGATGTTGATCCTAGTTTATTTTAGTAAGCCATTAGTAGAGAAAATTTTATGTTTTTAAATAATACCATGAATAAGGAGATAGAATCTATGGTTAAAAATCAAGTTTGAGATAACACTTAATTATCAAATGGAATATTAGCAATTGATTATATGTAGATTTATAAGATTTAGTAATGTTGAATAATATATTGATAAACTTATAACTAAAAATGTCACTCAAAATGAGGTTGGTTTTGATTACCATGAAACTTTCTCTTGTTGTGAGTGGAGAAAACTTCATATTTTGATATGATGCCATGAAGGAGAAGATAGAATCCATGGTTAAAAATCAAATTTGAAATATCATTGAAATACCAAAAAGAACATTAATAATTAGTTGTATGTGAATTTAGAATACCAAAAAGAGGCTCTTTTAGTGATGCTAAATAATGTATAGCTAAACTTATAGCTTAAGATCTAAATCAAAATGGAGCTAGTTTTGATTACCATAAAACTTTAGAATGCTATGAAGGAAAGATAGAATTTATGGTTAAAAATCAAGTTCAAGATGCTAATGAATTACAAAAGGAACATTAGTAATTGGTTGTATATAAATTTACCATAAGAAATGGAGCTAGTTTAGTGATGGTGAATAATATATAGCCAAACTTATAACCAAAGATATCACTCAAAGTGATGTTGGTGTAGATTAATATTTGTTTTTTTGGTTGAGAATGGTTTATTCTCACCATAGGCCACCCATGCATAAATTATTATGCAGGAATATTACATTTAAAAAAATATATGTTGCCAAATGGCACACCACTAGTGAAGATTCCATGGGCTTTACATGAAAATATACACTTTTGAGTATTTACTCCCATGCTAGGTATGGGGCCATGATCAACAAGTCTAATCCCTTGGCACCAAGTATAAAGAAAGTTAATTTGTACAAGCACGTCCTTAGGCCTGATTCATAATGGCAAGCTTGTGGTAGTAGTTACGTTGCTATGCCATGATGGCATGGATGTAACGATCATAGAGGTAGTGTAACTGACAGTGATGATGCTGAGAGTTATGTGTGTTACCAAAGTTACATTGGTGGTGACCAATGGTGGTGGAGAACATGGTGAGAGTTATGTGCGGGTGCTGCCCTCCTTCTAGCACTAGAAAACTATTGTAACCAAAAATGTCAGCGGCTGGAAAACACCGAGGGGTTAGCAGCCACAACAGTGTCAACCCTGTATCCGCGGGAGGTCCGTGCTGGATGGAACGGATACATGGCACTCTGAATGGTCTAGTTAATTAGACAAGAACTTAATCGGTGTTTATATAGCCTTTTGGAATGTGTGGTTTGAAAATAGAAATGATAGCACGAAGTAATGCTTAAATGCAAAGGGGATAGAAAACATTGTAAAACTTAGTAATAAGTAGGAAACAAAGTAAAATGCAGTTAGAAAAATGCATCGCTCCGAAGCTACAAGTTTGCTCTGTCAAGATGGATACAGTCTGTTGCATAGTGTTGAGGAGTGCAGAGATCTGGAGAGTAACCAAGACACATAGAGTAAATGCGGCTATGCACTTGGACGCGGACTCAGGAGCTGATAATGTGAAAATTCTACCAAGGTGGTAGAAAGAGGGGAGAACAAAATGCCAGCTGAAAATGCTAACTATTTGCAGTGTCAAAAAGAAAGCTTACAATGCTTGAGGTTACAATGCTAGCTTGTTTTTTTTTTTTTTTTTTTTTTGCCAAAGAGCATGAGGTACCAACCTCAAAATTCCAAAAAGAGGGAGCCTTTTGAACATTGCTAGTTGGGGTATTTATAGGACCAAGGGCACGTGAAAGGGATAGTTTGGATGCCACATGCCTTAGTCCCATGTTGACTTGTCTGTGTTGCATGTGCCTACATGACCGTTGGACATGCATGACCGTTGGACATGCATGACCATTGTGATTATGAGTCTGCCATGCCGTAGTTGTGAGCCTGCCACATCGTAATTGTGTCATTAGTGTCTAGAGACGTGTGCCAACGGTTCAATTAGGTAAAGTGCATTAATGTTGCACAACCACCCATCATGCTTTGTTATGCTTCATAGCGTAGCATGCTCAACGTAGGTAGTATCTTGTTACACGTTCTGCTATATGTGGGCTGCACACCTGCTATGCTATGTAGCGTAGCATAGCATAGCGACTAACCTTAGTTGCAAAATCTTTGTCAATTTGCAGACTTTGCCTTCTGCACTGCGAAACTTGTGAACTTGCTAATCCTGCCCTTTGAGTTGCCTTCTGTCACCTCCATAGAATTGCTACGCCTCGTTGTGCCATGTAGCTCAGTGTAGCGTAGCAATAGACATAGTCCACTACTTTCTGACAGAAAGAGACATTGATGAAGGACTCGAAGTTTGGCGAGGGGACCGACTATCTAGCTTTTGCTACGTTGTGCTATGCTGCGTAGCATGGCACTTTGTTCTGCAGTCGTTTTCCGAAGCTTGCTACACTACATAGCAAGGCGTAACGTAGCGTAGCAAACTTCATGACTTAGAAAACTTGTCAAACTGTTTCATGCATCTTGAGAGTTGCTGTCAACTCCACGCATTGCTTCTAAGAAAGCTATCAACTGGGTAAACTACTTAGGTGGATAGGCAGGATGATACATAGAGCTTGTTTACACCTAAAGTAGAAAATTTTCCAAACTGACCAGCCTAAATTTAGAGGGTTCTCCTCCCGAAGAATTGCCGTAGCACTGCGTGAATTGCAAGGCCTGGTAAAGCAAGCATGCCTTCAAATTTTTGGGGTGTTTCAAACATAAGGCTGAGGTGTTTTGCTAGAGCCTTCATCTACATCGTTGTCCCCCACTTAGAAGGGCAACTCAGCCCATGCATTTTCATCTTGGGGATCAGCTTGCTAAGCCGATCCCTCTGCCAGATGGTCAATGTAAGCTGCGACAAGTGCTTCATTCTCAGAAGTTATAACCTCCAAGCCCTATTCCATGCCTACGTTATGGATTGCTTACATTGCTACTTTGTCACCATGGATCACCACCTCCCTATCTGCGTAAGGTAGGTGGATCTCTTGGTGTATGGGTGAGGAGACAACCTTAAGCTGCGTTAACCATGACCTCCCAAGGATCAGATTAAACCTGGGCATTTCCTCAACCACGATGAATGTTGCATTTGTGGGGAACTGGTCCCCTGCTACAAAGTCTATGTTGACTGTACCCTTCACCACGACTCATGCCCCATTGAATGACCTTAGGCATGATGTCATTGTGGGTTTGATCTGGTCGACCAAGCCCAACTTGTCCATAATAGGGAAGGGGATGACATTCATGGTAGCCCCATCATCAATGTGTACCCTTCGAATTCGGTGTTGGCCAACCTAAATTATGATGAAAAGGGGGGCTGTAGTCACTTGACCCCTTTTGGGATCTTCCTTAATGGCGTCATTGTAACAAATTAGCTGAGGTGGTTCTGGCTCTACAGGTATGGAGGGAACCATGACTGAGTAGATCACTTCCTCTTCCACTAGCATGCCTTTGTTGACCGAAATTGCTGTCAACATGTAGATCAGAGCCTCGCAGTGTGGGATGGACATCATGATTAGGTCATACAAGCTCAGTGTAGTGTTTTTCTGTTTTAAAGCTTGTTTGACCTGAGTGAGGGTGTCCAAGAGGTCTTGGCCACCCCCCTATCTAACACCCTCCTCCTCCTCTACTCGTCCCAGAAGATGAATTTCCCAAGGAGGGGCAACTTCAAATTTGGGTTCAGACCCTTTTGGGTAGGGCGGTGAGAGTTGTGTGGTCATGTCAACATTCATCTTTGGTGACGAAGGAAAAAATGGAGGGAGAAAAGACATAGGCTTGGGAGTACCTTGGACGGTACTTCCTTTCAACGTCTCACCCACGAAGTGAACTTCTCACCTTTTAGGACGAGAAGGTTGTTCAACTGTTTTACATAGGATGGGGGCTATCAAAGGAGTTGGCCCCCTGATGACAAATGGAGCTAAAGGTGTTAATAGATAGGGTAACGTAGTTTTTCTAACAGGTGGCGCGGAGATGGGTGCCCATGGAGGAACTCTCAAGATGAACAACTGTTGCAAGCTTTGGCCAACCGCTAGTGGTGTTTGTGCACTACGCTAAGGCACATGGACTACGAATGGCTACTGGGGTGGCCTAGGATCACTGTCAATACCGATGACGTTGATGACATAACCAACATTTTTGGCATTGAGGGGATCTATGTAGACATTCATGGATTGGTTTTTAGGACGTACTAGGTTGCTTTCATCCAACACTAGTTTCCCTTGATCGATCAATCTATGGATGTCATCCTACAATGCTAGATAGTAATCTGTGTTGTGACCACACTGTTGGTGGTAGTCACAAAACTTGTCTAGCCTAAAACCCTTAAGAATTGGGGGCTCATTGGGAAGGGCTAAAGAGAGGTTTCTAAGGAGCTCGCAGTAGCATTGATGCTTCCTAATTGCTTCTTCCAACATTTGCTTATGTTGGATGTACCTTGCTGCCAATAGTTGTTTCAAACATTTTGAAGGCTTGAGAGGTAGTGGGGTGTACTTTGAGTGATCTTTATGCTCAAAGTTAGGGTTTGGGTTGCATATATGTCTCAGGAGCGAGTATGGAAGGTTGTGGTACATGGCCCTACTTGGGCGTGGGATTAGCTACGAGTGCAGCCAACTTCTTAGCATTCTTGTTACCATTGTTACTAGGTTTGGACTTGGCCTTGGATGCCACAGTAGCCACCGTCGTTGTTGGGGCCTTACCCTTGTCCTTCTTTGCAAAGGTATTTTTATAGGCAATGTAGGCTAGGTCTTTTCTTGCCTCAGCCGCATCCTATATACTCTTAGTCTGAGCAAAGGCTTGACTAAGAGTGCGAGAAGTGAGGTACTATAGTTTGGACTTGATGAAGTTGTTTACTACATCCTTAAAGATGACCAGCAAGTGGGCCTCCGTGATGGGCTCATGGATTTTGTTAAGGGTTGCACTCCAATGTTGAATGAACTTTTGGACTAGCTCTAAAGGGTCTTGCTTCATGCTCATCAACTAATCTAGCGTGGTTTCTGGCTTTAAGTTGCACTTGAAGCGTGTCAAAAACTAGGTCAGAAGCTCTTCCAAAGTTGAAATAGATGAGTGTGGCAATGCGCATTACCAATCCAGGGCTTTCCCAGCTAGGGACATGGTGAAGACATGAATAATTGTGTGCGGCCATTGTTGCAACAAAAGGGATTCAGATCTAAAGGTAATAAGATGTGCATTCCCTCCCCATCATACTTCGTGAAGTGTGGGAGGGATATCCCTAGGGGTAGTGTCAAAGTAGGGATTGCAAGGCTGATGGGGTCATCTTGGTAGAAGTTCATGACTTGTACTGTGTTAGACCTGGCAGCTTTGAGGCATTTTATTTCCTCGGTGAGGGTCTAGATAAGCTAGAAAGCTTGGTCTAAACCCTACAACATTGTGGATGGTTGGGGAACTATGGAGGTAGTCCCCACCTATGGAATGGTGGGGGTGGTGGCATGACCCATCGGTGGTACCATTGGGATGACCCCTACGAACGGTGTTTCTTGCATTGTCCACCACCTAGTAGGTGGTGCTAGTGGAGCAGCAACCATGGATTAGGCTGCCAGATGAACTGCTTGTGTCGCTGGTAGCATAGACCATAGCCTCGTGTTGGGTTGCACCGTTTGCAAGGCCTGGTGGGTTTGAGGGTAAATGTAATGAGACATCTGCGATGATTTTGGAATAGGTGAAGAAGTGAATGGGGTCCACCATGTGGATGGGCCTAGGCTCGCCACTGATAGTGGAACAGATGTGAACATAGGAATGGAAACAAAAGTTGCATACGACTGTGAAGTAGGTACAGTATGAACATGTGGTAGGGTAGCCATCATTGGTGTATGATGTACTACAGGAACGGACTGCTAAACAACTTGCGAAGGGATAGTGGCTACAAATGAAATAGATGAACCAGGTGAGAAAGGGCATTGAAACACTGCAAGGTTGACATGGCTACCCATGGAAGTTGTAATCATGCATTGTAGAGGTGTAGGCATGATCACAAATGGAGCAGTGATAAATAGTGGATTGGCCTAGAAGGACTAGGTAGGAGGGACCGTGACGAGGTTGGCCTAACCTTTCCATTCAAACTGAGAATCAAGCTCCTCTTATCCATTCTAGAAGATGTCCTCGTGGTTGGATGTTGTGTCCTATTTCTCCCTAAGCCTAGCCGATTGGATTAGCTGGTCTAGAAGATATTGATTCGTCTGTGTCAAAGGTAAGGAAGTGCTAGGAGTAGGAACAAATTCCTTCCTATTATAGTAAGCGAACTCGAAGCTACGTTTTTCTTCAAGTTTGTGTACATCTAATGGTAGATTTTCTTGCACCTTTGCATAGAGGAATTTGTAGCACTCGTGTTGCTGGGCCAATCCCTCAGGTCCCCAGTTTTGGATCCTGAGGGATCGACATGTTTCCAACGTTGAGTTCAGCAATTTTTTGACACTAGTAGTGCCTTGAACCATGATGGGAACTTCAACGTTGAAGGTATTAGTAGCAGTGTTTGAAAAATCCATTGTTGCATAGCTACGTAGTTATGCAAAAAGAATGCAGAAAGAACAAAGGAACCAGAGAGCAAGAAAAAGAAGAATTTACATCTTGCTAGGTTCCTGAGGAACCATCAAGATGACTAATCTATACCACATGAAGTATAAACAACTACAAAAGGGTGTCACGTTTACGCTAATGTGCGATAGGGTACAGAGCACGTGCAAAACTACCGTCAGATGAGCAAGTTAACTGGTAATCAAAAAGGCTTTATGTCCTGTAGGGTTTTTGAGAAATCATTGAAGTGACCAATCTGTACCATGCGATATGGTAATGCATGATAGGGTATAGAGCACATGCAAGACTACCAACAGGAAACTTAACTGGTGCTCAAAGGCTTTGTATCCTGTAGGGTTCCCAAGGAACTGTCACAGTGACCGATTTGCATCGCACGACGCATAAACAACTGCAAAAGGGTGTCACGTTTACACTAATGTGTATCAGGGTGCAGAAGGCTTACAGGACTATCATGAAATGTGGAAAGGGCACTAAAGGCCCTCCTTCTAGCCCCAAAAATCTGTGGCGATCGAAAACATTGACGGCTGGAAAACACCAAGGGGTCAATGGTCATGACAGTTTTGACCTTGTATTCGTGGGAGGGCCATGCTGGATGGAATGGATACAGGGCACCCTGAACAGTTTGGTTGATCAAACAGGAACTTAGTTGGTGTCTATATAAAATTTTGCAACGTGTGGTTTGAAAATAGAAATGACAGCATGAAGTAATGCTTAAATGTAAAAGAGACAGAAAATAGTGTAAACTGCAGTAATAAGTAGGAAGCAAAGTAAAATGCAGTTAGGAAAGTGCACCGCTCTGAAGCTACAACTTTGCTCTATCAAGATGGATATAGTCGGTTGCACAGTGCTGAGAAGTGCTGAGATCCTGAGAGTAACCGAGATTCGTAGAGCAGGGAGGCTATGTGCTTGGGTGTGGACTCAGGAGTTAACAATGCAAAGTTCTACCAAGATGATAGAAAAGAACAGAACCAAAATGCCAACTGAGAATGCTAACTATTTTTAGTGTCGCTTATAGTGCTCAAGTTTACATTGCTAACTTTCTTGTTTTCTCCAAAACATGAGGGACCAACCTTTTGAGCATTGCTCATCAGGGTATTTATAGGGCTAAGGGCATGTGAAAGGGGCGGTTTGGATGCCATGTGCCTTGGGCCCATTTTGACTTTTCTATGCTACACATGCCTGCATGACCATTATCACTATGAGTCTACCATGCCATAGTTGCAAGCCTACCACACCATAATTGCATCTTTAGCATCTAGAGACATGTGCCAATGGTTCAATTAGGTGAAGTGCATTGATGTTTCACAACCACCCATCATGCTTTTCTGTGCTTCATAGCGTAGCATGTTCGACGTAGCGTAGCATCTTGTCACGTGTTTCGATACATGTGTGTTGCACATATACTATGCTATGTAGCGTAGCAGCTGTCCTTAGTCACAAAAAACTTTGCCAACTTGCGAACTTTGCCTTTTACACTACGAAACCTGTGAACTTGCTAATCCTCCCCTTTGATTTGCCTTCTGTCACCTCCACAAAATTGCTACGCCTTGCTACACCATGTAGCTCAGCGTAGTGTAGCAGCAGACATGGTTTGCCGCTTTCTGATGGAAAGAGACATTCCCGAAGGACTTGAAGTCGGGTGAGAGGATCGATTGTCTAACTTTTGCTACATTGTACTACGCTGCGTAGCATAGCGTAGCACTTCATTCTTTGATCATTTTTTGAAGCTTTCTACGCTACATAGTGAGGCGTAGCGTAGCATAGCAAAATTTGTGACTTAGAAAACTTGCCAATTTGGACAATTTGAAAATCAAAGCATCCATTTCTTGAAGAACTACTGCGATGTTGTGCGAATAGCAGAGGCTTGGTGAAGCAAGCATGTCTTCAAATTTTTTGGGGTGTTTCACCATCAACCTTCCATAGTTACTCTTCCTAGAAATTGAGAAACGGTTCATAGAAAATGAATGTGGAAGACAAGCTTTTCCCTTTCCTTGCCTAATTAGAAAATTATGCAAACACACAAGGATAACCCGATATGCCAACAACACACTCCATCATGCTCCAATTGCCTAATGGCATGAGATGATGAAAGATAAAATGCTTGCCATAACAAGAATGGAGGAAGAGTAGCCACCACCTCCACTATCCACGCAAGTAATAGGGTTGGACTCGTGCATGATCACAGAGCACATATGTGAGATCTGACAATCACTCTTGTGCTAATAGGGGCAACAGGCAAGAACCAGCAATGGTGGAGACCCTTCATTATACCGCCCTACCTTGAGCCATCTAGAGCAAGTGGCTCGATCGGTGAACCTTCTGGAGAGGTCAGGGCTGATGCTTTTTGCCGTGTGAACATAGGTGCCTATGAGAACAGACCCTAGAACCTAAGAAGTAATGGTGTCATTGACCTAACAATTATTCCTAGAAATTTCAAGGAATGCTGCTACTTTCTTGGTGCACTTGGAAGAGGGTGAGGGGGTAACTGTCTTGATAATGTAGTAGCAAGGATAGGAAGTTGCGACAGACATGGTTGCCAATATGATCGCCACGGCTCTCAATGCATCCATAGTTCCTATACCAAATGTATATGGGCTTAGAGTGGTAGACTCAATGTAGCACAACATGAGGAGTTTCTGGATCGACTAGTGGGAACTGGGCAACTACTTCTAGATGTCTTTGATCTTCTGAACAACATCACTACAACCTATTTGAAGCTTTTCTCAAGAAACAACATATGCCTCATTCAATGCTTAGCTATAGAGGTTGCCCAACTAAGGACCCAACTTGCTGATTTGGCAATAAGAAACCATAAAGTCACCACAAATGAAACTCTTTAACAACTTCAAATAAAACTCCAACAGGTCGAGTACAAGTGAGAGTCAACGATCTTTGACAAGTCCTTAGTGGAAGCACGCTCTTATCATCTAAACATGGACTTGATAGAGGTTCATTAGGAAAATGTTGGGTTGACCGTTGAAATTCATCACCTACATAATGTTGGTCTCAAAAATTAACAAATGAAGTATTTTATCTACCAACAATAGGAGGATCTAGCTAAGGTAAACACTAATGTAAGGAGATTGACTACCAAGAATTACAATATTTCAATGGAGAAAGTCCGAGTCTTGTGATAGAAGACAACCATTGATATTGCCACTTGGAAAAATCAGGCCCTCAAGTTTGAATGATTGAAAAATCACTACAGGGACCAAGTGGGGTTACAAAAAGAGGTTAATGAAAAAGAAATCCAAGTCACAAAGGCTAAGATGAATCAAGCCCTCCAATAGCTCAAGGAAGGAGGCAAGGTATGGAAACCCATCTTTGATGGATTAAATGCCTACAACCAAGCTGATATTTGTCTCAAGGAAATGCAAATTGAAGAAATGATAGAATACATGGAACTAGCCAACCTTTATTATGCAAACCTAGCCATGCTTATAGATAGGAGGCCATGGTCAGACCTTGAGAAGCAACTGGCCATCTCGTATTCATTATACGAGGGCAAGTTCAAGGTGTATAAGGAGACAGAAAAAAAGCTAGAAATAGCAAATGCAAAACTCAAAGTTCTTTGCACCTACTTTGAAGGGCAATGCTCTATTGTGGAGAACCTAGTGCAATGAATGGAAGACCACCAATGATTGCAAGCATCACTCTGAGCATTCAACATCAAATGAAAATAGTTTGTGGCTTGGTTCATCAATTTAAAGGAGCTCTTCCCTGTGCTTCCATGTCCTTGGGATGTTCTTATTCCAACACATATTGGCAAAGCCACTTGGATTGTGAACAACCCCAGAAGTAAGGAGGAAAAAATGAGGGCTCTATTGGAGGCTTTCCAATTACCTCCAGAAGTTGCAATGGCTGCAGAATAGCCACAACCATCGCCTCAACCACCATATGCACTTGAAGGTTGTGAGGGCCCATCAGAACCACTACCACTAGGAATTGTATGACATTCTTTAGCAACTTCAGCATCTCGGCAGGATTGTGCATCTATTTTTGTCAAGGTGTTCCATTTTTTTATCCATGAACACCATAATTTTGTAATTTATTTCGTACACTTAAGAACTTGGTGTATTGTTAGCAGCAGTAGGTATCTTGAGATGTTTTGCTATGTGTGTTGCTAATCATTTCATACCTTCCAAATTGAAATAAACTCAAGGATGAGTTTTTAGTTAGTTGTGAGGGTATGATGAAGCATTCAATCACTACGTTAACTAGGCAATGTCAACAGAGCCTCATTAATGCGACCGCATCAACAAGGTCACGTCGATGCATCTCTTCAAGCATTAATGTGGCCTCATCAATGTAGAGTCTATTTCTACTATAAATATGTGTGTACCTGTCACATTTATGGCATTTCCTATTCAAATTGTAGTGAAGCTCTTGTAGTTTGTCTCCGTGAAAGTTAGAATGTTTTCCAAGTGTCCGTAGCAAGATTTTGAAGAATGTACAACTCTTTATTCGAATGCTAATGTACCTGAGCCCATTGGTGTGACTGGAAATAAAGATGATCTTTTTGAACATTCCTTATAGCATTTGGATTAAACTAATTAAGCATTAAAATGTTTTAATATTTTAATAATTTTAGAAGCTTTTATTATTATTATCGCTTTACAGTTACAGTGCTTTTTATAGTTTATGAGAACCATAAGCATGACCATCTCGAACATATATCTAACACCTAGCAACCCAATGATACCTAACGTCTGGTAGCTCAATAGTGGTTAAGACATGATCAAGATGTGCATGAAGGATGGGATCAGTTGTTTATGCTAGGGATAGTTAAGCAATAAAGTAGAGTACTTGTAACATTATATAGCCTTTCATTTCCTACACTAGAAGAACCAAACTTTAAAGATAAGAAGAAAAAACATAAAAATCATATGTCTTAGTCTCACTTAACCATCATTCAAGAATGTCACAAGTGAGTTTGAGAGGAAAACAATTGTTCTAAATGAGGTTTTGATAGCTAGAATTCTATGTACATAAGTGCTTGTGGTATTCGGAATTCAACTGGGTTCCGTGTGAATGCTCATGATTCGTATGGTTGGGCATAGGGGTACCTCACCACTCATCATGCACTATCAAGGACTTAGTGAATATTATTTAAGATTGTTGGAATGAACCCTAAGCTCACAATCATTCAAAAAATTAATAATTATAATTATAAATAAAGTACACTAAATTTTTCTCTAATTCAAAATTTCTTCTTCTCACACACATGATGATTCAAAACCACCAGTTCCCTAAGAATTCAAGGTGGTGTACACTCATCTAGATAAGTTTGTACCTAATTTCACCTTCATCCTATATTAGGATGAGTAGCTATAGTGGAAAGATATGGAGGGCAACACTATTTTTCCTTTTGATCGATCTATTCTAGGGATGCTACTCCAAACTCTTAAGAGGTTGGGCATCTAGGACCTCCATGATGAATACATTGTGCAAGACCATGACTATTGAGACTACCATCCCATAGAAACACAACGCAAATAAGATTGACACCAGGAGAACTTCCATGAGGCTACAAAGGGGAAATGATTCAGCAATCCCTTATTCTTGCTAAACCAAAATGATAATGAGGATCCTCCCTCTGGGTGTTCTCAACATGAAAATCGTCCACCCCTTGACATTGGTGATGGAGTCTTAAACTTGAATCTATAGTCTACTATCAACAATCTAGGTTCAAGCAAAAGTGAGAGTTAAGGCAAGGGCTTAAGCAACCATCATGATGATAGCAAACCTAATGATCATGACCGTGACAAGTGAAGAGGAGGTGGCAAACACTATGGTGGTGATAGTCATCCTCCTTCTTCATCCTCTTCATCTTCATTTTCTTCTTCTTCCTCTGAATCTGATCAAAACTATAAGGAACAAAACCATGATGGAGGTGAATAATGGGATAATGATTGTAGGATCCACCATGATCAAAGGGGTAGTAGAGAACATCATAGACATCATTGAAATCATGATGATGATGATAGCTTACTGGTAACTTGAAGCATGCTAAACATCATAGAGGCAATCAGGATCCCAACCAAACATATGAAAGATAGTAGAATCAAGTGTTTGGATATGAACAATATCCCTAGATCTGAGGGGGGACATAACTCAGATCCACAGACCCATCTTTAGGTCTTTCATGATACCTGTGCCTTACAAAACATAGAAAATGACTAGCAAAAAATTAAGCTATTTCTCAAGACACTCATAAAAGAAGCAAAAAGTTAGTACCACACCTTGGAGCTAGAATCAATTCGTAGATGGAGTACGATGCTTAAGATATTTAATGAAAAATATCAGACATACTCCAAAGTGTCCAATTTGAGGAAGCAAATCCAAGGCTAGTGACAAGGAACACATGAACCCTTGGATGCATCCATGGGTAAGTATTACTCCGTTTTGCACAGATGTCCTAGCCATGATTATTCTCAATGGGAATAGCTTTGCTATATCATAGATGGGCTCTAATCAGAAATGATGAGAAATCTTGGGAGCTACACCTAAGGGAGACTATTAAAATAACTCATTAGATTCAAAGGCTGATTAAGTAAGTTTCAAAAGAATAAGATGGGTTGAAAAAATAAGAAAGTGTTAAGGAGTATAATTGGGACCCTTCCATCAGAAAAAGAGAGGTTCAATTCTATGACAATGAAGGGGGAGCACCACTTGATGAGGTTATGTAATAAAAAACCTTGCCAATTCCAAAATTTTTATATGAAATTTTAGCTAATGTTGATAAAATGTGGGAATATTTTCATGAAAATTTTTAAACTTCTCTAAAATTACAAAAGAATCCAAAGAACAAGGTAGTGATCATGACCATAGGAGAAGAAAAGAAGTTGAACATGCCTACCCAAGGGATAAGGGCAAGGCTATGGTAGTAGAAGAGGTTGTGGATTTAGAATCAAATGATGATGGTGGGTGTGACATCTGCCAATATGAACATCCCAAGGAATGTTTCCCTGCTATGTCACACTTATAGGAACCTAGAATGTATGCTCTAAATCCTAGACTAGCATGAAGCCAAGCCCCTAGAAGGTTTCCTTATCCTCAAGGCAACCCAAGATAGTTCCACCAATAACAATAGACTTATTATCCAAGTGGAGCTCCACCATAACCATATGAGTAGTACTAGTAGTGGCAACACTCACAATCATGGGGGATGCCACCACCAAGGCAATAGTACCCTTACAGAAAGGCAGATCTCTATGGGTACAATGTTCAAGAACTAAGGTCTCCATGTAATTCTTCTAATCATGCTTCCTTTTAGCATTACTACTACCCTCTAGAATATTACAGAACTCATTCTCCATCTACCAGAGGGAAAACCCCATATCCCTATCACCCTCCTCATCCTTCATCACATACTCCTCCACCCTGAACCCAATTACCACCTACTCCATACATGCAAGGTAAAATTCCTATGTAGTTGTAGTAGCATAATGCTACTAAGGCTATTAACTTATAGCCAGCTCCTTAGTCAAGTGGTTTGAAACCTAGATCTTGTAAAAGACCATTCTACTAAACCAATAGCCTTACTAAGCCCTCACCTACTTATGTAGCTAGTCACCTTGTATCTACTTTATCCTCTACATTCATTCCTTTCAAGAACCCTTCAAACCAAATGCCTCCCAAGATCTACATAGTCATGTTAACCCACACTATATCTAATTGGATCAAGGTTGAAAACCTTCATAGGAAAAGAGCTAACCCTAGAAGTCCTCTCATCTATTTGTACATTGCTACGAATGAGCCATGCAAGGCTCTTCTTAACTCAGGTTTTGGAGTTAATTTTATTTCCTATGAAATGTAAAACACTTGGAAATTGGCTCCTCTTAAGAAGAGTAACATGCCTTTAGAATTGGCAAATTAATCCATCAATGTTCCATTGGAATTAGTGGAGGACATTGTAACCATTGTCTATTGGTGGTCATATCTTGTTGTTTTTTTAGTGATCAAAGTTGATAATTGTAAGGGGGAATTCCCAATCATTATGGGAAGGGCTTAATTAAGCACTGTTGATGCATGAATGAACATCAAAGATCTTTCCCTAGACATTTCCAAGAAAAATACACTAGAAAGATCAAGAAGAAGCGAGTTCCATGCATCACATACAGTGATACAGGGTGCAGCTATGTGCAAAAACTCTGGTCTATTAAAAGCATATCAATCAAAGCATGTAGATAGTGTGTAGATGAATCTGAAATCCAAAAATGCCTATACATAATAGCCACAAAATAGGAGGGTACCTAGTGGCTGATAGTTAATTTTAAGAGAAACACACTTTGCATGAAACCTACTAAGAGCTTAACTTGTGCCTATGTTGAAGGCATGAATGAACTAGAGCAATTTCATCACCAACTCTCTAATGATGAAATTAATTATATCATTTGGGAAGAGTTTGAAATCTCTAACAATTTTAAACAAGAGCCCTTAGAGTTTGAAACTCTACCTATCGGCACAGAATATGCATTTCTAAAAAATGGCAAGCCAATGATAATCAATGCTAACCTTGATCCTAAGTAGAAAAAGATGCTTTGAAGGTGGCCAACAAATGGCCAACAACCTTTCCTTGGTCATATCTTAAACTCATAAGGATTAATCCTAGGATATGCCAACATTGCATCTATACTGATCTAGCCATGAAGCTAAAGAGGTAGCTATATTAATGAATGAATCCCAAATTGAAGTAGATTGTCAAAGAGGAAATTGAACAACTCCTCAAGGTGGGGTTCATCTATCCAATTGTGCATATCAAGTGGGTAAGCCCACTTGTAATTATGCCAAAGAAAGATGGCAAGTGATGAGTTTGTATTAATTTCAAGTTGTTGAATATGGTGATGTTTAAAGATCATTTTCCATTGTCATTTTTGGACCAGGTATTGAACACTATTTATAGGCATTGCTATTATAGCTTCCTGGATGGTTGTAGTGGCTATAACCAAATTTAAATTACACACTAGGATCACGCCAAAACAACATTCAGAAGTCCTTCGAGAAATTTTGCATATTGTAAGATGTCCTTTAGTCTATGTAATGCCCTTGAAAATTTTCAATGCCTTGTTCTAAGTATTTTTCAGTAGTAAATTGGTAGTATGGTGGAAGTCTTCATGGATGACTTCTCCACCTATGGCACTACATTTGAGCAAGCCCTAGACCACCTTGAGAAAATTCTTAAAAGATGTATGGAGACTAATTTTTAGCTCAATTGGCAAAAGATCCATCTCATGGTCTAGGAGGATGTTGTGTTAGAGCACAGAATTTCTCAAGTAGGGATTGAGGTGAACTGTGAAAAGATTTAAGTCATCCAAAGAATAACCCACCAACCAAAAACTATTAAAGATGTCTAGTTATTTCTTAGACACATTGGCTACTATTGGCAATTCATAGAGAATTTCTCTAAAATCATGAAATAATTGATCAAGCTCATAAAGAAATATGCTTCATTCATATGGACCAAGGACTGCAAAAAAGCTTTCTAGTAGCTTAAGAAGAAGTCTGTAAACACTTTAATTCTACAAGCACTTGATTGGTATTGTCTATTTTACATCATGAAAAATGCATCAAATCATGCCTTGAGAGCTATGCTTATGTAGTTGGATGATCAAAACATCCATATTACATCCACTGCATAAGCTGAAGCACTATGGGTGCATAGCTTAATTACACCATGATGGAGAAAGAACTAATGGCTATGGTATATGCTTTGGAGAAGTTTAGGGACTATGCGCTTGAATATAAGATGTTTGTGTACACTGATCATAGTGCCATTTTCTTCCTAATGAATAAACTAAATCAATGGTGAGCCCCTGTGTCATACAATGGTTGGTGATCTTGAAAGTGTTTAATCTCACAATAGTAGATCAAAAGGAGACCAAGAATGTAGTTACTAATTACTTTTCTCAGTTATGATGGGACAATAAAGAGAATGAGAGCCCACACTTTGATTAATTTCTTGATGAATTCCTCTTAACTTGTGTAATAAATGAACAAGTATCCATTGAACCAAAATGGTACAATGACATCCTCACTTATCTTCTCACTCAAGAAATGCCACAAGAGTTAGACCATTAGAAGAAACAATAGTTTCTTCATCAAGCCAAATACTTCATGGAGATTAATGGACACCTTTATAAGATGTGTGCCAATGGCCTAGTTTGTTGATGTGTTTCTAATGCTAACCAACTGCATGTTCTTCAAGACATTCACAAGGGTCCTTGTAGGGGCCACTATGCAAGAAGATGCATGACCATTAAAATCTTGATGATAGGGTATTATTGGCCAATAGTCTTTAAGGATGTCCACCAATTCATCCACTCTTGTGAATGCTATCAATAAGATGGTGGGATGACCACTCAAATGGAGGGACCTTAGCAATGGATCCAACCATTGGAACTCTTTGATATTTGGGACATAGACTTCATGGATCTCATCATACCCATGTCAACTTGAAAAAAGGACATAATAATTTCTATTCACTATTATATGAAACGGGTAGAAGCAGCAATTTTCACCAATTGTACATCTTACATTACTACCTGGTTTGTACAACAAAATGTTGTAAACAAGTTTGGGATGCTGCATGCATTGATTTTTTATAATGGTACTCATTTTACAAGTACTACTTCTATTAAGTTCATGCAACACTTGAGGGTTGAGCATAAATTAACAACACTCAACCGCCCCTAAGCCAATGGTCAAGCAAAGGTTACCAATAAGGAGATCATGAAAATCTAAACAAGAACAATTAGCAAATATAGGAGAGACTAGAGCACAAAACTTAATGATGCCCTCTAGGCATAGCACACAACATGGAAACTCCATATAGGCTACTCTCCCTATGAGATGGTGTACAAAAAATTACTAACTCTACTAGTTCAATTCGAGCTCCATACACTTTCAACAACTTGTGACCTTGAACTTAACTTGCGCATAGCATAAAAATATATATTGATAAACCCTAACATGCTAGATGAGAATTGATTGGTGGCCCTATCCTTGAATGAAGTGCATAAATCATTCAATAAACAATGCCATGACCTTTAGATAAGAAAGCTGAAATTTCAACGTAGAGACAAGGTTCTCTACTAGAACCCTAGACATGTACCTCAATGAACTAAGTTCAAAATGTTGTGGAAAGGGCCTTACATCATTCATGAAACTTTTCCTTCTAGGGCCATGTTAATTTACAAACCTAAGAGCCTAAACAAAAAGTAACTGTTCAACACACAATAAGTCAAACCTTTCCATGAACCATTGTAAGCCAGTGCAATCAACACCTCATTAGATGAACAACCACATTCAATCTTTTAGATCTCCTCCTTTCAACTTAGTTATGGAGGAGATGGTCATCCATGCTAATCTATTTAGTGGATCTATAGTTTTTCCACCATTTTTTTATAGACTTTCTTTTCTTATATACCATTTTTGTTTTACACTTTGTTATTTTTCCAAATTTTTGTTTGGCAACATCATTCATATGTTTTATTGTTGTTGAATATTTTAAATTTTTTTTATATATTTTTCCTTATTTTGATGTAAAATTTTCTTGTCTTCTAAGAAAAGTGCTTTATTGCCAATAGGACTCAATTATGATATGGTTGGTTACTAATGGTGGTTTGTACCCAATGTGTTTGATTGCTACTATATGGTTTCTATTTTTGAATTTTGATGATCGATAACTAAGATAAGTTTCTTTTTCATAGAACAGGCAATGAGTCCATGACATCCACTCATTCACCAACTCTATGGTTTTCCCAGTTTTGGAAATATGAGATCCCTTTTTCATTAATAAAAATTTAACAAACTTGTGACCTTGGTAGTTTTCAAACTTGGGAAAGATTCAAAGATTTAAAAAGGAAGTGACTTTAAGGGGATTCAATACTATTTGTGCCTTTTTACTTGCTTGAGTGCATGTGTGTTTTTATGGATTTCTTATCATTCTGTGTCAACCAATAGTAGGAAGTTGAATAAATATTTGCATGGTATGGTTCCCATCCAAAAAATCATGAAAAACATAAAATGTTCAAAAACATAACATGATGGAAATTCAAAGCACATCCCTTAGATAAAATAAATAGCTTACAAGCACTAGTTATGCTTAAAGGTCCCCTCTAACTAAGGTCCTTTGTCACTTCATGCTTTTCTTTTCTTCTCAAAAAAGGAATGGTGGTTGTCTATCAGAGCATTCTTGTGTCTCAAGAGGGTGGATCAGTCCTAGAGTGGTGATGATATGTCACTAACAGTGGTTGGTTTTGGTTTTGCCTAATGTTAAACTTTATCAAGTCATTTAACAATGAAATTCACAAGGGACTTTATATGACCATGATTAGGATACCCATTCCATTCTCTATTTCATCCATCAATGCTTTCCATGAGTTACCTCACTACTGGTTTTCATGTTTTTGTTTAATGTCTTAGTTTGACATGTTAAAATTTGAATGGTAGGTGGGTAGGAGTAACTATGAAGATCAAGGATATTCAAGTGTCCTACTTGGTGGAAGCTATTACGTAGGTCTTGGGGTTGCCTGATATTGGAACAACTATAGTAGATATCTCTACATAAGTAGACCTGAAGGAAAATGAGTAAACCTAGCGATGCTATGGAGTGGACTACAAGGAGTATGGTGCACTCACCTTCACTAAGCATGTCTATTTCAAGATAGTGGCTTATCACCTCAATCTGATAATGAGCCCCAGTAAGGTAACTACCTTCTCTACCCATGCATGTGTTTCTTTGAGTGAAAAATTCCCTATGAACCTTCCACAGTTAATTTATCTAGAAATAGAAAAGTGATTTAAGGAAAATGAACATGGAAGGAAGGCTCTACCCTTTCCTTGCCTTATCAAAAAATTATGCAAAATGGTAGGAATAGTTCGCTATGCTAATGATACACTCTAGTGTACTCCTTCTACCTCTTGAGAAAAAATGATGAAGAACAAGATCCCTACCATAACCAAGAAAGAGCAATAATAACCACCACCTCCACCACCCACTCATAAAATAATGTCAAAGTCTTGCACTACCCTTCAATGAATGAGCAAGATCTAAGAGTAATTCTTTCATGAGAAAGAACAAGAAGCAGGAATGAGTGGTTATGATCCATCTATGTATTGCCTAGTGATGAGTCACCTCAACGAAGTGGCTTGAACCATCAGCTAGATGGAGGAAGGTGGGCCAACCCTTTCATCCCAAAGAATGTAGCTACCTGCAAGATCAAACCCTAGCACCCAAGAGGTAACGATCTCTCTCTTAGAATAGTAGTAATTCCCAAATATCTCTGGGAATGTTGCTACTTTCTTGATGCATTTGGAGGAAGGAAAGGGTGCAAAAATATTGTTGATGTAGCACCATGGGTAAGAGATAGTAGTAAAAATGATTGTTGATAGAATTATTAAGGTATTAAATGCACCTACAATGTTTGTACCAAATTTTTATGCACTCCAAGATTTGCAGACATCTATAGAAATAGTTAAAGAAAAATTAAGTGCAACCCAACATAAAGATTTACAGGACCAACTAGTAGGAACTAGGCAATCAATTTTGGATGTCTTTGATCTTTCGAATATAATCACTACAATCTAGTTAGAACTACTGGAAGAAAGGGGCAAATGCATTATCATGGAGGAACAACTCAAAATAGACCAAGCTCAAAACTAATGCCTAGCTACAGAGGTTGCTGAATTAAGAGTCAGCCTTGCTAATCCTATGCTTCTCATCCCTACACTGACTCATGATGAAGCTTTTTAATAGCTTCAAGAAAAGCTCAATAAGGCTAAGGATGTAAAGGATATAATGATTTTTTATCAATCCTTGGCCAATGTCACCATGCACAAAATACAAAAGGCCTTGGATCATACTCACTAGGAGAATGTTGCTTTGATTGCAGAGAATCACTACCTAGGGAATGTTGATGTGCAAAAGTAGAAAATGCAAGATTTCATCCATCAATAGCATGAGTAGCTAGCCAAAGTAGATACTAAACTAAGAATATTGATAACCAAAAACAAAAATATCTTCATGGAGGAAGTTTGAGTCCTTTACCAAAAAACTGCAATAGAGGTAGCTGCATAGAAAAAGGAGGCTCTCAAATTTAAAAGTAAAAAATCACTATAGAGATCAAGTTAGTCTATAGAAAGAAATCAATGAAAAACATATTGAGATGATGAAGGTGAAAGTTAATGAAGCTCTCCAATAGCTCAACAAAGGAGGAGATGTATGGTAGTCTATCTTTGATGGGCTCAATGACTACAACAAGGTAGAGATCCACATGAAGGAGCTACAAATTGAGAATATGATAGAGTATATGAAGCTTGCCAATCTCCATTATGAAAATTTGGCAATGCTGACTACTAGATGGTTGTGGTTCAAATTGGAGAAATAGGTGGCTAGTTCATACTTCTTGTACAAAGCTAAGTTCAAGCATCATAATGACACCAAGCAAAAGCTTGAGGTGGCAAATGCAGAACTTAATGTTCTCAGGCAATGCTTCACCAATCAATGATCTATAGCTAAGAACCTAGCTAGGAGACTAAGTGACTACCAAGAGTTCCAAAATGTAGTAAAGGCATTTGATGTTGAATGCAAACTTTTTGCTGCATAGTTCATCAATGTGAAGGATCTATTTCAAGCAATGTACTATCCTTGAGATGTTTCCATACTAGTCCACATTCACAATACAACGTGGACTATGAACAATCCCAAGAGTTAGAAGGAGAAGATGAAGGCATTTTTGGGTACCTTTCATCTTCTGCTAGAGGTTGCAACTACTATTGGACAACCACAACCATGTCAACCATCATGTACACTTGAAGTAGAAGAAGGTCCTTTAGAGCCTTAAGAACCTCCACCACCTAGGACCATTTAAACTTCTTCCTTTCCTTCATGCCATTAGAGGAATTGTGTTTATAATTTTTGTCCTGGTGTTCAATTTTGTTTTCCTAAACACCAAAATTTTGTAATGATTGTAGTTACATACACTTAGGCATTTATTGTTTGTTCATGTATGCTATGTTAGTGTATGTCAATAGTTAGACAATAATCCCATACCCAAAATTGTGTCAGAAACTTGTTCCTCCTTTTGTTCACTCAAGGATGAGTTTTCATTCAGTCATTGGGGTATGATGAGTTGCATTTTCTTGGATCTCGTCAATGAGGCCTCATCAACATAACCCCATCAACACAACCCCATCAACATGGGATTTGATGTGTTGATGCCACCTCATCGACACAGTGTCTATTTTTGCCTATAAATACATGCTCACCTATTAGGATTATGACATCCTTTTTTCATAGTTATAGCAAAGCTCTTATAGTTTTTTCATTTTAAAGTAAGAATATTTTTCTAAGTATCCATAGTAGGAGTCAAAGAGTGTACAAATCTTCATTGGAGCACTATTGTACCTAAGCACAACAATGTGTGCAGCAATAAAGATGAGCTTTCTGATAAACCTTGCAGCACTTTGAAATAGATTAATTGTTTATTTATGCATTCAATGTTTTATGCTATTTCCTTTAATTCTTTAATTAATTAAGCTAAAGTAATTAATTATTTATTAATCACATAAGTATGACCACGTCAAGCATACACTTAGCACCTGGTAATCCCAGTAGTGTTAAACGTGTTTAGGATGTGTACAGCAAGTGGGAATAGATGCTTATGTTAGGATTAGTTAGGTGTCGCTAGTTAGATTAAATTAGTAATTTAATTATTTTATTTTATTCATTATTCTTTATCCTTATGCTACTTAAAACACAAAACATAAAAATGATAAAAATTATATGCCTCATTTACACTTAACCATACCTTTGCATTTCACAAGTGTAATTGGGAAGACAACAATTGGAATGGTTAGTTTCACTTCCTAGAGACCAATGTACTTAGAAGGCTATAAGTCTATGGAATTTGACTAGATCACACATGAATGCTTAGTGATTTGTATGGTTGAGTGTATGGTTTACTCATCACTCATCATAATTTATCTCTTCTACTAATATTCAACATCTATTGAAGCATTCACATTTCCATCACATTAATTTGTTTTTCATGCCTCTTTTGTACTAGCCAAAATTCAGCAACATATAAGATAGTAGGCCTAATTGTTTTCATGTAAAAATTTCCCTTTAATTTTATTGGTATTCTTTTATGACATAAAACACCACTAGCCTATCTTCACTTTGACCATCTTGGCTTGATTCTATTTCTTATATCTTTATCAATTTCACCATAAGATTGCAGGATTTATCCTAGATAGTGAAATTGTTTGCAATGAATGACTTTTTTTCCTTGAACTATCACTTCTATTTCATCACTATTTATGTTATTAAAATTACATTCCATATATTATATCTTAATTTTACTAAGTTTTAAGCCTTTTGATTCTATAGCAAGCTCTAGTTCTCCATTTTAGAAGAAATATTTTGTTGAGTTATATCCACCAACACAATCTCATCTGCAAATAGCATACACTAAGAGATTTCATCTTGTATTTTCTTTATTAATTCATCCACAATAATGACAAATAAGTTCAAACTAAGGAAAAATCCTTGATGTAGACCTACTGTGACTAAAAAATTAGATGTTTTTCTATAAGCTACTCTAATTTTAGTGGTAGTTCCTTCATATATGTCTTGAACAACTTTAATATATTTATCAAGGATTCCTTTCCTCCATAAGGTCCACAAATAATATCTCTATGCACTTTTATATGCTTTTTAAAAGTCAATGAAGATCATATGTAGATTTTTTCTATGTTTTCTAAATTTCTCCATTAATTGTTGTATCAAGAAAACAACCACTATAGTAGATTTTCATGGCATAAATCCAAATTAATTTAGTAACACCATTGATTTAAGTTTGAGATGATGTACCATGACTCTCTCCCAAAGCTTCATAGTATGGCTCATTAGATTGATTCCTCTATAGTTTATACAATTTTTTATGTCTCCATTTTTATAAATGGGAATAACAAAGCATTTTCTTCAATTATTTGGCATTTCTTAATCCTTCCAAATTTTTTTAAATAAATGTATCAACCAAGAAACTTCAATATTTCCTAGTGTTTTTCAAGCTTCTATTAGGATGTTATTTGGTCCAATAGCTTTTCCATTTTTCATCTTTGATAAGGTTGTCTTCACCACAATGAAGGAAAGTTCATTAACCAAACTAAAATTTGGTTCTTCTACTTGGATGTCTTCTCTTGGTAATTCTTCATTTAATAATTCTTTAAAATAAATTTTTCACCTATCCAAAATTTTATTATCTTTTACAAAAATTCTTTCATCTACTTCCTTGATGCATTTGACATGATCAATGTTACATTTATTGTTTCTCATTTTGACAATTTATAAATAGATTTTTACCCTTATTTTATTCCTAATTTCTCAAAAAAGCTATCCAAAGCCTTATGTTTGGATTTGGCTATAGCTACAATTGCCTCCTTATTTACCATTTTGTATATCAACTTGTTTTCTTGGCAACCACTTTGTTGCCATTCCTTAAATTAGTTTTTCTTGTTTTGGATAGTATATTACACTTCACCACTCCACTAGCATGTCTCCTTTGGGATGTATTTTTAGCCTTTTGTTTCATCCAAAATGTTCATCCTAATTTTTAGAATGCATCTTTTCATTTGGCCCCACTTTAAATTTACAATGTAATTCCAATTCCAAATGTCATTGTGAAGCAATTATTATTTCAACAATGTGATGTTATCTTCCTTCAGATTCCACCATTTTATGCATTTAGTTCCTTTTCTCATACTACCTTAAAGCTTTGAATAGCTAATAAATCCATAACCATTAGTGGATTTTAAGTTATAAGGTAATTTCTAGATCTTTGCACATGGACCAATCTCTTTTGGGTAGTAATAAATAATCAATCTATATTTTATCTATACCATGCTTACATGTAATTAATTATTTTTTCCTCTTCTTAAAATAATCATTTTCAATTGTAAGATCATAGGCACTTGTAAATTATAGTAGTGAATCTCCCATATTATTTCACCCTCTAATCTATGTCCTCCATGAATCTTGTTATATCATATTTTTATAGATTCAAAATTACTATTAAAATCCCCTCTAATGAATCTCTTGAATTTCTTGAAGCACTTGATCCATAGAATCTCAAAAATCATGCTTGATGGAATTTCTTAGGCCAATTTGTGGAGTATATGTAGATGACATTGATAATCTTATTTTCAAGCAAATGTTTGATGCATATAAGTTGATTTCCATGGCAATATACTTGTACTACTTTATCTTTGATAAATTAATCAATGATGATGCTCACTCCATTTTGATTATTTTCTTTTCCATAATAGAAGAGTTTGTAACCATAGCTTGGATCTTTAGCTTTCTCCCCTTTCCATCTTATTTCTTGGAGGTATCCAATGTAAATTCTTAGTCTTTTCATGGAATTGGTAATTTTGGATATCTTTTTATTGAGAGTACCAATGTTCCAAGTTGCCATCTAAAATTTTTATGACTATACTTGCCTCTTTACCCACACCCATCCATAATGTGAAAATCCTTATCTACTTTTCACAATATCTAGACAATGATGCTACAAGTCATTTTTGAAGGATGACATAGCAAGTCCTTGATCATGTTTTACAGTAATTGGACCCTTTGACTACTATGCATCACATCTAGAAAATGCCCTAGAATTTGTAATATTTGAAAAAGAGCTCATTCATGAGATTTAACAAGGTTTTACAAGCTATTTCTAACTTAACACTAACCCTCCTCTTTTCATATCTAGGCTTGGGATTAGCATTGGTAGAGTTATTTTATGAGCTTCCTTACTTCTCAATAATGGGTAGAATAGTTTTTTTGTAGGTAAGTTAAGTCATGCTTAAGGTACTATTATGTTGGATGTTTCATTCTTTAAATTTAACTACTAAAATATTATTTTAATTTTGTAACACATGTGCAATGCAATACTTTTGTAGAACTTATATATAATATAAAGGTGCCTCAAGTGTAACTCAAACATGGAACTTCTTACATATATAAAACTTACCATAGATCAAGATAACCAACTAGGTTACCTTTAACTAACATAGATAAAGAAGAACTTAACATAGATAAAGAAGAACACCTCATTGATGATAACTAGAAATATAAATTTATTATTAATTCATAAATCTATCCTAATCATTTATATTATAATCATAGGATGAGATATAAAATCATGAAAAATTAATTACAAGAAAAAGAAATTAAATGTGTAACTTGTGAAATATAAGATAGAAGCTTTAATCAATAAGCTATTTTAATGAAACATTCTTCACTTGTTTAGAGCATGTGACTAATCATTCATAGGTTTGATTCCAAAGTTACTGAGGTATTACTTAATTAGTTAAACCATGTTGCTTGTGGTTTGGAAATTACAAGTTCAATTCAAATAGGTATGCTAATTTGACATACCATTACATTATGCTTAAGTTATACAAAAGTTTCATATTATCTAAGAATTCTAGTTTTGTTATTTGTTGCAAAAATTATAAATGAGAGCTTTTATTTGAAATTTTTATATTTATCTTTCTTATTGTTAAGTGTGTAAGTCATGAAGTAGTAAATACCTATGAGACTAAAAGATGTCTTTGCCAAGAGTTAGATTGTTCATGCCTTTATTTCTCAAAGTACAAAGGACATGTATGGGTTCCAAAGATGTCTTTGATAAGTGAGGCCATATATACGATAATGAATATAGAAAAAGAAGCTCATTCCATAATTTTTCAACATCAATAGTATATTTTTATGAAGTTAAAAGATGTCTACCATAAGACAAACTTTTCTTATATTTTCCCAAGACATGTAATAGATATATTTAGAGTGGAAGACATCCATGCAAAGTTGAAAACTTTATTCAATAGATGTCTCTAAACATGATAAACAACTATGATTAAGTCGAGACTAAAAATGATTAATTATGAACCTTTTTGAATATGTTTGAACTTGGAAAAATCTACTAAGATCTAGTAGAGGCTATTGGTGTCAAATGGTTAACTTAGATGGCAAGGGATGAATGAGTTATGAATAAAACTTAAACTATAAACAGAATTACTAGAAATGAAATTAAATGAAAATAATCGCACAAATAGAACATCAAAGTTCATTGAAATTAAAACTATGGTTGAGAATATCAATGTGGTAGATCTTCAAATGTTACACATTCCTTGTAAGGTGAACAATAAGTTTGGTATCCTACAAGACTCCTAAGCATCTTGCAAGGCTGAGAATAAATCATGATGTTCTCATAAGTCAAACTTACAAATCCCTTAAGGCAAAGACAATGTAACAAATACTTGGTCATCCAAGTATGAACTCCTTAAGGCTACAATCTAGATCTTCCTACAATGAGAACCTACACTCCACAGAGGAATGAATAATTATCATGAAATAGATATCATATGAAGAATGATCCTACAAATTAGATTTATATAAGTTATGCTCAAATTAAGGAAAAATACAAGTGAAGTAGTAGGCCTTGGATGAAGATCTAGATACAACTAATGCAATAATGATAAAGCTATAAAACTGAATGACGTGCACCAATAAATGAATCAAGATAAACCAAACCCCTAGGAGAAAGATGTAGCATTAGTGGTACAACTTCCAATCAACCAATCAATCTTCCAATCCTTTGGCCAATGCAAATCCTTGTTTAGAGACGAAGCCAAGATGTCCAATCTAAGTTGATGTAATTAATTATTTTCCTTGGATTATTTGAATAATGAAGATCTAGGCATATTCTTTTATAATCTTCACACCAAGAAAGTTTCCCATGTTGCACTAGAGTTTGAAAATTTACTAGGAACAACTTTTTTATTTGTTCCAATGGTTACCTAGGATTTCCATCTCAATGCTAAGATGTTCATCCTATAATTATTGAGACTTGGATAGATATGAGGATCCATTGATTAGTGGCACTATCACTAAGGTAAGCCTTACATTATACTAAAGTCTTGTAAATGTTGTGACATCATTTAACTCACATTTCAAAAACAACACATTTGAAGGTATGTACATATCTACCCTTCAAGTGTGAACTATTCAAATTTAAAAACCATGTATATTGGTGAATTTATTTTATTTCATTTTTAAATTTTTAAATATATTATATCTACAACATTTATTTTTTTAAATTATTCATGCCCTTTTAAGTTAAAGCATAACACTCCATTAAGCATGTAACTGCTTTGAGTGAATCATGAAGAAGTCATTTAAATTTAATGATTTTGATTTGTAATAGGATATTCAAGATGAAATGAATGGTGGTGGTTTTAGTGAAGTTGAAAAAGAAGATGAAGGTATGATTCAACATAGATATGACATGCTTTGTGATGAGTTTATTTTATTATAAAAGGTATGTTATAAAATGTAAAATTTTATTTATCATAACAAGTCCTCCTTAGAAAATGAACAAAGCAAATACTCTATCTTAGTTGAAAAGTAAGGAAAAGAAAAATGGATTTTAATTTATTAATATAAATAAAATTTTTTGATTTAAAGATACCAAAAATCAAGTTAATGTTAATGATGAGAATGATTAAATGGAAATAAAGAGATTAGAGAAGATAGAAGCTTCTAAAACTTTTTACAAGTACTCCCAAAAGTATTGATCAGTTTAGACATATATCTCATTAATGCAAATCTTTTCTCATTTGAAAAGTATACTATTAACTAAAAGCTTAAAACTTATATTAACAAGTGGACTATAACTAATGATAAATATTCTCAATTTAACGGCAATCATGATGGATAATATGTGCCATTATTTTCTATTGGATATTCCTTTCTAACCAAAGTTAATGTTTTCTCAAAGCTTCTGTTACTACCTTGGATTGTTTTGTTTTTTGTTTTTTTTTTTAATTTAAGCATAGAAGTTGAAAGTATTGTAAATATTATTAGAAATAGGACCATTCTTAATATTAAAAAGCAATTTTATTCTCTAAGTTTTTCAAATTATTAATTGTAACATTGTAGATCTCACTAGATGTTCCTAAAACTAAAAAGTTTATCCTTTCCATTTTCTAGTGTTTTCTACTTAGAGTTATGTGATGTGCTATGAATTTTTTTCTTATTATTAATATTATTTCTAGGTTTTGATTCCTCCCCACTCCCTCCCCACAATCTTTCTTTGGTCATTTACCCTTATTAAAAGATACAAATATCTACTTACATGAATTTTCAAATCATTTTTCTTGAAAAACTAAATCATATAATACTATATCATATGTAAATGAGTATATACAATTAAATAGTTATGGAAAAAAATGTTTTTCTGACATATTTGATTTTTCTCTAGTAGATCTCATGCTTCTACAATAAATTTGATTTTATTTCTAGTGGATCTACTATTTCTCTCTTCAATTTTTCTCTAATAAACCTAATTTATCTATGGGAAATTCTATATTACTCCAAAATTCTTCAAGAAATACTAAATTTTTTGCTTCTTCTATTTATGCAATAATTTCTATTAATTCTCAAAATTCATATTCACAAGCCAATGAGCAAAGATTTGTGATGCCTTCTTCTAGTGATGTTGATATAACTAAGATACCTAATTTTGTCCTCTCTAATGATGTATATGAGTTATTGGTTTCTAATCTTTCATCATGATATATGTTCATTCAAATTTTAGATTACCTACTTCATAATATAAGTTTTTCTTCTCAATTAAATACTGTGAGAAAAAAAATATAACATTCAACTCCTTCATGCTAAATCTTATTCTTTTATGTTTTTTTTTTCTTATTAAGCTAGAAAATATTACAATGGTGCAATGTTCTCTATATATAAGGTTATTTATACATACATATATAGTGTTGATCTTTTGATGTTAAATCTAAGGAATATTCTAAAGTTCTATATGTTATCTAGTTATTTAATCTTCCAATGTTGTTTTACTATTCTTGCAAAAATGTTCTCTTATAAATATGCAAGGAAACCTCTACAAAAAACACACTAAAGAAAAACCTTCAATCAAATATGGAATTAGCTCATCAACCAAGATTGGAAACGATGGGAATATTAATAAATGGTATTAAACTTAGTGATAGATTCAATGAAATACAATTTGATATGGATACATTATAAGTAATATAATTATATTAAAGTGGTCAAGAAACATAAAATAAATTATGAATAATGGACTAATATGTAAGAAAAGGGTTAGGTTCTCTCTTCCCAATAAACAAATATGTTTTATTGAATCAGCTAACAAAGTTTGCCTTCTAGGAAGGGCAAATAGCTACAATGGTATAGGATATAAACTATAAATTTAAAAGGATAATTGAAACTCAATTCATAAGATAATAGAGACTTTGATTGATATAATTTAACCTCTTATGGGTTCATAGATGAATGAAGGTCTACGAATGTTTTTTAGAGTTGATTTGAGGTAGAAACAAAATCATTTCTAGGTATTATTCTGTAGGTAACACTAGCAAGTGTTGCAATGATGTTAATTGTGACATCCCATCCCCAGATGTCATCACAAACATCAAATATATGATATATTAGACATTATGCATACCAAGAAAACATATCAAATCCAAAATATAAGTAATATTCAACATCATGTATAAAGCTAATAATTGGAAAAATGTAGAAAAGAAAATAAAAGAATGCTTTATTGATATGGAAGAGTGTATCCAAATCATTCTCTGAGAGTGTTTCTTAGGGTTTTCTTCCTTTAGCATTTATCCCTTAGGGGCAATCCAGCACTGCCACCATGGTTAGGCCTATAACCTAGCTAGAAGGATGGGCTAGTCCCCTTCCTATCCTGCTTCACCTGGCTTCTTATGACTTGCCTATACTGACTCTGCCACCCCATGACTCGCCTGTAGTGGCTCCACCATTCCCCATGCTAGCATGATCTCTAACCCCAAGTATAAATTCCTTAGGTCAAACCTCCAAAGGTTCCTCAAGAGACACGTCTGTTATTACAACATGTCCTTTCAGGTCTTAATCACAACTACCCTTTTTGGGTCTTGTTAAGATAACAATAACACTTGTTATGAAAATACACCACCTTCATTAGGCAACCACATCATTTGGAAATGGGGATGTAACAATCTACCCCCCTTAGGTTTCGTTCTTCCTTAAATGAATCCACATTCTCTATCTTTTTCCAGCTCTAATGCTTTCTTTCATGATCCTATGCTCCAATAATTTGATTCCTCCTTTTAACTTAAAGTTGTCTCTTGATTATTCTATAAATAAGATATATGTGAGAAAGATATATGAAAAATTAAATATTACTTTCTTGATACTTACTTCATTTTCCAAGGTAATGATAAGAAGTGAATTAAAGATCTACCAACTACCAATCACCAGTTCTAACTAGGGTCACACAATGTGTAACTCGTATCTGGTTATCTAAGTGAAGGTAGGGCAAATTCTTTATTCCCAACTTGCATTTCCTTAGATATTTTATTAATCTAATTGAAATGTAAATTAAAAAATGAATAAAATAATAAGATCATCAAATAAAAGTAAGAGTGAGATACTTCTTGATCTTGATCAACCTTATGAACTGATGGAACTAACTGTAATTCTACCATAAGTGGTATATGATCAAATGGTCTTGTTCGTGATGGCAAGTCTTGATCTTGATTCTTCTCAACTTCTTATTTAGAAATCAACTCTAGTAACTTGGTAAATTTCAAGAATCAAGTATCATACCAAATATAATCCAAAGTCTCAATGAAGAATGTTGTTGATCCATCTTCATTAATCATTGCAAAATAATTTGTAAATTATGGTTCTTGATTAGTGTTATTCATCAACATCATATGTTCTTGAATTCTAGAATCTGATTGATCTATTGAAGATTCAAAATAAGTAGAATATGCACTAGCTAATAGAATTGTATGCTGAATTGATGGAAACATCTTCTTCAAGTTAGGTTCATCTTCCAAAGATTCCTTTACAGATCCATATTTTAGAAACTGATAAATGCCACTTCCAACTTTTGCATTGAAGTCTCCACAAAGAATAAATGGAACTGGATTGGTACAACTTAGGAATAACTTCTTCTTCAAAATTTCTTCTATTTTCTTGATCAAGTATGCTCCTTGACAAAGTATAACATCTAAACATGTTGGTTTGGCAATTAAATATGTGTTAACCATGCATACACATCTTCCTGTTAGATGGACTTTTAGAATCACTGCTAAGGCTATGTGATTTTTTTGAAATCTTGATTGTTCTTTCTTTTCCATTTCTTGAAGTTCTAGAATTTCAAAAATCATATTTTCTAAACTCCATTCAAATCTTTGTACCAATTAAAACTTTGCTTCTTTATAATAGATTGCACAACCATCCATGTTGTAATTTCTACAATATGCTAATCTATACGATTCAAAAGAAGAACTTCCACAAGAACCTTTTTGCTTATAAATACCTTCGTATCCCATCTTTTCCAAATTTGGTTGAAATTGATATATAAATTCCCATGTTAAGACTTATTGTAAGCATAATACATCAGCATCCAAATCTTTTAACTCTACTAAAATGTGTGGGTATTGATATTTTTGTCAATCCAAGGCCCATGATGGACATAGTGGATATTGTTTCTCACTCACTAGAGATCTTGCAAGCACATTGTATGTTGCAAATTTCGTTCCTATTCTTGGATTTTTGTTTGGATCATTTCTCTTCATGAGTATCATACTCCTTGTTGAAATACAATTTTATGTCTCCATGTTATTTTACCCTATGTTTTGATTACAGGATGGATTAATATACCCTTTTTTGATAGTTGAAGATTGTTCTATTTTTTAAACTAATTCTCCAACTACTACACTAACTATTCATTAACTAATACATCAACTAATAATCAGCTACGTCAACTGAATAACTAATTTATCTATTTTTAAATTATCTAATTTTAGTAATAGTTAATGACATCATATAATTTTAGTAATGGTGAGTGGCAAGGTACCCCTACACTCAATCATATGAATACGAGGTTTCACACACGATCCGGTTGAATTCGAAGGACTAAGTGCTTATGCGCCCTTGTGAAACAAGGATGGGTTGGTTGATCATTATCTTCCCAAGCTTACCAATATGTCATGATTGTATGGTTACATAAGCTTAAGACATATTATTTTTATAGCTTTTATGTTTTTATGTCCTATGCTAATAGGGAAGGAGAGAGGTAACTAAGTGACTAATTTAACTTAACTACTCATTAACTAAGTTCTAACTAATCCTAATAGCAACATCCATTCTCACTCATCATACACATCTTGAACCAATGCAACACTACTAGGATTACCAAACACTAATCATTACTGGGTTACCAAGCATTACACACATGCTCGAAGTGGTCGTGCTTATGTAATTTAATAATTTTCTTAATCAATCAAAATGAATTACTGTGCTAATAATAGAAATGTAAAGTGCATAAAATAAAATAAATGCATAAGAAAATAAAATAAAACAAATGTGTAAGAAAACAAATATCAATTATTGCAAGGATTAATCGAAGAGCTTGTATTTATTACCATATACAATGTGTGCTCAGATACACAATGCTTGAATAAAGATCCATCCACACTTAGACCTCCTACTGCGGGCACTTGGAAAATACTCTAACTTTCAAACAAACTACAAGAGTTTCGCTACTTGACTGCTAAAAGAATTCCTTTCAATTGTTTGCCTCAGCACTATATTTATAGGCTTGGGAGCAACTACTCTAATAATTAGAGTAACTACTCTAATAATTAGAATAACTACTACACTACCCGCTAGAGTAACCACTCTAATAATTAGAATAACTACTAGAGTAACGACTAGAGTAACCACTCAAGTAATTAGAGTAACTGCTAGAGTAATAGCTAGAGTAACTACTCTAATAATTAGAATAACTACTAGAGCAACCACTCTTATCATAACCCCACGACTGAATGAAAAATCATCCTCGAGTTCCTTACAAAATACTGGGAAGGTATGAGATTATTGACTAATTGACAACTGACGATGGAATGGGATGACAGACTCAACGTGCCCAGTGAATGAATCAATAAGCATATTACAACATTATTTTTCATGACCATTGTGGTGAACACTCGTACATAAATGACATCCAGGCTTTTATTTGGTAGTTTGAAGAGAAAGAGAAAGAAAGAAGATGAAGCATGTTGCTACCAATGTTGAGATTGTGCCTTTCATTATTTATCCATAGCCATGCCATCGAACTTGCTCCTTTCATACATGCTCCAATTCTGGTCCATCCTAAGTGCTTCCTCCAAGCTTAGTCCATTGTTTGTATGATCGCCATTTGCACACATAACATAGTCACAAATGAGCAAGGATAGATAATCCACAATGCAGTTGATACCTTGCCTCGATATGAAGTGCATTGGCTGAGTTGTGGTTATGGCAAAAACTAGTTTAGAGATTTATCACTGGCAACTACCCAAGGTGTAGCTGTTAGGAAATTAGTAAAATGGAAAAAATTAAAAATTTTGTGCCAAGGCCCCCACGACTAAGAGTGAACTTCTAGTAGCTATAAGATGGAAAAATATGAGGAACAAGAAAGATGGGAAAAAATAACAATGGCAATGCCAATAAAATGGATGCCATGGATGGGAATGAAACAAGAAATGATTGATTGCAGGAAATGTTTGAAGATAAGAAGTTAACAATTGCACCAAAAAGGAATGCCAGTGGATCCTCCCCAAAGTAGGCTCATGTCTTTTATGCCCTAACAAACCCACAAAATGTCATTTGGAAGAAAGAGTTAAAAACTTACCCACAAGAATTCACCAAAGAAAAATAATGCATCAACCCAAAAATGGACTAATGATAGAACTAGCAATGAGGTGGAAAATGGGAAGAAATATGGGGAGGAGAGGATGGAATGGAATCCAAAGAACAAGGTTGTGTAAAGCCCCTTGTGTATTTCATGGTTAAGATAACTGAGTAGAACTCATCCCAAATCCAGACTAAAATCAACCACATTCAGTGACCTCGCATCAATACACTTGGCCAATCCATTTTCTCGAGGCAACAAGAATGCTTTCACAAAGAGTAACCACCATCCCAAGGAGAGTGAGATGGAGAAGAAAAAAGTGAGAAAGGAGGGCCTTAGTTAGAGGGAACATTTAGGCATGGGTAACATGTCTTTCCAGTGCCATAACCAATACTTGTAGCCCATATTGCTTTATTATGTCTAAAGGGTATGCTTTGAATTCTCACACCTTTTTGTTTTTATTTTTGATGTTTATGCATGAGAACCACACCATGCAAAGACTTATTTTTATTTACTCAGCTTCTTGATATTTGAACAATGTCAGAATGGCAGAAAACCCAAGAAAAAACATTTAAGAACCCAAAAGAATGGCCAGCACAAATGCATAAAATCCCCTTGAAGTCACATCCTTCTCATCCTTTGAGTCTTTCCTTGGTTTGAAAAATATTTAATCCCCAATTCATTAACAAGTTTACTTAGAAAAAAGGGACTGTACAGTTCCAAGACAAAGGAGACCATAGAGTTGTATGGATGAGTGGATGGCATGGACTCATTACCTATTTTACCAAAAGAACCATACCTTAATATCAGCATCATAATTCAAAGGTAAAAATCAAACATTAGCAATCAATATGATATAATTCAATCCACCATCATGAGCACTTATTCGATGACGAATGAAAGCAATCAAGCAAACAAATAAATAGTAAAAATATGAATGATGGTGTAGAAAAAATAAGAAAAGTTGGAAAATTTTGTAAACCAAAAATGTGTAAAATAAAAATTCAAAAAGAACTGAGGTCCTAGAATGGTTAGCATAGGTAGCCATCTCCCCCATGACTAAGTTGGAATGAGGAGATTTGAAATAGTGAGGAAGGTTGTCCACTAACAAAGGTAGCATGTGTACTGGCTATCTTAAGCTCATAAAAAGGCTTGGTTTGTTGCACGTTGACCAAAAATTTCTTGTCTAGGCTCTTAGGTTTGTATATTGTCATGGTCCCTAAAGAAAAAGTTGTATAAATAATATAAGGTCCTTCCCATAGTGTTTGAAATTTAGTACATTGTGGCACATGTGTGGGATTCCAGTAGAGAACATTATCTCTCCGTTGATATTTAACTTTCCTAATCCTTAGGTCATGACATTGCTTATTGAATGCCTTGTGCAATTCATTAGATGATAGGGCAGCTAGTCGGTTTCCATCTACCAAATTAAGGGCTACTAACCATTGTTTCTGTGCTAGGTCAGGGTCAAGGTTAAGGTCATATGCCATTGATAGTGTATAGAGCTTAGTTTAAATGGGAAGCATTGGTAATTTACCATACACTAACTTATAGGGAGAGTAGCCTCTAGGGTGTTTCCATGTCTCGCCTAAACTTTCTAATAGTTCTTGTCAATGTTTTTGTAATCTCCCTATTGGTGACTTTAGCTTGATCATTCACTTGGGGGTGGTATGGTGTTGTCAGTTTGTGTTCAACCCCTAAACATTGCATTAATTTCCAAAAATTTGCACCTATGAAGTGTGTACCATTGTTTGAAATAAGTGCATGCGGCACACCAAACCTATTTATGATTTGTTGTTGAAAAAAATCATGCAGTTTTAGATTATGTACAATCCTTAATAGTAGCTTCTTCTTCCCATTTTGTTAGGTAATCAATAGAAACAATAATATAAGATTTTCCATTGGACATTGGTGTAATTGGCCCCATAAACTCAATTCCCCAAATATCGAAGGATCCTAATGATTCAATCCATTATTGTAGATCTTCCATTCTAGCATTCATTCCCCCATCATGTTGACAATGCTCACAAGATTGGATGAAACAATGGATGTCCTAAAATAATGTAGGCCAATAATATCCTTCAAACAGGATCTTGATGGTTGTTTGTCTCCTAGTGTAATGACCCCCACAAAGGACCTTCATGATCATCTTGGAGAACTTACAATTGATCTAAATCAAGAACACACCATGGAACAAAGCCATCAAGACACACTTTGTAAAGTTGTCCATTGATCTCCATAAAGTACTTGGCTTGGTGAAGAAACTGTTGTTTCTTCTTAAGGTTTAACTCTTGTGGTGTTTGTTGGGTGAGGAGATAGGTAAGAATGCTATTGTACTAGTTTTTCTCCATGGGTGATTGATTATTCACTACACTAGTAAAGAGGAATTCATTAGGGAAATGATCAGAAATTGGATACTCATCCTCTTTATTGTCCCATCACAACTGAGATAAATGATCAGCAACTACATTCTTGGTGCCCTTGCGATTGATGATCGTTAAATAAAACTCTTGTAAGATTACAAGCCATTGTATGATATGAGGGCTTACCATTGGATTATTCATGAGGAACTGAACTGCACTATGATCTATATGTATATATACTTTATATCCTAATACATAGTGTCTAAAATTTTCTAATGCAAACACTACAATCATTAATTCTTTCTCTGTGGTAGTGTAGTTAAGTTGTGCATGAACGATACTTCTAATTGCACAGTGGATGTAATAAGGATGCTTCTGATCATCTAACTATGTAAGTAGAACTCCTAAAGCATAGTTGGATGCGTTAGTCATGATATGGAATGGTTTGGACTAGTCAGGAGCTTGTAGAATGGGTGTTTCTACTAGCTTCTATTTCAGAATTTCAAAAGCTAATTCACATTCTCTGGTTAACTTAAAAGGTACATCCTTTTTTGTTAATTCCACTAATGGTTTGGAAACCTTTGAAAAGTTCTTAATAAATCTCCTATAGTAGCCAGTATGTCCAAGGAATGATCGAATATCTTTAACAGTTTTTGGTTGATGGGTAATTCCTTGGATAATTTTGATTTTCTTGGGGTCTACCTCTATCCCTGTGTGTGGGATTTTGTGTCCTAATACTACACCTTCTTAGACCATCAAATGGCTTATCTACCAGTTGAGCCTCAAATTGGTTTCTACACATCTTTTTAACACTTGCTCCAACCAGTCCAAGGCTTGATTAAAGTTTTCTTCATAAGTGAAGAAGTCGTCCATAAAGATCTCCACACCATTCCCTATCTACTATTAGAATATGCATAGAACTAGTCGTTGAAATGTTGTAGGGGCATTGCACAAGCCAAACAACATATATTTGTATGTGAACATTTCCTAAGGACTAGTGAATGTAGTCTTGGCTTGGTCTTTTAGGGCTATTTGTATTTGGTTATATCTGCTATATCCATCTAAAAAACTATAATAGTAATGCCCTACGTTGGTGTCTAAGACTTGGTCAACAAATGGCAATGGAAAGTGATCTTTGAATGTTGCCATATTTAGTAGCCCAATATCTATGCACACCTTCCATTTGCCTCCCTTTAACTAAGGGGCTAACCCATTTACTATTAGCAATGGGGTATATAAACCCATCCTTGAGAAGCTATTTAATTTCTTCCTTAACTACTTGCTTCAGCTTAGGGTTTAATTGCCTCTGTGGTTGTCTTTGAGGCTTCATGGAGGGATCAGTGTAAATTCTATGTTAACATATCCTAGGATCTATTCTAGTTAATTTAGGATATGACCAAGTGAAGGATTTCAACTATTTATTTATTACCTTTAGCAATTCTTCTTTCTATTGAGGAGCAAGCTTAGAATTGATAATTACCAATTTTCCATTTTTAAGGAACGTGTATTCCATATTGGTGGCAACAATTTCAGCTTGAGGGGCTCTTGCTTAAATTTCTCAGGGATTTCCAACTTCCCCCAGTTGATATTTTCAAGGTTAAGACTTGGAAGTTGGTAGTGGACTTACTCTAATGTGTCTATGCTATTGATGTAAGCATAAGTCAAACCCTCAGTTGGTTCCATGCATATGAGTGACTTCTTTCTTGATCAGCTATCAGCCACTGGATGTCTTCCTATCATATGGTTGTTGCATATAGGCATCTTTGTATGTTAATCACTTTTCCACACTAATTCTATGTAGGCAATGCTAAAATTTACACAAGCCATAACCTCTGCATGCAATTACACCCTATGTCACTATATGCGATGCACAAAACTTTCTTCTTCTCTATCTTTCTAAATGTATTTTTCCTTTGATATTTCTAGGAAAATATTTCAGATTCCTAGGCATGTGTTGATGGTGCTTAGCCATGCTCTTTCCGTTATGACTGGGAAGTTCCCCTTACCATTGTTTACCTAAATCATTAGGAAGTCAGCTAGGTACAACCACCCACAAATAGTGGTAACAATGTATTCCACTAGTCCCAATGGGATAGTGATGGATTGGTTGACCAACTCTAGATGGATGTTTTTCTTTTTCAATGGAGGTAGGTTCCAGGTCTTGTACATTTCTTGAGAAATCAAGTTGACACCAAAACTTGAATCCAAAAGAGCATTTCACGGTGCATTTTTAGCGATTTGTAAGTATATCAAAGGACTCGTAGGATCAGAGAATTTTCTAGGAAGGTGGCCAACTTTGATCCAATCAATGACAACATGTGTTAGCATGACCATATACATTGAGTGTGGTGATTGGTTTGAAGGAGGCTCTGAAGTTTTGATTGATACTGAGGCATCTAAGGAATCATACGCTTGTGATTGCAAGGGCTTGGTTGGACTATTGGTTCTAAAGAAAGGTCTTTTCTTCATGTAGTTGTTGGAACCAATAATAGGTTGAGAGTTAATAGCCCTCATGGCATTATGTTGCTGTGGCTGGGTAGGGATTTCACCTTGCATCACTGAAGTAGGTGGTAGTGGAGCTATTTGTGGAAGAGATGTGGGCAAATGAGAAGGATGATATGCTTGCAGAATATTGCCTCTAGAAGAGGGAGTCCCATAATACTTGTGGACTTGGTAGTGAGTTTGAGGAGTGATGTGACTAGTAGAGTTACATGGGGAGATTGGCTTCTACACGTAATATCCATATAGGTCAGGTTGTCAGTAAGGATACTGTTGCCTTGGTGGTGGCATTCCTCATGATTGTGGGTGCTGCCACTGTTGATGTTGCTTAATCATTTGTGGTGGAGTTCCACTGAGATAATATGTTAAGGGTTGGTGGAACTACCTTAGGTTACCTTGAGGATAAGATAACCTTCGGGGTGTTTTCCTTTTGTTTAATCATGGGTTGAGTGCATACACCGCAGACTTCTACAAATGTGAGATTATAGGGCAACATCCCTTAGGATGGTCATATTGACATATCTCACATCCACTATCATTGTCCATTTCCAAATCCACAACCTCTTCAATGATGGAAACTTTTCCCTTACCCTTGCTACATCTATGTTTAGCCTCTTTCTTTTTTCTTTTCTCACTACCTTGCTCTCTAGACTCCTCTACTATTTTAAGAACAATTTGAAATCTATTGTCTAGGGAATCCCATATTTGATCTACCTTTGCCGAAACTTTGGATGTCATCTTTTTATCAGGTAAATATTTCCTATTCACCATCTCTTCGAGTGGTGACTCTTCTTCATCCTCACAAAATCTTACTCCCCTCTTCCAAAGGGAAGGATCTCGATTATACTCTTCCACACTTTCTCTCTTTCATAGCTCACCTTCTTCCTTGGCAACTTGCTCCAATAGTCTTTAAATTTGATGGGACCTAAGTTCGGATAGTCTCCCTTGGACATAAGTCCCAAGGGTTCTTCTCGTTTCATGCCTAAGCCCATCCACAAGATGGCATAATTGATCCCATTGAGAATAACCATGTCCAAGACAACGATGTAACAGTGCATAGTATTGGCCCATGGTAGCATCCAAGGGTTCATGTCCTCCTTGTTTCTAACCTTGGATTTTCTTTAGTAAGTTAGACACTCAGGAGTATGTTTGGTACTTGTCATTAAATAGTTCTAACATAGTACTCCACCTATGAATGGATTCCAATTCTAAAGAACAGTACTAACTTTCTCCTTCTTTAACTAATGTCTATGGGAACAACTTAAGTTTTTGTCATTCATTCTCTATGTTCTGTAAGGCACACGCATCATGGAATGCTTGTAAATGATTCTAAATATCAACGTTGTATCCCCCTTCAAATCGTGGGATGTTGTTCATATCTAATCTCTTGATCCTACTATCTTTCTGATGCCTTGTTGGAATTCTAACAGCCTCAATTATGTCCAACATGCTTTGAGTAGCGAGGAGGGGTTCATCATGATCATCTCGTCCATGGCATCTATGATGCCTATGTTATTCTCTACTCTTCCTTCTTCTCTGTCATGACTCTCTAGAGTGTCCTCGTCCCCTTTCTTGGCTGTTTCGTCTATGACTTCCACTTTACCTACACTTATCCTCATGGTCTTTTTCCTTATGATCGCATTCAAATATTGAAGGAGAGGGTAAAAGAGATGATGAAGGTGAAGAAGAAGGAGAACCATCATCATGATAATGTCTGCTACCTTCTCTTCTACGATCTCGACCCCGATCGCGATTGTGATTAGAATGTCCACCTTTATCATGAGTTCATGCCCTTTTTCGAGCCCTTTGTGCCCATGGGTATCAGAACTTGGGTTATGAATAGTGCAATGAAGGTTTTGATACATAAACCCTTGGCCAAAGTCAAGGGGAGGAACATCGTTGTATGGCCAACTACCTGAGGTAGGTTCACCACCCTCATTTTTGCTTAAGACATGTGAGGCATCCTGGGACCACTTACCCTTCAAAGACTTATGATGTCTCTCTTATTGCAAGTCCCTTTGACATTGTGCCTCTATGGGATGGTATTCTCTCGAGTTATGGTCTTGCACAATGTATTCTGCGTGTAAGTGCGGCATGCCAATTCATGTGAGAGCATAAAGAAGCATGCTCGAGACTGAACGATCAGGAGGTAACACTATGTTACCTTCTAAGTCTCGCTAATGTAGTTGTTTGTCTTGATGGAGGATAAAGGTGAAGTCTATTATATACTCATTGGGATGAATATATACCACTCAAACTTGTTAAGGGACTAGTGGATCAACGTCATGTGTATTACACTGCTGACTTTTTCCTGTTTCAGACTTAGGCGATAAGGCGCTTTCATACGAAGAAGGAGACATACTTGTCTATTCAGTGTGCAATGTATTCTTGTTTATTATTTTCTCAACCAACCCTAAGGGTTTGTTCCAATGATGTAAATGATTTCCTATGTTCTAATTAGTGCACAAACAACTAAGTCCCTGTTAACAGTGCCAATGATGAGCAATGAGATACCCCTATGCTTAACCATACGAATACGAGCATTTCATGCATGATCCGATCAAATTCCAAGGACTAAGTGCTTATGCGCCCTTGTGGAATAAGGACAAGTTGGTTGATCGTTGTCTTCCCAAGCTTACATGTATGTCACGATTGTATGATTAAGTACGCTTAAGGCATACGATTTTTATAGCTTTTATGTTTTTATGTCCTATGCTAGTAGGGAAGGAAAGAGGTAACTAAGTGACTAATTTAACTTAACTACTCATTAACTAAGTTCTAACTAATCCTAACACCAACATCTATTCCCACTTTCCGTACACATCCTAAACTAGTGCAACACTGCTGGGATTACCAAATGCTAATCGTTATTGGGTTACCAAGCATTACACGCATGCTCAAAGTGATCGTGCTTGTGTAATTTAATGATTTTCTTAACTGATCAAAATGAATTGCTGTGCTAATAATAGAAATGTAAGGTGCATAAAATAAAATAAATTCATAAGAAAATAAAATAAAATAAATGCGTAAGAAAACAAATCTCAAGTGCTCCAAGGATAAATTGAAGAGCTCATCTTTATTGTCGTACACAAGGTGTGCTCAGGTACACAATGCTCGAATAAAGATCCGTCCACACTTAGACCTCCTACTACAGGCACTTGAAAAATACTCCAACTTTCAAACAGACTACAAGAGTTTTGCTACTTGACTACTAAAAGACTTCTTTTCAATTGTGCACCTGGGCACTGTATTTATAGGATTGGGAGCAACTACTCTAGTAATTAGAGTAACTACTCTAATAATTAGAATAACTACTAAAGTACTTGCTAGAGTAACCACTCTAGTAATTAGAATAACTACTAGAGTAACCGTTGGAGTAACCACTCTAATAATTAGAATAACTACTAGAGTAGCCACTTAAGTAAATAGAGTAATTGCTAGAGTAACTGCTCTAATAATTAGAATAACTGCTAGAGTAACCACTAGAGTAATTGATCTCATCAAGTAATATGTAACTACATTATCTAATTTTAGTAATATATAATTACATTACCTAATTTTTATTAATATTTAACTATATTATTTTTGATAACTTTTCTACCCCTCTTGAAAACACTAACTCTGGCAGTGTAACTAATGATATGCCATAGTGAACTTAAGGCTATCTGCAAGGGTTATGTATTAAATCTTAAAACTTAAAATGTTGAATTTATAATACCATTGAATTATAAGGTACCTTGATGATAAATCTGATCTCACCATTGAGTTCAAAAGAGTGAAAAATGTTAGAAATGACTATTCATATGTTGAAAATGGACATCGTATGCTTGAGTTATGTGAAAATCAAACTTTTAATGAGTTATGATGTCAAGGCCACGGCTACCTGTGGTTGGTAATTTTGTTTTAAATTTTTATTTTATTTTATTTATTTATTTATTTTTTAAAATATTATATATAATAAAGTATTGGGGCTCAGGTTTGAACCTGAGACCTCATGCTTGATTTTTTTCTTTTTTAATCAAACTTGTGGGAGCTTGGGTTTGAACCCATGAACCCATGACCTCTTGTTCAAAATTAAAGTTTGTGTGTGTGTTTTTATTTATTTATTTATTTTTTAATAATTGATTATTATTATTTTATTTCACCTTGCCTTGACGGTTAAGCTGGTTAGGCCAATGACAGGGTAAGGGTTTGGTAAGGGCAAATGGTGATTCTAGGTTGATTCTTGATCCCAAAACTTTTTTTAAAAAATAAATTTTGTTTTGTTCATATAATAAAATAATAATTTTATAATTTAATATTATCTTAATGCACTTATAATGAAAAACTTTAAACGTCAATATCTCTCAAATCGTAAATCAGATTGAGAAAAAATTTATACTGTTGGAATCATCTCGACAAGTACTATGCGTTGGACATAGTTTTAGGTCCAAAAATGAAGTTGATTTTCCAAAATTAATAAGGACCAAACTAGCCTATTTTGTTGGATTGACATTTCTAGGCTGACATATGGTAACTGGAATATTCTAGATTATTTGGATAGTAAATTTCAACAAAACAAAATCAATTCAGGTTATGGTTACTAACTTTCTTAAAAGAAATTTGACAATGATCCTAATTGATTAATAATTATAATATTAAGATGGGTAAAAGTTACTTGGACAGTATTTCATTATCTTACCAACATCTCTTATAATTGATGAATTTTGATGAGGTGTGATCAAATCTTCATTGGTTAATGATATCCATGAAAGAAATTTTGTTGGTTGTTGGGATTTAGATGTCTGATCCATTTTTCATGAAGTCAATGGAAAGGTGTCTTCTGACTTGCATCACAAATATATGGTTCATTTGGTGATAATCAGTGGCTTTCCATGTGTTGTGACTTCAAGGTTCATCATGAAGTTCATACTGTAGTTTGGCCCATGGTTCTGAATGGTCCTTGGGTCATGGTTTGCTCTAATAACAATTGTGACATCCCATCCTTGAATGTCATGGCAAACATCAAATATACAATATATTAAACATTATGCATACGAAGAAAACATACCAAATGCAAAATATAAGTAATATTCAGCATTATGTATAAAGGAAATAATAGGAAAAATGCAAAAAAGAAAATAAAAGAATGCTTTATTGATATGGAAGAGTGTATTCGGATCATTCTCTGAGAGTGTTTCTTGGGGTTTTCTTCCTTTAGCATCTATCCCTTAGAGGCAATCCAACACTGCCACCATGGTTAGATCTATAACCTACCTAGAAGGGTGGGCCAGTCCCCTTCTTATTCCACTTCACCTGGCTTTTGTGACTTGCCTATATCAGCTCTACCACCCCATGACTTGCCTGAACCGGCTCCGCCATTCCCCATGCTAGCACGACCTCTAACCTTGGGTATAAATGCCTTAGGTCAAACCCCCAAAGGTTCCTCAAGAGACATGTCAATTATTACAACATATACTTTCAGATCTTAATCACAACTACCCTTTTTGGGTCTTGTTAAGATAACAATAACACTTGTTATGAAAAGACACTAGCTTCATTAGGCAACTGCATCATTTGGGAATGGGGATGTGACATTAATGCTAGGGTAGGTGATGCTGATGCTAGTCCTAGTGATGTTAACATTAGCATTAGGATGCTGACATATGCTCCCAGTAATACAAGTGTTGAGATTGAGTTTATGTACTATAGATGATCCTAAAATGGCCATGGAGAATGCAAATGACATAGTTGATGCAAGAACTACTACTTTGAATCTTTTGAAATTTAAAAGTTACTTTTAAAAATTAGAAAAATGGCTTGGAATTAGTGTTAAATTTGGTATTTATAGGGCTATGATTCCACAAAAACATCTAGAGTTTAGAATTGTTAACTTGAAGTTCATTTTTAGCAACTTTAACTTGCATGCGCAAGCAAGTAACACTAATGACACTAGCTAATGCTAGATGATGTTGATTTCAGCATCACTAGGATGAAACATATTATTTTGAACCTCAAAAAACCTCTAAACTTGTTAAAACTTATGCTCATTTCCCTAGGAATGATGTGGGCTACTTGCCAGAGATTTGATGGAGGTAGAATTAAGGTCAAGAAATCTATTTTTGAGCGCTCAAGTGCAAGTAATGCTAATGCTAATGCTAGCAATGCCTAGCATAACCTAGATGATACTTACTATTTTAAAAATTAGAAAAGCCTCTAAACAGGTCAAAATTGATGTTCATCCTCTTGGAGATGGTCTATAACACCTTCCATGAGACTATAGAAGTCTAAAATGCTACTTGTGATAATGATTTAAAGGGAATTTTGATGATCCAAGGGAAATGTGCAAACATTAAGACCATACTTGTCCTAGTTATTGAAACATTAAAAATGTGAGTATAATGTTTAGAAAGTTAAGAAAGAAATTATTCAGTGTCATTAGATATATGGAATCTATTTTCATATCATTTGATTCTAGTAGATGTTGTTTTGTTAAAATAAATCTTCTTAATCATGAAAATAAATTGGTATTATAAGTAGGTAAGAATACTTATATTCAACCAATTACATATTATAATCTCCCTAATTCTTGTGATTTTTGTCATTGTCAAGGACATTTGGTTAATGCTTATTCTTAATAACTTAAGAAAAAATATATAGGAAAATAAAAAATTGTGTTGAAATTAAAAATGGCAAGAAAATAATTTAAAGTTAAAAATACAAAAAATCAAGTTATCATTCATCATCAAAATTGTCATATGGCAATAAAGAAACTATAGAGAATAGAAGCTTTAGTAAATATCTCTATGTATACTACAAGAAGTAGTAACAAATTTTTCCTTAACTAACAAAAATATTATTCACTCAATGAACAAAAATAGTGGTGACAAGAAAGGTTATAGCTAATAACAAAGATTTTCAACATAATTTTAACATTAAAAAATTTTGCAACCATTTTTTGGTGAATCTTATTTTAATACAAATATTGATATGTAATTGATGAGCTACGATATTGCGTACGCGATATTGCATCTGCCCCTACGATATCATGTACACGATATCATGGCCTTCCATAATGTCTATAAATAAGAGGCGGCTTTTCTTGTTTTAGGCACTTAGACTTAGACCCTTAGCCAAACTCTTGCAGTTTTACCATTCCAGAGTTAGAATAATTTCCATGTGCCCACAGTAGGAGTCTCAAAGTAAATGGATCTTTATTTGAGCAAATTGTACCTGAGCACACATTTGTGTATGGAAATAAAGACGAACTTTATGATAAACCTTGTAGCATATGGAATAAGCTAAATAGTGATTAATTATTGTTAAATGTTTAAATGCTTTCCTAGTTAATTAATCTCTCTCGACCCTTGACTCTCCTAGTTAAGTGCACTTAGTACGACCACTTCGAGCATGTGTGTAATGCTTGGTAACCTAGTAAAGAGTAGCATTTGGTAATCCCAGCAGCGTTGCACTGGTTCAAGGTGTGTGCGGCAAGTGGGAACGGATACTGATGTTAGGACAATTAGAACTTAGTTAGTGAATAGTTAATGAAAGTTAGTCACTTAGCTCTCTTCACCTTCCCCTATTAGCATAAGACATTAAAAAGATAAAAGATATAAAAATCATATACCTCAAGCTTACTTAATCATACAACCGTGACAATACAAGTAAGTTTGGGAAGACAGTGATTGATTAACCTTAAGTGTTCCATTAAGGTGCGTAAGCACTTAGTCCTTGGAGTTCAACTGGATCACACGTAAGACGCACGTATTCGTATGGTTGAGTGTAGGGGTACCTCGCCACTCATCATTAGCACCATTGCCGGGGACTTAGTTGTTTGTGCGCTACGTAGAACATAGGAAATCATTCATATCGTTGGCATGCTAGAATGAACCCTTAGGGTTGATCAAAAGAAAAATAAGACAATGGTAAAAAGCACACCGAACAAGACAAAAATGTCTTCTTCTTCACAAAAAAGCACTTCATTGCCTAGGACCAATACAAGAGACAGTCGACGGCACAACAAACATAACCAAGATCTGCTAGTTCCTCAACAGTTCCGTGTGGTATATATTCATCATGACGAATATGTACCTAACTTTACCTTTATTCTCCATCAAGATGAACAACTGCATTGGAGAGACTTGGAGGGTAACATAGTGTTGTCACCAAATAGATTGGTCCCCAACATGCTCCTTCATGCTCTCGCACGAATAGGCATGTTATAGTTATACACAGAATATGTTGCATGCAACCATAACATAAGGGATTATCATCCCACAGAAGCGCAACGTCAACGGGACTTGTGACAGGAGAGTTACCACGCATCTTTGAAGGGTAAATGGCCCATAACGTTCCACATGTCTTGAGCGAAATTGAGGATGGTGAACTAGTTTTAGCAAGTTCCCCAACAAATGATGTTCCCCCTCCTAACGATGGTCAAGAGGTGGTGTATCAGAATCTCCACTCCATAATTCACAACCATGGTTCTGATCCCCACAAACACCAAGTGTTCAACGAGGAAACACAAACATATGATAAGGGTGGGCATTTTGATCATAATCACGATTGGGGCTGAGACCACTGAAGAGAAGGTAGAAAACATCATCATGGTGATGGTTCTCCTTCTTCTTCATCTTCATTGTCACATTCACCCTCTTCTTTAGTATCAGGACACAGTCGTAAGGAACCTAACTGTGAGGATAAGGGTAAATAGAGTGAGAAACCTCAACAAAAGAGTCGAGAATAAGGATGAGGGCACTCTAGAGAATCACAGCATGGAAGAAGGAAGACTAGGAAACCACGTAGACATCATAGATGCTATGAACGAAATGACCATGAAGAACCCCTACTCGCAACCCGAAGCATGTTAAACATCACGGAGGCCATAAGAGTTTCCACAAGGCACCAAAACGATAACAAGATCAAGAGGTTAAACATGAATAACATCCCATGATTTGAGGAGGGATACAACGCTGATCCTCAGAACCACTTACAAGAATTTCCTAATGCATGTGCCTTGCAGAACATCGAGAACAAATGGAAAAAAATAAAGTTGTTCCCAAGGACACTAGTAAAAGAAGCAGAAAGTTGGTACTAGTCCTTAGAATTGAAATCCATTTAGAGGTGGAGTACAATGCTAGAATTGTTTAATGATAAGTATCAAATGTACTCTTGGGTGTCCAACCTGTGAAAGAAAATTCAAGGATGGAAGCAAGAAAATCACAAACCCTTGGATGCTGCCATGGACCGTTATTATGCACTATTACATTGTTGCCCGGGCGATGGTTACGCACAACGAGATCAACTACGCCATCTCGTAGATGGACTTAGGCATGAAACCAGGAGAACCCTTGGAACGTATGCCCAAGGGAGATTATTAGAGCTTAGGTCCCATCAGGTTCTTAGATTGTTGGAGCAAGTAACCAAGGAAGAAGGAGAGCTATGTAAGAGAGAAAGTGCGTAGGAGTACAACCATTATCCTTCCCTCTGAAAAAGGGGAGTGAGATTTTGTGAGGAGGAGGAAGAGTCACCACTTGAAGATATTGTGAATAGGAAAACCTTTCCACTCCAAAATTAACAACATAAGTGTCAGAAAAGGTAGACCAAATGTGGGACTCCCTAGATAGTAGATTTGAAAAGTTCTTAAAATTGTAGAGGAGTCTAAGGAGTGAGGTAGTGACTATGATAAAAATAAAAAGAGGGACATGGACCATGCATGTAACACAGGTAAGGGTAAAATGGCCATCACCGAAGAGGTTTTGGATTCTAATATGGACAATGATAGTGGATGTGAGATATGCCAATACAACCATCCAAAGGGATGTTGCCCAGTAATCTCACATATACAAGAGTCTGGGGTGTATGCACTCAACTCATGACTTAACAAATGGCAAGCACCCCGACGGTTACCTTATCCTCAAGGTAGTTCCACCAAATTTTAACATATTATCCAAGTGGAACTCCATCACAACCTATTGAGCAACACTAGCAGTGGCAATATCCATAGTCATGGGGGATGCCACCACCATGGCAACAATACCCTTACCGGCAATCGAATCCATATGGCTATTACATGTAGTAGCCAATCTCTCCACGTTACTCTGTTGGTCATGTGACACCACAATGTTACTACCAAGCTTAGGAGTATTATAGGATTCCTTATCCTAAGAGAGACAACCCCAGACATACCATCCTCCAAACCCATCCGAAACTCTCACACCAATAGCTCCATTACCACTCGCTCCAGCAATGCAAGGGGAACTCCCCACTCAACCACAACAACGCAATGTCATAAGGGTTGTGAATCCCCAACCCAAAGTTGGTTCTAACGACCTTATGAAGAAAAGATCTTTTATTCAGAACCAACAATCCAACTAAGCCCTCACCATCACAAGTAGTTGAACATCTAAACACTTCCCTTCCAAATAAGGCTTCGAGGCCTCCTTCAACCTAAAAATTAAGCTTAACGCACACAGTTATGTTAACACATGCCATTACTGATTAGATTAAGGTTGGCCACCTTCCCAAGAAATTATCTAATCTTGGAAGTCCTCTAATCTATCTCCAAGTCGCTGGGAATGAACCATGTAAAGCTCTTCTGGACTCAGGTTCCAGAGTCAACCTAATATCACAAGAGATGTATAAAGCCTGGAAGCTGCCTCCATTAAGGAAGAGTAACATTCAACTAGAGCTAGCCAACCAGTTCATCATTGTCTCCTTCAAACTTGTGGAGGACATTGTTACCACTGTATGTGGGTGGTTGTATCCAACTGATTTCCTAGTGATACAAGTAAACAATGGTAAGGGGGACTTCCTAATAATAATGGAAAGAGCATGGCTAAATACTATAGATGCATGTCTAGGAATCGACAATTTTTTCCTAGAAATATCCAAGAAGAATACTTTTGAAAAGATCGAGAAGAAGAAAGTTCCATGCATCATATATAGTGACACAAGGTGCCATTGCGTGCAAAAATCATGGGTTATGCAAAGTTTAGCATTTCTTGCATGCAATCAGTGTGCACAAGACATTAATATACAAAAGTGCCTGTATGCAGTAGCCACATGACAAGAAGACACCTAGTGGCTAATGGCTGATCAAGAGAGCAATTCGCTAACATGCATAGAACTAACTAAGGGAATAACTAGTGCATACATTGAAAGCATAGAGACATTGGAGCAAGTTTGTTGCCAAATTCCAAGCCTTAACCTTGAAAACATCAACTAGGGGAAGTTGGAAATTCCTAAGAGATTTAAACAAAAGCCCCTAGATTTGAAACCATTTCCCACTGATCTGGAGTATATGATGCTCAAAAATAGAAAATCGGTGATCATCAACGCAAGACTTGTTCCTAAACAAAAAGAAAGATTGCTGAAAGTGATAAACAAATGGTCAAAAGCCTTTTCCTGGTCATACCTTAAGTTAACTGGAATAGATCCTAGGATATGCTAGCATAGGATTTACATGGATCCTTCCATGAAACCTCGAAAACAACCGTAGAGAAAATTGAATCAAAAATTGAAGCAAATAGTAAAATAAGAAATAGAACAGCTTCTTAAGGCTGGTTTCATATATCCCATTGTTGATAGTGAATGGGTTAACCCTCTGGTGATCGTGTGTAAAAAGGAAGGCAAATGGAGGGTGTGTATAGATTTTAGGTTGTTGAACATGGCAACATTTAAGGATCACTTTCCATTTCCATTCATTGACCAAGTCTTAGACACCATAGCAGGGCATTGCTATTATAGTTTTCTAGATGGCTATAGTGGATACAACCAAATATAGATAGCACTAGAAGATCAAGCCAAGACAACGTTCACCAGTACTTGGGGAACGTTTGCATATAAACAAATGTTGTTTGGATTGTGCAATGCTCCTGCCACATTTCAACGTTTAGTTCTAAGCATATTCCAATAGCAGATAGGAAATGAAGTGGAAGTATTTATGGATGACTTCTTCACTTATGGAACAAGCTTTGAAAAGATGTGTAGAAACCAGCTTAAAGCTCAACTGGTAGAAAAGCCATTTGATGGTCCAAGAAGGCATAGTACTTGGGCATAAGATTTCACATTCAGAAATAGAGATAGAACTAGATAAAGTTAGGGTCATCCAAGGAATCACTTGACAACTGGAAACTATCAAAGACAATCGGTCATTCCTTGGACACACTAGCTACTATAGGAGATTCATTGAGAACTTCTCCAAGATTGCCAAACCGTTGGTAGAACTAATGAAGAAGGATGCACCATTTGAATGGACTAGGGAATGTGAATGAGCATTCCAAACTCTAAAATAAAAGCTTGTAGAAACTCTCATTCTACAAGCTCTTGACTGGTCCAGACTGTTCCATATAATGACTGACATGTCTAATTATGCCTTAGGAGACGTACTTACACAGTTAGATGACCAAAAACATCCTTACTATATCCACTGTGCACAACTTAACTACACAACTATAAAAAAGGAATTAATGGTTGTAGTGTTTGCACTAGATAAGTTTAGGCACTATGTGTTAGGTTACAAAGTGTTCATCCATATAGATCATAGTGCAATTAGGTTCCTCATGAACAAGCCAACGATTAGCCCTTGTATTATATGATGGCTAGTAATCCTACAGGAGTTCTATATAATGATGATCAATTGCAAGGGCACTGAAAATGTAGTTGCAAATCATTTATCTTGGTTGCACTAGGACAACAAGGAGGATGAATATGTAATGTTTGATCATTTTTTTGATGAAGCTCTCTTTGCCGATGTAGTGAATAACCAACCCAAGGAGATGAATTGGTATAGTAGCATTCTCACCTATCTCCTTATCCAAAAAACACCACAGGAGTTGGACTTTAGAAAGAAACAATAGTTTCTTCACAGAGCCAAGTACTTCATGGAGATCAACAGACAACTTTACAAAGTTTGTCCTGATGGCTTGGTTCAATGGTGTGTGCCTGATGTGGACCAACTAAGAGTTCTCCAAGAAGCTCATGAAAGCCCTTGTGGGGATCACTATGTAGGGAGACAAACAACTATTAAGATCCTACTTGTAGGATATTACTGGCCAACATTATTTTAGAATGCCCATCAATTTTTCCAATCCTGCAAGCACTGTCAACATGATGGAGGAATGATTTCTAGAATGGAGGGTTCACAAAAATGGATTTAACCTTTAGAAACTTTCGACACTTAGGGAATAGACTTTGTGGGGTCCATTACACCAATGTCCAATGGAAAAGCTTACATCATTGTTGTCGTAGACTATCTAACAAAATGGGCTGAAGCAACTGCTGTTATAGACTGCACATCATCTACAGCTACACAATTTGTACAACAACAAATCATAAATAGGTTTGGTGTACCACGTGCACTCATTATCCGAGATGAGTGCACGTGGCACACCAAAGAGATGAGTGCACGTGGCATACCAAAGAGATAATTTGGATGGTTAAGTATCAACCAAGAGATAAGGTCCTCTACTGGAACCCCACACATGTGCCACAACACACAAAATTTCAAACATTGTGGAAAGGGCCTTACATTATTCATACAACCTTTTTCCTCAGGGGCCATGACCATCTACAAACCTGAAAGCCCTAATAAGAGATTACTAGTCAATGTGCAACAACCCAAACCCTTTCATGAACTTAGAACAACTAGTGCACATAATACCTCTGAGAGAGGATGACCTTGCTCATTATTTCAGATCTCCTCCTTTCAACTCAGTCATGGGGGAGATGGCCACCTATGTTGATTAGTTGAGGCCCTTAGTTCCTTTTTAGGTTTTTTTTTACATATTTTTGTTTTACAAATTTATTTAACTTTTCTTGTTTTTTTTTTTTGCAACATCGTTCATAATTTTTCGTTTATTTGTATGCTTATTTATTTTTTTAGGTTTGTCACCTAATAAATGCTCTTGATGATGGTATGAACTATATTCCATTGATTGCTAATGTTTAGTTTTTACCTTTGAGTTATGATGTTGATACTAAGGTATGGTTCTTTTGATATAACAGGCAATAAGTCCACATCATCCATTCATACATGAATTTCTATGGTCTCTCTTCACTTGGAACTATATAGTCCCTTTCTTTAAATAATAGGACTATCAATGAATTGGTAACTGAGCATTTCTCAAACTAAGGAAGTACTCAAGGATTGAAAAGGATGTGACTTCAAGGCGATTTGATGCATTTATGCTAGCCTTTCTCTTGGGTGCTTGGATGTTTTCTTCTTGAGTTTTCCTTGCCATTCTGACATTGCTCCATTATTAGGAAGTTGAGCTAATAAAAATAATAAGTCTTTGCATGGTGTGGTTCTCATGCAAAAAAAGAAAAAAAGAAAAAAGTGTGAGAATTCAAAGCACACCCCTTAGATGAAATAATCATCTAGGCTACAAGCACTAGTTATGGAACTAAACACACATGTTGCCGCTAACTAAGGCCCTTTCTTACTCCCTACTTACTCCTTTTTCGTTTTATTGAATGGTGGTGAATTTTTGGCGGAAGCATTCTTGTTACTTCAAGTGGATGGATTGGCCAAATGTATTAATGTGAAGTCACTGGAAGTGGATTTTTTGAGGCTGGATTTGGAATGAGATCTACTAAGCCACATTAGCCATTAATACACAAGGGGTTGTACACCACCTTGTTCTTGAGACTCCATTCCATTCTCTTCTTTCCATCCTTCTTTGTTCATTTTTTGCCTCATTGCTGGTTGTATCAATAGTCCATATGCTGGTTGATGCATTGTTTTCTTTTTGGTAAATTCTTATGGTTAATAATTTAACTCTTGCTTCCAAATGGCATTTCTAGAGCCTAGAGACTCTTTGAATGTGGGATTGTTAGGGCATTATGGGCATGAGCTTGCTTTGGGGAGGACCCACTGGAATTCCTATTTGGTGCATTAGTTAAATTCTTTCCCTTAAAATTTTTTGCAATCAACATTTATTTTGTTCATTTCCATCCCTGACATCCATTTTATCGGCATTGCCATTGTTTCTTTTTCTCCATATTTTCTATTCCTTATCTTTTTCCATTCTTTATCTACTAAAGGATTGCTTTTAGTCATGGGGGTCCTGGTCCAATTTTTTTGATTTTCTCTTAACCCTTACACCTTGGGTAGTCACCAGTGTTATATCTTCAGAATCTGCATTAGCCATATCACAACTCATCCAATGGACCTTACACCAAAGCAAGGTATCAATTACATTGTGATTCATATATCCTTGCTAATATAAGATTGTGTTGTGTGTGTAGATGGCAAACATACAACAATGGATTGGATCTAGAGGGAACACTTGGAATGGACTAGTGTTGGAGTAGTTATGCAAGAAATAAGATTGATGGTGTGGTTATGAATGGACAACGAAAGGCGCAATCTTGGCATCGACAACAACACATCTTCTTCTTTTCTCTCTCTTATCTCTCAGCTGCCAAATAAGGTTGGATGTCAAATGTGTATAGTGTTCACTCTTGTTGTCATGAACACTAATATTTTCATGTATTGTAATGATGATCCATTCACATGTCACCCTATTCACCATTAGTGTCATTCAAGTTAATAATCCCATACCTTCCCAATATTTTGTAAGGAACTCAAGGATGAGTTTTCATTCA
>MNCI01026832.1:133828-143929 GCA_015680685.1 Gnetum montanum
GATCTAGAGGGAACACTTGGAATGGACTAGTGTTGGAGTAGTTATGCAAGAAATAAGATTGATGGTGTGGTTATGAATGGACAACGAAAGGCGCAATCTTGGCATCGACAACAACACATCTTCTTCTTTTCTCTCTCTTATCTCTCAGCTGCCAAATAAGGTTGGATGTCAAATGTGTATAGTGTTCACTCTTGTTGTCATGAACACTAATATTTTCATGTATTGTAATGATGATCCATTCACATGTCACCCTATTCACCATTAGTGTCATTCAAGTTAATAATCCCATACCTTCCCAATATTTTGTAAGGAACTCAAGGATGAGTTTTCATTCAGTCATGGGGGTATGATGAGTCGCGATATCGTGTTTGCCCCCACAATATCATGACCCACCTCAATGTCTATAAATAAGAGGTGGCTTTCCCTATTTTAGGCATGTAGACTTAGACCCTTAGCCAAAGTCTTGCAGTTTTACCATTCCAGAGTTAGAATAATTTCCATGTGCCCGTAGTAGGAATCTCAAAGTGAATGGATCTTTATTTGAGCAAATTATACCTGAGCACACATTTGTGTACAGAAATAAAGATGAACTTTTTGATAAACCTTGTAGCATATGGAATAAGCTAAATAGAGATTAATTATTGTTAAACGTTTAAATGCTTTCCTAGTTAATTAATCTCTCTCGACCCTTGACTCTCCTAGTTAAGTGCACTCAATATGAACGCTTTGATCACATGTGTAATGCTTGATAACCTAGTAATGAGTAGCGTTTGGTAATCCCAGAAGCATTGCACTAGTTTAGGGTGTGTACGGCGAGTGGGAACAAATACTGATGTTAGGACAATTAGAACTTAGTTAGTGAATAGTTAATGAAAGTTAGTCACTTAGCTCTCTTCACCTTCCCCTATTACCATAAGACATTAAAAAGATAAAAGATATAAAAATCATATACCTCAAGATTACTTAACCATACAACCGTGACAATACAAGTAAGTTTGAGAAGACAATGATTGATTAACCTTAAGTGTTCCATTAAGTTTGTAAGCACTTAGTCCTTGGAGTTTGACCGGATCAGACGTGAGATGCTGGTATTCGTATGGTTGAGTGTAGGGGTACCTTGCCACTCATCAGTAACCATACCTTCTATTTTCAATCTTTTTGTTATTTTAAGTTCAAGTACGGATGTTAAAAATGATATAAATATTGTTTGAACTAAGACCTTCCTCCCTATTAATATGTAATTTTCTTATTTTAATTTTTAAAGAATCAATTATAAAGTTGTATACCTAAGCAGACATTCTTAAAATTGGAATGCTTTTCATTTCCATGTTATTTTTTATGTTTTCTACTCAATCTTAAGCATGTGATGTGCTTTGAAGTTTTTCATTATCATTAATTTTTTTTCAAGTTTGTACACCATGGCCCCCACACCCCCTTCCCTCTCCCCTACTCCCCCACACACACCCCCCTACCCTTTTCCCCCACTTTCAAATTACATGAGTCTTCTTTCATCATTTAAGTAGTGGTATATGGCTTTAGAGTTTAGCTAATTGTCTTGTTAGGTAAGAGTTTGCAAATTTGTGTCACACTTAAGGCATCATTATATTCTTGTATAATTTTTCTAATGTATCTTGTTAGTAGAATATTTTATGGTATGCTAGTTAAAAAAAACCTAAAATTTTGGCATAAAACATCTTTGAAAAATATTTATCATTTTAGCATGTGGTGTCCACACCCTCAAATTCAAAAAAAAAAAAGAATTATAAATTGAAGATTTAATTACATAAACATTCTATAAGCCTCTACGAATACTTTTAAAAAGAAGATAGAAGAAAAATCAAGATTTATTCTATACAATCACCAAATTTGAAGAAAAGAAAGAATAAAATCATATTTCTTTAAAACTTTTGATAAAGAATTTTTGCATATGCTATAACATGGTAGTTGTGATGTCATACCTGCGATTTCATAGGTATTTGTCTAGCATTGTAGATATGTTGTATTTGGGACTATAAAAAGTCTATAAATGCCATCAAACTACCACATTAAATGCATCATTTTGTCATATTTGTAGTAATGCTCTTTATCTCTATAGAAGTTAGAATTTGTCATAGAATGCCCACAATGTGAACTTAAATCATGTTCAAATGATTATGTACCTAGATACATTTTATGAACAACAATAAGATCGAGACTAGTATACCTTCATTGTAGTACTTGGCTTAATTTAATGCTTTTTATAATTGTAGTTTAATTTCTTGTTCCTTTACTTTTCGTGCATGTAGTTAATTATTTTTGTTGCATCACACAATAGTTATGATAGCATATGTATAACTAGTTTTGAGCATAACAAGTATGATCTACTAATCCCAACAATGCTTTTACTTAGTTCACCCAATAGTAATCACTTGGTAATGTAACAATGATTATGTGAATTTAGGTGTGTATGTAAAACCAAGAGTAAATGCTTATTCCCTAGGATAGATTGGCTTATTAATTCTCTTGTAGATTAATTAGATTAAATTTTAATATTTCAATATTTTATTAATACTTCGTTATAGACTTAGTAACATTATGATCATATGTCTTAATTTTACTTAATCATATGTATAAGAGCCATGCAAGTATAATTGGTAAGATAGTGATGAGCCGTGAGGTAAGTGTTTCATGCACGATCTGGTTGAATTCCAAGGACTAAGTGCTTATGTGCCCTTGTGGAACAAGGATGGGTTGGTTGATTGTTGTCTTCCCAAACTTAGTTGTATGTCATGATTGTATGGTTAAGTAAGCTTAAGACATATGGTTTTTATAGCTTTTATGTTTTTTATGTCCTGCTGCTAATAAGGGAGGAGAGAGAGAGATAACTAAGTGACTAATTTAAGTTAACTACTAATAAACTAGGCTTTAAACTAATCCTAACACCAGTATCCATTCTCACTTGCTGTACACATCTTGAACCAATGCAACACTACTAGGAATACCAAACACTAATCATTACTGGGTTACCAAGTGTTACACGCATGCTCAAAGTGATCGTACTATGTGTGTTAATAACAAAAATGTAAAGCGCATAAAAAAAATGAAGAAGAAAATAAAATGAAGGAAATGAGTAAGAAAACAAATCTCAAGTGCTGCAAGGATGAATCCAATAGCTCGTCTTTATTTCTGTATAGAAGGTATTCTCAGGTACACAATGCTCAAATAAAGATTTGTCCACACTTACACCTCCTGCTGCAGCCACTTGGAAAATACTCTAACTACAAAATTTTCACTACTTAACTCCTAAAAGAGTTCTAAAAGACTTCCCTTGAAAGACTTCCTTACTAAATTATGTGCCTGGGCACTATATTTATAGACTTGGGAGCAACTACTCTAATAATTAGAAAAACTACCACTCTAATTTTAGATAAACTGCCACTCTAATAATTAGAATAAACCACTGGAGTAACCACTCTCAACATATCACCATGACTAAATGGAAACTCATCCTCGAGTTCCTTACAAAATATTGGGAAGGTATGGGATTATTGACTAATTGACAACTAACGGTGGAATGGGATGATAGACTCAACATGCCTAGTGAATGGATCAATAAGCATATTACAACATTAGTGTTCATGACCATTGTGGTAAACACTCGTACATAAATGACATCCAAGCCTTTATTTGGTAGCTTATAGAGAAAGAGAGAGAAAGAAAATGAAGCGTGTTGCCACCAATGCTAAGATTGCACCTTCCATTGTTTATCCATAGCCATGACACCAAACTTGCTCCTTTAGTAAATGCTCTAGTTCTGGTCCATCCTGAGTGCTTCCTCCAAGCCTAGTCAGTTGTTTTTATGATGGAAATATGCACACACAACATAGTCACAAATGATTAAGGATAGATAAAACATAATGAAGTTGATACCTTGCCTCGATATGAAGCACACTGGCTAAGTTGTGGTTATGGTAGAGACTATTTCGAAGATTTATCACACGTGACTACCCAAGGTGTAGGGGTTAGGTGAATAGTAAAATGGAGAAAATTAAAAAATTTGTGTCAGGGCCCCCATGACTAAGAGGGAACCTCTGGTAGCTATAAGATGGAAAAATATGAGGGACAAGAAATATGGGAAAAAATATCAATGGCAACACCAATAAAATGGATGTCATGGATGGGGATGAAACAAGAAATGATTGATTGTAGGAAGTGTTTAAGGGAAACAAGTTAACAATTGCACCAAAAAGAAATGTCAATGGATCCTCCCTAAAGTAGGCTCATGCCTTTTATGCCCTGACAAACCCCCAAACCAAAGATTCCATAGGCTCTAGGAATGTCATTTGGAAGAAAGAGTTAAAAAATTATCCACAATAATTCATCAAAGAAAAAAAATTCATCAACCCAAAATGCACTAATGATAAAATCGACATTGAGGTGGAAAATGGGAAGAAATATGGAGAGGAGAGAATGGAATGGAATCCCAAGAACAAGGTTGTGTAAAGCCCCTTATGTATTTTATAGTTAATGTGACTGAGTAGAACATATCCCAAATCCATACTAAAACACACCACATCTAGTGACCTCACATCAACAAACTTGACCAATCCATCCACTTGAAGCAACAAGAATGCTTACACAAAGAGTCACCACCATTTTGAGGGGAGCGAGATGGAGAAGTAGGGAGCAAGAAAGGGCCTTAGTTAGAGGGAACCTTCAAGCATGGGTAACATGTCTTTCTAGTTCCATAACTAGTGCTTGTAGCCCATATTGCTTTATTATGTCTAAGGGGTGTGCTATGAATTCTCACTCTTTTTTTTTTCATGAGAACCACACCATGCAAAGATTTATTTTTATTCACTCCACTTCCTGAGTTTTGAACAATATCAGAATGGCAAACAACCCAAGGAAAAGCATCTAAGCACCCATAAGAATGGCTAGTACAAATGCATCAAATCCCCTTAAAGTCGCACCCTTTTCATCCTTTGAGTCTTTCCTTGGTTTGAAAAATACCCAACCACCAATTCATTAAAAGTTTACTTCAAATAAGAGGGACTGTACAGTTCCAAGCCAAAGGAGATCATAGAGTTGTATGGATGAGTGGACGGCATGGACTCATTGCTTGTTTTACCAAAATAACCATACCTTAATATCAGCATCATAATTCAAAGGTAAAAACCAAACATTAGCAATCAATATGATATAATTCAATTCACCATCATGAGCACTTATTAGATGAAAAATAAAAGTAAATTAAGCAAACAAAGAAATAGTAAAAGCATGAATGATGGTGTAAAAAAAATAAGAAAAGTTGAAAGAATGTGTAAAATAAAAAATGTGTAAAACAAAAATTCAAAAAAACCTGAGGGCCTAGAATGGTTAGGATAGGTGGCCATCCCCCCCATGACTAAGTTGGAAGGAGGAGATTTGAAATAGTGAGCAGGGTTGTCCATCAAGAGAGGTAGCATGTGTACTAGTTGTCCTAGGATCTTGGAAAGGTTTGGTTTGTTGCACGTTGACCAAAAGTTTCTTATTTGGGCTCTCAGGTTTGTATATTGTCATGGCCCCTGAAGGAAAATTTTCATAAATAATATAAGGTCCTTCCCACAATGTTTGAAATTTAGTACATTGTGGCACATGTGTGGGATTCCAGTAGAGAACCTGATCTCATGGCTGATATTTAACTTTCCTAATTCTTAGGTCATGACATTGTTTATTGAAGGCCTTGTGCAATTCATTAGATGATAGGGAAACTAATTGATTTTTATTTAGCAAGTTAAGGGTTACTAATCATTTTTTTGTGCTAGATCAAGGTCAAGGTTGAGGGAAACCTTTGAAAAGTTCTCAATAAATCTCCTATAGTAGCTAGTATGTCCAAGGATGACCAAATATCTTTAACAATTTTTTGTTGACGAGTAATTCCTTGGATAACTTTGATTTTCTCAGGGTCTACCTCTATCTCTGTGTGTGAGATTTTATGCCCTAGTATTACACCTTCTTAGACCATTAAATGAATTTTCCACTAGTTGAGCCTTAAATTGGTTTCTACACATCCTTTTAACACTTGCTCCAATCGGTCCAAGGCTTGATCAAAGTTTGCTCCATAAGTGGAGAACTCATCCATAAAGACCACCACACCATTTCCTATCTACTGTTGGAAGATGCTTAGAACTAGCTGTTGAAATGTTGCAGGGGTATTGCTCAAGCCAAACAACATCTGTTTGTATGCAAATGTTCCCCAAGGACTAGTGAACATAGTCTTGGCTTGGTCTTCTAGGGCTATTTGTATTTGATTATATACACTATATCCATCTAGAAAACTATAGTAGCGATGCCCTGTGATGGTGTCTAAGACTTGGTCAACAAATGGCAATGGAAAGTGATCTTTGAATGTTCCATATTTAGTAGCCTGAAATCTATGCACATCCTCCATTTGACTCGCTTTTTAAGAATAATAACTAAGAGGCTAATCCATTCACTATCAACAATGGGGTATATGAACCTAGTCTTGAGAACCTGTTCGATTTCTTCCTTGACTACTTGCTTCAACTTTGGGTTCAAATGCCGCTACAGTTGTCTTTGAGGCTTCATGGAGGGGTTGGTGTAAATCCTATGTTGGCATATCCTAGGATCTATTCCAGTTAATTTAGGATATGACCAAGTGAAGGCTTTTGACCATCTATTGATTACCTTCAATAGTTCTTCTCTCTATTGAGGAGCAAGCTTAGCGTTGATAATTACTAATTTTTCATTTTTAAGGAACATGTATTCCATACTGGTGGGAAATGGTTTCAAATCAAGGGGCTCTTTCTTAAATTTCTCAAGGATTTCTAGCTTCCCCCAGTTGACATTTTCAAGGTTAAGACTTGGAAGTTGGTGGTGGACTTGGTTTAATGTGTCTATGCTATCGATGTAAGCACAAGTCAAACCCTCAGTTGGTTCCATGTATATGAGAGAATTACTTTCTTGATCAGCTATTAGCCACTGAGTGTCTTCTTGTTGTGTGGCTACTACATGTAGGCATCTTTGTATGTTGATCCGTTGTGCACACTGATTACATGCAAGCAATGTTTAACTTTGCACAAACCACGATCTCTGCACACAATTACACCCTATGTCACTATATGTGATGCATGGTGCTTTCTTCTTATCGATCTTTCTGAATGTATTTTCCTTTAATATTTCTAGGGAAAGATCACGGATTCCTAGGCAAGCATCGATGGTGCTTAGCCATGCTCTTCCCACTATGATTGGGAAGTCCCACCTACCATTGTTTACCTAAATCAATAGGAAGTCAGTTGGGTACGACCACCCATAAATAGTGGTAACAATGTCTTCAACCAGTCCTAATGGGACAATGATGGATTGGTCGGCCAAATCTAGATGGATGTTGCTATTTTTTAATGGAGGCAAGTTCCAGGCCTTATACATTTCTTGAGAAATCAAGTTGACACCAGAACCTAAATCCAAAAGAGCCTTACATGGCGCATTTTTAGCAATTTGTAAGTATATTAGAGGACTCTTAGGATTAGGGAATTTCTTGGAAAGGTGGCCAAATTTGATCCAATAGATGATGACATGTGTTAGCATGATCATATGCATTGAGTGCGGTGGTTGAGTTGAAGGAGGCTTCGAAGTTTTAATTGATACTGAGACATCTAAGGAATCAGCCGCTTGTGATTGTAAGGGCTTGGTTGGACTGTTGTTTCTAAAGAAAGGCCTTTTCTTTATGTGATTATTGGAACCAACAGTAGGTTGAGAGCTAAAAACCCTTGTGGCATTACGTTGCTATGATTGGCTAGGGATTTCACCTTGCATCATGGGGGCAAGTGGTAGTGGAGCTATTGGTGGAAGAGATGCAGCTAGATGAGAAGGATGATATGCTTATAGAATATCACATTTACAAGAGGGAGTTCCATAATACTTATGGGCTTGGTAGTGAGGTTGAGAAGTGATGTGACCAGTAGAGTCATGTGGGAAGATTGGTTGCTGCACATAATATCCATGCAAGTCAGTTTTCTGGTAAGGATATTGTTGCCTTGGTGGTGGCATTCTCCATGATTATGGGTGCTGCCATTATTAATATTGCTCAATCAGTTGTGGTGAAGTTCCACTAGGATAATATGTTAAGGGTTGGTGGAACTGCCTTGGGTTACCTTGAGGATAAGGTAACCTTTGGGGTATTTGCCTTTTGTTTAATCATAGGTTAAGTGCATACACCTTAGACTCCTATAGATGTGAGATTATAGGGAAACATCCCTTAGAATGATCATATTAATATATCTCACATCCACTATCATTGTCTATTTCCAAATCCACAACCTCTTCAATGATGGCAACTTTGCCCTTACCCTTGTGATGAGTGGCGAGGTACCCCTACACTCAACCATACGAATACGAGCATGCACACGTGATCCGGTTGAACTCCGCAGACTAAATGCCTTAACACCACAAGAAACACTTGGGGTTAATCGTTCATTGTCTTCCCAGGCTTGCTTGTATGTGTCACGGTGTATGGTTAAGCAAGTCTGAGGTATGTGATTTTTTTGGTATTTTCGCGTTTATCTCCTATGCTATGAGAGAAAGGGTTGAGAAACTAACTAACTCTAGCTAATGTCCTAAGTCTAAATTAACTAGCGCTAGCATCCGTTCCCACTTACCGGACACACCCTGAACTATGCAACTGTGGCTACCAAACGCTAATTGTTACTGGGATCACCACACGTAACGCAAGTGCTCAAAGTGGTCGTACTGAGGCACCTATTTAGCTTAAGTGTGATAAGCAGCTGATTCCTTGGCTAGCCGTACACACCCGTGGGTGCTTGTAACCAAGTCGTACTTATCACACGTTCTAGCCTAGCGATGAGCAGCCGATTCCTTAACTAGCCGTACACATTAGACTACCACTAGGATTACCAAGCCCAGATCCTGGAATACACTACTGGGTTACCAAGCAGCCAATGCTCGTAGTTAAGTTGTACTCACGCATTGCGACGAGTAGCCGATTCCTTGATTAGCTGTACACATTCGTAGATGCTCGTAATCAAGTCGTACTCGTGCGCACTAGGAAAGCAATAAATAAATAACAATAATTAAAACCATGTACTGCAAGGTTTATCCAATCAAGTTCGTCTTTATTGCCGTACACAACTTGTGTTTAGGTTACAAAGTTGCTCGAATAAAGAGCCGTTCACTCTAGGACTCTTACTGCGGGCACATGGGAAAAATTCTAACTCTAGAGTGATCAATCTGCCAGAGCTTCGCTACTTCTAGCCAGGATTCGGAAATGAGGGAAGTGCCGCCTCTTATTAATAGATATGGCGGCGGACTGCGATATCGCGTACGCGATATGGCAGGGAAAGACGCGATATCGCGTATGCGATATCGCGGCACAGTACATGTCATGTCTCATCATACCCCCATGACTGAATGAAAACTCGTCCTCGAGTTCCTTACAATGATATCAGGTAGGTATGGGATTTTTGAGGGGAAATGGAACTAATGGAATGACATGTGAATGGGTCTTTATTACAAGACTTGACAAGAATTGGTGTTCATGACAACAATGGTGAACACCGTATTACAATGAAATCATGCCACATTTGGTAGCTGAGAGAAAAGAGGAGAGGGAATAGTCTTGTTGCTGCCAACGCCTAGATTGTGTCTTTCGTTGTCCATCCGTAAGTGCATTATCGATCCTGCTCCTTGCATAGCTGCTTCAGCGCTGCTCCATTCCAAGTGTTTGCGCCAGATCCATTTCGTTGTTGTATGATGGCCATCTGCACACACAACACAATCATATATTAGCAAGGGTAATTGAATCATGAAGGAAATAATACCTTGCTTCGGTTTAGGTTCATTGGCTAGGTTGTGGTATGGCTGATATGGATCTGTGAAAATGTAGATGATGACTACCGAAGGTATAGGGGTTTGGAAGAGAAACGAAAAAATCTGGGGCTTAGGAGAAAAATCAAAAAATCAGGCCTCGTACCCCCATGACTAATCACGAACCTCCGATAGCGTTAGAATGAAGAAAGAAAAGGGGTAAGAAAGATAGGTGAAAAGGGATAACTATGGCATCGGTGAAATGGATGTCAAGATGGAAATGAACAAAAATAAAAT
>MNCI01026832.1:148674-199267 GCA_015680685.1 Gnetum montanum
AGCCGTACACATCCGTAGATGCTCGTAATCAAGTCGTACTCGTGCACACTAGGAAAGCAATAAATAAATAACAATAATTAAAACCATGTACTGCAAGGTTTATCCAATCAAGTTCATCTTTATTTCCATACACAACTTATGTTCAGGTTACAAAGTTGCTCGAATAAAGAGCCGTTCACTCTAGGACTCCTACTGCGGGCACATGGAAAAAATTCTAACTCTAGAGTGATCAATCTGCCAGAGCTTCGCTACTTCTAGCCAGGATTCGGAAATGAGAGGAGTGCTGCCTCTTATTTATAGATATGGTGCCGGACTGCGATATTGCGTACGCAATATCACAGTGAAAGACCTGATATCGCGGCGGCCGCGATATCACGGCACAGTGCATGTCACGTCTCATCACCTTGCTACGTGCATGTTTAGCTTCTCTCTTTTTTCTTTTTTCACGATCACTACCTTGCTCTCTAGACTCATCTACTATTTGAAGAATAGTTTGAAATCTATTATCTAGGGAATCCCACATTTGGTCTACCTTTGTTGAAACTTCTGATGTCATCTCTTGGATAGGCAAAGTTTTCCTATTTACCATCTCTTTGAGTGGTGACTCTTCTTGTTCCTCACAAAATATTACTCCCCTCTTCTAGAGAGAAGGATCTTGGTTATACTCTTTTGCACTTTCTCTCTTCCATAGCTCACCTTCTTCCTTAGCAACTTGCTGCAATAGTCTTTGAATTTGATGGAACCTAAGCTTGGATAGTCTCCCTTGGGCATAAGTCCCAAGGGTTCTTTTCGTTTCATGTGTAAGCCCATCCACGAGATGGTGCAGTTGATTCCTTTGCAAATAATCATGGCTAGGACAATAATGTAATAGTGCATAATATTGGCCCATGGCAACATCCAAGGGTTCATGTCCTCCTTGTTTCCAGTCTTGGATTTCCCTTTGCAAGTTAGACACTTAGGAGTACGTTTGGTACTTGTCATTAAATAGTTCTAACATAGTACTCCACCTATGAATGGATTCTTGTTCTAAAGACTAGTACTAGCTTTTCACTTCTTTAACTAGTGTCCGTGGAAATAACTTAATTTTTTTTCATTCGTTCTCTATATTTTGTAAGGCACATGTATCATGGAATGTTTGTAAGTAATTCTGAGGATCAGTGTTGTATCCTGCTTGAAATCGTGGGATATTTTTCATATCTAATCTCTTGATCCTACTATCTTTCTAGTGCCTTGTTGAAATTCTAATAGCCTTAGTTATGTCCAACACACTTCGAGTATCAAGTAGGAGTTCATCATGATTGTCTTGTCCATGGTGTCTATGATTCCTATGTTGTTCCCTACTCTCCCTTCATCTATGTCATGACTCTCTGGAGTGCCCTTGTTCCCTTTCCTGGCTGTTTCATCTATGAATTTCACTTTTCCTACCTTTATCCCCATGGTCTTTTTCTTTATGACCACGTCCAGATATTGAAGGAGAGGGTGAAGGAGATGATGAAGGTGAAGAAGAAGGAGAATCTTCACCATGACGGTGTCTGCTACCTTCTCTTCTATGATCTTGGCCTCGATCGTGATTGCAATAAGAATGTCCACCTTTATCATGAGTTCGTGTTCCTTTTTTGGATCCTTTGTGTCCATGGGTATTAGGACCTGGGTTATGAATAGTTGAATGAAGGTCATAATACACAACTTCTTGGCCAAAGTCAAGGGGAGGAACATTGCTGTGTGGTCGACTACCTGAGGTAGGTTCACCACCCTTATTTTTACTTAAGACATGTGGGGCATCCTAGGACTACTTACCCTTCAAAGACTTATGATGTCTCTCCTATTACAAGTCCCTTTGATGTTGTGCCTCTATGGGATGGTATTCTCTCAAGTCATGGTCTTGCACAACATATTCTATGTGTAAGTATGGCATGCAAATTTGTGTGAGAGCACGAAGAAGCATGCTTGGGACTAAACAATCAAGAGGTAACACTATGTTACCTTCTAAGTCTCGCCAATGCAGTTGTTCATTTTGATGGAGGAAAAATGTGAAGTATGGTATATACTCATCAGGATGAATATATACCACTTAAACTTATTGAGGGACTGGCAGATCAAGGTCATGTGTATTACACCACCAATTGTTTCCTATTTCAGACCTAGGTGGTGAGGTGCTTTCGTACAAAGAAGGAGACATATTTTTCTATTTAGTGTGCAATGTACTCTTGTTTATTATTTCTTCAATCAACTCTAAGGGTTTGTTCCAATAATGTCAATGATTTCCTATGTTCTAGCACACAAACAACTAAGTCCTCGAAAATGGTACCAATGATCAGGGGCAAGATACCTCTACTATGAATACAAGAATTTCATGCATGATCCAGTCGAATTCCAAGGACTAAGTGCTTATGCAACCTTGTGGAACAAGGATGGGTTGGTTGATCATTATCTTCCCAAACTTACTTATATGTCATGATTGTATGGTTAAGTAAGCTTGAGGCATATGATTTTTATAGATTTTATGTTTTTTATGTCCTGCTGCTAATAAGGGAGGAGAGAGAGAGATAACTAAGTCACTAATTTAACTTAACTACTGTTTAACTAGGCTTTAAACTAATCCTAACACCATTATTCATTCTCACTTACTGTACACATCCTAAACCAACCCAACACTACTGGGATTACCAAACTCTAATCATTACTGGGTTACCAAGTGTTACATGCATGCTCGAAGTGAGCGTACTATGTGTGCTAATAAAAAAAATGTAAAGTGCATAAAATAAAATAATAAAATAAAATAAATGCAGAAGAATATAAAATAAAGGAAATGAGTAAGAAAAAAAATCTCAAGTGCTGCAAGGATGAATCCAAGAGCTCATCTTTATTGTTGTACACAAGGTGTGCTCAGGTACATAATGCTCAAATAAAGATCCATCCACACTTAGACCTCCTATTGTGGACACTTGGAAAATACTCTAACTACAAAAGTTTTGCTAGTTGACTCCTAAAATACTTCCCTTGAAAGACTTCCTTCCAAGACTTCCTCCCTAAATTGTGCGCATGGGCACTATACTTATAGACTTGAGAGCAACTACTCTAATAATTAGAAAAACTACCACTCTAATTTTAGAGAAACTACCACTCTAATAATTAGAATAAACCACTAGAGTAACCACTCTCATCATACCACCATAACTAAATAAAAACTAGTCCTTGAGTTCCTTACAAAATATTGGGAAGGTATGGGATTATTGACTAATTGACAACTAACAGTGGAATGGAATGATAGACTTAACATGCCTAGTGAACAAATTAATAAGCATATTACAACATTAGTTTTCATGACCATTGTGGTAAACACTCATACATAAATGATATCCAAGCCTTTATTTGGCAGCTTATTGAAAAAGAGAGAGAAAGAAAATGAAGTGTGTTAGCACCAATGCTAAGATTGCGCCTTTCATTGTTTATCCATAGCCACGACACTAGACTTGCTGCTTTTGTAAATGCTCTAGTTCTGGTCCATCTTGAGTGCTTCCTCCAAGCCTAGTCCATTTTTTGTATGATCGCCATCTGCACACACAACATAATCACAAATGAGTAAGGATAGATAAACCATAATGCGGTTGATACCTTGCCTCGATATGAAGCGCATTAGCTAAGTTGTGGTTATGGCAAAAACTAGTTTAGAGATTTATCACAGGTGACCACCCAAGGTGTAGGGGTTAGGAAAATAGTAAAATGGAGAAAATTGAAAAATTTGTGCTAGGGACCCCATGACTAAGAGTGAACCTTCGGTAGCTATAAGATGGAAAAATATGAGGAACAAGAAAGATGGGAAAAAATATCAATGGAAACACTAATAAAATGGATGTCATGGATGGGGTTGAAACAAGAAATTATTGATTGCAAGAAATGTTTAAGGAAAAGAAGTTAACAATTGCACCAAAAAGAAATGTCAGTGGGTCCTCCCCAAAGTAGGTTCATGCCTTTTACGCCCTGACAAACCCACAAACCAAAGAGTCCATAGGCTCTAGGAATGTCATTTGGAAGCAAGAGTTAAAAAATTATCCATAAGAATTCACCAAAAAAAAAAACAATGCATCAACCCAAAATAGACTAATGATAAAATCGACAATGAGGTGGAAAATGAGAAGAAAGTTGGAGAGGAGAGAATGGAATGGAATCCCAAGAACAAGGTTGTGTAAAGCCCCTTATGTATTTTATGGTTAATGTGATTGAGTAAAACTCATCCCAAAACCAGACTCAAACAAACCACATCTAGTGACCTCACATCAACACACTTGAGCAATCCATCCACTTGAAGCAACAAGAATGCTTCCACAAAGAGTCACCACCATTCTGAGGAGAGCGAGATAGAGAAGTAGGAAGCAAGAAAGGGCCTTAGTTAGAGGGAACCTTCAAGCATGGGTAACATGTCTTTCCAATTCCATAACCAATGCTTGTAGCCCATATTACTTTATTATGTCTGATGAGTGGTGAGGTACCCCTACACTTAACGATACGAATACGAGTGTTACACGCGCGATCCGGTCGAACTCCGCAGACGGACTAATTGTGGCATCTAGATAGTTAGCCTTAGGTTGCAGTTCACTATCTTTCCACTTGGACTAGTATTAGCTTTGTCACGTATGGTTTAGTCCAGAGTGAGGTGTATGATGGGTTTCTAATCTAATGCTACTCCTGAAGGCAATGTAAAGTAATATTAACTAAGCTAGAAGAGAAGGGTGAGAGAATCTAAACTAGCCTAAGTATGATGAGCATCCATTCCTTGATTATTCATACAAATCTTGGACTTTGTGCATGACTACCACTAGGATTACCAAGCACAAATCTTAGGTACGCTACTGGGTTACCAAGTAGTCACACTTAAATGCTCGTAATCAAGTCATACTCATTCCACGTTTTAACATGAGTTTAAGGGTGAGAAGAGATTAACTAATAAAGTAGTAAATAACAATTAATTAAATGATTTAGCTAAGTGAATGTTGCAATGATGAAGTAATCTCAATCTTTATTTCTGGTCATGTGCATGTCCAAGTACGTCACACTCGAATAAAGGATGTTGTACAATTACAATCACCACATTGTAGGCATACATAGGGAGGAAAGGGTTGAGAGAAAGAAATGAAAAAACTAAATACTAAATGACTCTAAAACTTACTTAATGATATGTCTACCTCTTATTTATAGATGAGGAGATAGGCTGCGATGTTGCGTATAAGATATTGCGGTTGGGTTGCGATATCGTGGTCACCCAAATGATGACTCATCAATGTCTAAGGGATGTGCTTTGAATTCTCACTCTTTTTTTTCTCTTTTTTTTTACATGAGAACCACACCATGTGAAGACTTATTTTTATTCACTTAGCTTCCTAATTTTTGAACAATGTCAGAATGGTGGAAAACCCAAGAAAAAGCATCCAAGAACCTAAGAGAATGGCCATCACAAATGCATCGAATCCTCTTGAAGTCACATCCTTTTCATCCTTTGATTCTTTCCTTGGTTTGAAAAATACCCAGCCACCAATTCATTAAAAGTTTACTTAGAAAAAGAGGGACTGTACAGTTCCAAGCCAAAGGAGGCCATAGAGTTGTATGGATGAGTGGACTGCATGAACTCATTGATTGCTTTACCAAAAGAACCATACCTTAATATCAGCATCATAATTCAAAGGTAAAAATCAAACATTAGCAGTTAATATGATATAATTCAATCCACCATCATGAGCACTTATTATATGACAAATAAAAGTAAATCAAGCAAACAAAGAAATAGTAAAAACATGAACGATGGTGTAAAACAAAAATAAGAAAAGTTGAAAGAATGTGTGAAACAAAAAATGTGTAAAACAAAAATGTGTTAAAAATAATTCAAAAAAAATTGAGGGCCTAGAATGGTTAGCATAGGTGGCCATCTCCCCCATGACTAAGTTTGAAGGAAGAGATCCAAAATAGTGAGTAGGGTTATCTATCAAGAGAGGTAGCATGTGTACTAGCTGTCCTAAGATCTTGGAAAGGTTTGGTTTGTTGCACGTTAACCAAAAGTTTCTTATTCGGGCTCTCAGGTTTGTATATTATCATGGCCCCTAAAGGAAAAGTTGCATAAATAATATAAGGTCCTTCCCACAATGTTTGAAATTTAGTAGGTTGTGGCACATGTGTGGGATTCCAGTAGAGAACCTGATCTCATGGCTGATATTTAACTTTCCTAATTCTTAGGTTATGACATTGTTTATTGAAGGCCTTATGAAGTTTGTTAGATGAAAGGGTAGCTAATCAATTTTTATCTAGAAAGTTAAGGGTTACTAATCATTGTTTCTGTGCTAGATCAAGGTCAAGGTTGAGGGAAACCTTTGAAAAGTTCTTAATAAATCTCCTATAGTAGCCAGTATGTCCAAGGAATGACCAAATATATTTAACAGTTTTTAGTTGACAGGTAATTCCTTGGATAACTTTGATTTTCTCAAGGTCTACCTCTATCCCTATGTATGAGATTTTGTGCCCTAGTACTACACCTTCCTGGACCATTAAATGAATTTTCTACCAGTTGAGCCTCAAATTGGTTTCTACACATCCTTTTAACACTTGTTCCAACTGGTCCAAGGCTTGATCAAAGTTTGATCCATAAGTGGAGAAGTCATCCATAAAGACCTCCACACCATTTCCTATCTGCTATTGGAAGATTCTTAGAACTAGTTGTTGAAATGTTGCAGGGGCATTACACAAGGCAAATGACATCTATTTGTATGCAAATGTTTGCCAAGGACTAGTGAACGTAGTCTTAGCTTGGTATTTTAGGGCTACTTGTATTTGATTATATCCACTATATCCATCCAAAAAACTATAGTAGCGATGCCCTGCAATGGTGCCTAAGACTTGGTTAACAAATGACAACGGAAAGTTATCTTTGAATGTTGCCATATTTAGTATCCTAAAATCTATGCACATCCTTCACTTGCCTCCCTTTTTAGGCACAATAACTAAGGGGCTAACCAATTCACTATCAGCAATGGGGTATATGAACCCAGTCTTGAGAAGCTATTCAATTTCTTCCTTGACTACTTGCTTCAGCTTTGGGTTCAAACACCTTTGCGGTTGTCTTCGAGGCTTCATGGAGGGGTCAATGTAAATCCTATGCTGGAATATCCTAGGTTCTATTTCGATTAATTCAGGATATGACTAAGTGAAGGCTTTTGACCATATATTAATTAGCTTAGTAGTTCTTCTTTCTGTTGAGGAGCAAGGTTAACATTGATAATTACCAATTTTTCATTTTTAAGGAACGTGCATTCCATACTGGTGGGTAATGGTTTCAGCTCTAGGGGCTCCTGCTTAAATTTCTCAGGGATTTCCAACTTCTCCCTATTGACATTTTCAATGTTAAGACTTGGAAGTTGGTAGTGTACTTGCTTTAATGCATCTATGCTATCAATGTAAGCGCAAGTCAAACCCTTAGTTGGTTCCATGCATATGAGTGAACTGCTTTCTTGATTAGCTATCAACCACTAGGTGTCTTCCTATTGTGTGGCTATTGCATACAAGCATCTTTGTATGTTGATCACTTGTGCACACTGATTGCATATAGGAAATGTTAAACTTTGCACAAATCATGACCTCTGCACACAATTACACCCTGTGTCACTGTATGTGATGCATAGAACTTTCTTCTTCTTGATCTTTTCAAATGTATTTTCCTTTCATATTTCTAGGGAAAGATCATGGATTCCTAGGTGTGTAATGATGGTGCTTAGCCATGCTCTTCCCATCATGATTGGAAAGTCCCCCCTACCATTATTTACCTGAATCACTAGGAAGTCAGTTGGGTACGATCACCCATAAATAGTGATAACAATATCTTCCACCAGTCCCAATGGGAAAATGATGGATTGGTCAGCTAAATCTAGATGGATGTTGCTCTTTTTCATGGAGGCAGGTTCCAGGCCTTGTACATTTCTTGAGAAATGAAGTTGATACCAGAACTTGAATCCAAAAGAGCCTTGCATGGTGAATTTTGAGTAATTTGTAAGTATATAAGAGGACTCCCAGGATCAGAGAATTTCCTAGAAAGGTGGCCACTTTGATCCAAATCATGTGTTAGCATGACTATATGTGTTGAGTGTGGTGGTTGAGTTGAAGGAGGCTTCGATGTTTTGATTGATACTAAGGCATCTAAGGAATCAACCACTTGTGATTGCAATGACTTGGTTGGACTATTGGTTCTAAAGAAAGGTCTTGTCTTCATATGGTTGTTGGAACCAACAATAGGTTGAGAGTTAATAGCCCTCATGGCATTACGTTGCTACGACTGGGTAGGGATTTCAACTTGCATCGTGGGAGCAGGTGGTAGTGGAGCTATTGGTGAAAGAGATGTGGTCAAATGAGAAGGATGATATGCTTGCAGAATATCACCTCTAAAAGAGGGAGTCCCATAATACTTGTAGGCTTGGTAGTGAGGTTGAGGAGTGACGTGACTAGTAGAGCCATGTGGGGAGATTGACTACTGCACGTAATATCCATATTTGTTAAGTTGTCATTAAGGATACTATTGCCTTGGTAGTGGCATTCTCCATGATTATTGGTGATGCCACTGTTGATATTGCACAATCAGTTGTGGTGGAGTTCCACTGGGTTAATACGTTAAGGGTTGGTGGAACTTCCTTGGGTTACCTTGAGGATAAGGCAACCTTTGGGGTGTTTGCCTTTTGTTTAATAGTGGGTTAAGTGCATACATATCAGACTCCTGCAAATGTGAGATTATAGGGCAACATCCCTTAGGATGGTCATATTGATATATCTCACATCCACTATCATTGTCTATTTCCAAATCCACAACCTCTGCAATGATGGAAACTTTGCCCTTACCCTTGCTACGTGCATGTTTAGCTTCTCTCTTTTTTCTTTTTTCGTGATCACTACCTTGCTCTCTAGACTCACCTACTATTTAAGAATAGTTTTAAATCTATTGTCTAGGGAATCCCACATTTGGTCTACCTTTGTTGAAACTTTTGATGTCATCTTTTCGATAGGCAAAGTTTTCCTATTCACCATCTGTTTGAGTGGTGACTCTTCTTCATCCTCACAAAATCTTACTCCCCTCTTCCAGAGGGAAGGATCTTGGTCATAATCTTTTACACTTTCTCTCTTTTGTAGCTCACCTTCTTCCTTAGCAACTTGCTCCAATAGTCTTTGAATTTGATGAGACCTAAGATTAGATAGTCTCCCTTGGGCATAAGTCCCAAGGGTTCTTCTCATTTCATGCCTAAGCCCATTCACGAGATGGTGCAATTAATTTCTTTGTGAATAATCATGGCTAGGACAATGATTTAATAGTGCATAATATCATCCCATGGTAGCATCTAAGGGTTCATGTCCTCCTTGTTTCTAGCCTTGGATTTCCCTTTGCAAGTTAGACACTCAGGAGTACGTTTGGTACTTGTCATTAAATAGTTCTAACATAGTACTCCATACGAATGGATTCTGGTTCTAAAGACTAGTACTAGCTTTCCACTTCTTTAACTAGTGTTCGTGGAAATAACTTAAGTTTTTTGTCATTCATTCTCTATATTTTGTAAGGCACATGTATCATGGAATGTTTGTAAGTAATTCTGAGGATCAGTGTTGTATCCCACTTCAAATCATGGGATATTGTTCATATCTAATCTCTTGATCCTACTATCTTTCTAGTGCCTTGTTGGAATTCTAATAGCCTCAGTTATGTCCAACACACTTCAAGTAGCAAGTAGGGGTTCATCATGATTATCTAGTCCATGGCGTCTATGATGCCTACGTTGTTCCCTACTCTCCCTTCTTCTATGTCATGACTCTCTAAAGTGCCCTTGTCTCCTTTCCTAGCTATTTCATCTATGACTTCCACTTTTCCTACCTTTATCCCCATGGTCTTTTTCTTTATGACCATGTCTAGATATTGAAGGGGAGGGTGAAGGAGATGATGAAGGTGAAGAAGAAGGAGAACTCTCACCATGACGGTGTTTGCTATCTTCTCTTCTATGGTCTTAGCTCCAATCAGGAGATAACACTATGTTACCTTCTAAGTCTCGCCAAATTAGTTGTTTATCTTGATAGAGGATAAAGGTGAAGTCTAGTATATACTCATCAGGATGAATATATACCACTTGAACTTATTGAGGGACTGGTAGATCAACATCATGTGTATTACACTACCGATTATTTCCTGTTTTAGACCTAGGCAGTGAAGCGCTTTCGTATGAAGAAGGAGACATATTTGTCTGTTTAGTGTGCAATGTACGCTTTTTTATTATTTCCTCAATCAACCCTAAGGGTTTGTTCCAACGATGTGAATGATTTCCTATATTCTAGTTAGTACACAAACAACCAAGTCCTTAACAATGGTGCTAATGACGAGTAGCAAGGTACCCCTACACTCAACCATATGAATACAAGCATTTCACGCATGATCTGGTTGAATTGCAAGGACTAAGTGCTTATGTGCCCTTGTGGAATAAGGAAGGGTTGGTTGATCATTGTCTTCCCAAACTTACTTGTATTTCATGATTGTATGGTTAAGTAAGCTTGAGGCATATGATTTTTATAGCTTTTATGTTTTTTATGTCTTGTTGCTAATAAGGGAGGAGAGAGAGAGAGATAACTAAGTGAATAATTTAACTTAACTACTAATTAACTAGGCTTTAAACTAATCCTAACACCAGTATCTGTTCTCACTTGTTGTACACATCCTGAACCAGTGCAACACTACTAGGATTACCAAACTCTAATTGTTATTGGGTTACTAAGTGTTACATGCATGCTCGAAGTGATCATATTGTGTGTGCTAATAACAAACATTTAAAGTGCATAAAATAAAATAAAATAAAATAAATGTAGAAGAAAATAACATGAAGGAAATGAGTAAGAAAACAAATCTCATGTGCTGCAAGGATGAATCCAAGAGCTCATCTTTATTGCTGTACACAAGGTGTGCTCAAGTACACAATGCTCGAATAAAGATCCATCCACACTTAGACCTCCTGCTATGGGCACTTTGAAAATACTCTAACTACAAAATTTTTGCTAGTTGACTCCTAAAAGACTTCTAAAAGACTTTCCTTAAAAGACTTTCTTCCAAAAATTCCTCCCTAAATTGTGTGCCTAGGCACTATATTTATAGGCTTGAGAGAAACTACTCTAATAATTAGAAAAATTGCCACTCTAATAATTAGAATAAACCACTAGAGTAACCACTCTTATGAGATAGTGACCAGCAATCTTATGTCTACCTGCCTAGATATCCAACTAGTCCAATTCACGAAATATAATTGATCATACATGAACACTTGTGATTTGTATGGTTAGATGTAGGGTCTACTCTACTAATTATTAATATTGTTGGATCATCACCTAGAGCCATAATTCTCATCCCACTAATTAGGATCTCAAAACGGCTAGTAGATAAGCAAAAGCCTAATATCTTTGAGTGGTTGTGCATAGGCTTAAACCCAAATCTTCAAATTGAAAAAAGAGTACCTTACCATCACTCTAAATGATAGTCCTTCATTACAAATATTTTTTCTTTTCTAAAAAATAATGAAATAAGAGGAAATAAGCAAAAATAAAATCATTATTTTTCTAAACTCTTTTTTTTAACATAGAAAAACCTTGTAAAATCCTAGTTTTCTCATAAATTAAAGAATGAAAACAATAGAACTCTAAATCCTATAAATACTCTTCAACCCTAAGTAGAAATAGCATTTAAGATCTACATAAAAAATTCATTATTTTCATTGAGGACTCTTTGCTTACATCTAAATTTTGTAGTTTTGACTCCAAAGTGATTACAATATTAAGTGAAGAAAATTTAGAGAATCTTCTTTCCTCATGAATTATGTACCCATTTCAACATCATTTAAAAATAGGTTTTATTATTTTGTCCTTAAACATTTATAATTTTTTTATTAAATAAATTTTTTTATTTGCACATCTTTCTTTGTCCTCATTTTTCAGCCCTAGGATGATGTAGCTTTAGCTAGATCATTCTAGGTGACTCACCTTGAGGGCTAACTACACCAAAGGTGAGGTTAAGGCTTGATGATATTAAAGTTCCAAGACCTAAAAAACCTTAGATCTTGTTCATTAGTATAGTTTTTTGGTATTATGAGGGCCTTCCTTATTTTCTAGCAAAAAATAATAAATGTTTACAATATTTGAAATTTGAAATTTTTATATTACCATTATCATTTAATATTTTGTTAGCATCTATTTTTAGTATTGTGGATAATAGCAAAATTGATATACCTATTCATGTTATTGACCCTAGGAACGACCCCTACACCTGAACCCCACCCTGCCCCCTCACAATAGCTAAATTACATCAAACTTTAAAGTGAATAGCGCAATATCCTATTCCAACTACAATTTCTAAAACTTTCTATAACTCTATTTGTATAAAAATGAAAGTGGATCTTCTTGTTACTTGTAGCAAACTTGATCATCAATTGACCTTTGAATTTTTATACAAATATAATCATTAGTTTATTCCATCAGCTATGGATCATATTCATTTAGATGAAGATGACAAACAAATGCTAGTAGATCTAATATTATAATATGATAAAAATTTATAACATAATCAAGAAAGGGAACATGGATCTAACATTGAGAAAGAAGGACTTGATTTTTTTAAAAATCTAATGATGTAGGTTCCTTCTTAAACATGCAAGTTCATTAAAAAAAACATAATAGCTATGACCTCTCTAATATTGAACATCCTACTTCCATGATTGATTTCTTAAAAAAAAAAAACAAATTGTCATTGTTCATTCTACACTTATCACTACTATTTCAAATATAGTAAATGTTTTGATTTATGATAACCTAATTTTTAGCTTTTTATCTAAAATTTTTGGAAATATCCCTCCTCCTCAAACTACTATAATAATGAGTAAACTTTTGATTCCTCCTAGTATTAATACTATTTTCTTAATTTCTTTCATCCCTATGGCTTCTCATAATTCCTATACCAATGTATTCTCAATAATTAATACACAGTCTTTTAGCCATCATACCACACAACCAAAACTTCATAGCCTAAATAATACTCTTCACCATGCAAAGTTCATCTACCCTAATATTCATACTCCTCGTACCATGTCTAGTCTCATCTATACAACTCCCTAACCTACACACGTTATTCAACAATCACCATGAGATATGATGAAGTTATTATAATGTCCCATGGAAAAGTTAAGATGTTTCAAGATCATCCAATTTATGTTGCAATGCAACAAATCACTATCCCTAAAGGTGTTACTATTTCCACATTCATCAAATATGATGGAGAAGAAGATCTAGATGCTCATCTTATTATCTTTAGAATGAATTTCTTTTGAGAGAGAGGGACTCTCCTTATACAATATTAAGGATTTTTCCAATATCTCTCACTTATAAGACATTAGATTAGTATTGTACAATTATAGCATCATTTATAACAAGCTTGTAAGTATTAATATGATAATTCGGAAACCATTTTAAATATAACATAAAGGTAGATGTAACACTTGAGTAATTGATAAAAATCAAATAGAGATTGCTTGAATTGGCCATAAATTTATTTAGAAATGAAGCTCCACAGTGAATGAGTTGGTAGATCTTACCTTAGAAAAATGTCTACTTCCTATATTAAATTTAGTAGTTAATGATTTCATTAAAATTAGGCTCTATTACATAAAGAAACAACATTTAAATCAAGCATTCATGGATGTAAAAAATACTAAATAACTAGCAATGATAAGTAATGATCTAACTTATGTAGCATATAAAAGTCAACATAATAAAAGAAATAATAAAGGAAAACAAATGATCATAGTTTTTATTGTATCAATAGTGATGAGAGGTAAGGTATCCTTACATCCAACCATATGAATCACAAGCATTCACACATGATCTGGTTGAATTCTAGGATGGGACTAGTTGTGCATCTAAATTATTATGCTTTGATCACAGTTCACTATCTTCCCACTTGGACTAGTGGTAACTTTGTCACGTATGATTTAGTCCAAAGTGAGGCATGTGATGTTATCTAATCCTGTGCTGCTGATGACAATAAATAGATAAATTAATTAAGCTAATGAAAAATGAAAAGTAAAACCTAAACTAGCCTACATGTGATGAGTATCAATTCCTAATTGTCTGCACATTCCTTGGACTTCATATAACCATCGCTAGAATTAGCAAGCATGCATCACTAGGTTTTCCAAACAATACATTGCTAGATTACCAAGAATTACACTTAAGCATTCATGATTTTGCTTAATGACAAGAATCATAAATAGCGATAAATGGAAATATTAACGAAAGAAAATAGTAAATAAATAATTAAACAATTAAATAATTAAAGGAAATAATAATCGAAGTGCATGTTGTAATGATGGAAGTAATCATGATCTTTATTTTCAATCATGTAACATGTCCAAGTATGCCACACTCGAATAAGAATGTCATACAATCACAAACATCACACTGCAAGCATGCACTAGGAATAACAAAACTAGAAATTAACAATCTATGAAAAAACTAACTAAAATCTAAAAATAAGCTCTATCCCAACCGTGCATCCAAGTGTTGTATTTATAGGCTAGCACAGAGGAGATGATATCGAATATTTGACATCATTTCTTGCGACTTGATATTGCATATTCAATATCGGAGCTTGGATATCTAATATCTAATATCAAGGCTGACATGATCATGACTCATCATACCCTACAACTAAATGAAAACTCATCCTTGAGTTAAACAAAATGAGGAACAAGTTCTTTACAAAATGTTGGGAAGGTATGAAATTATTGACTAACTTGAACAAGCAAAAAAATGGACTCTTACATGCCGTAGTGATGTTTAACAAAAATTTGAACACAATATTACAAGAGATAAAATTAGGAAAGCTCATGTAGTTCTCAAAGGTGATGGCTCCTCCATTGGTCACTTCTCTTTGTTACCAAGCTTCTGAAATCCGTAACGGTTAAGGAGCTCTTACAACTTTTTTTTTCTATCTGTGGATCCTATACTGTCTAGGCTACTAAACCGATGTGTGTTGGCATTGGTATGTCCCAAGGGCATGATAGCTGTGGAAACATTTTGTTAGCCTTTACATACCAAGCCACAAACTATTGTTGCTCCTCTTCGAATGCCCTAGCCTTTTTTATGAACTTATAATAATCTATGAGTCTCCTATCTAGGTCTAAACAAACATTCTTCTATCCATGGTAGTGGGCTTTAACCACCTCAAGTTCTAAGTTTGTAATGTGAAGCTTCTAAAAACTGGCTTTTCTGTTGCAAGCTCCTTCTCGTATAATAAATAAGTGGTCACTACTTATTTCTCTAGCTCGCTTCTAGGACAACCTGCTATTAACATGGCAAGGTTGGCATATTTGAGGTTAGCTAACACCATGTATTCCTTCAAATCCTCAATCTATAGGTCTTTATTCTTTACTTTTGCCTAATGGACTAGTGCATAACTATCTAGGATTGGTTGTCAATCAGCTTTTTTTGCTAACATGGATCTGCTATGGGCCTTCGCCATCTAGATTTCTTTTTTGTTTATCTACTTGTACATGCCTACATAGTCCTAGAAGTGTTCTTTCAACTTCTCATGTTTCTTGGCCTCATTCTGCCACATGCTTATTTCAATTTTAGACTTCTGTTAAATGGCCCCAGACCTCCTCCATTAAGAGGATTTTTTTTCCCTAGCCAATCTATTGATATCCTGGTTTACCCTTATCATTTGTTCCCTCAACTTATGGATACTTTCTATCAAAAAATTCTTTTGTTTTTCAATGGTCGTCAACCTTGAGTTCTCTGCAGCAAGTTGTTTATTCTCTTCCTGCGTGGTGATCAATGCCTTCTTGTAAGTGTGGGATTGTGCATCAGTAGAAAAAGCATTCCAGACCACCTTCTCCTTTTCTCGCTTGACAACTTTATTTTTCTTGATCAACTTGTTTAGTTGCTTTGTTCTAAATGAATCTAGCTGGTCAAGCATAATAAATTAGGCAAGATCTCATTTCTCAGCTCTCAAGGTGGTCAACTCTTATTGCAAACATTACACTTCTACTTCTACATGTTCTACCTTGACCTCAGCCATGACGAACTTTCCTTTGGTGGCTATGAGGTTTGACTATGCTATAGTGCCATCATTGTGGATGTCAAACAAGGTGGTCCTCATTTACCCTATCTATAGTAGTTAATCTAACACATCCTTGTGTGCCGTAGTAGTCATTAAAGTCCCAACAAGCATTTGTACATCTCTGGTCCCAATTAGATCTACTAGGGGTACAACAAGCACATTGAATGATTCCTTGATGTGATCCATCATTACTTCTATTACACCTACTTCATCCTGATGTTGCATTACCATTACTGATGAGACGTGATATCGCGTTGTCCCCTACGATATCACGGTGCATCGTCATATCTATAAATAAGAGGTGGCTAGATAGTAGGGAAACTCTGGCAGATTGATCACTCCATAGATAGAATATTTTCCATCTGCCCGTAGTAGGAGTCCTAAAGTGAACGGATCTTTATTCAAGCAAACATTGTACTTGAACACAAGTTTGTGTATGGTAATAAAGACAAACTTCCTGGATAAACCTTGTACTGCATGGAATAGGATAATTGGGATTTTATTTAATGTTATTTATTGCTTTCTCTCTTACCCTTATCTCCTAGTAATGCAGAATGAGTAAGACTTGATTACCAGCATTTAAGGATGTGTACGGATGATCAAGGAACAGATGCTCATCGCACTTAGGCTAGATTAGATTCTCTTACCCTTTCCTCCTAGTTAAGTACCTCAGTACGACCACTTCGAGCACATGCATTACGCATGGTGATCCCAAAAATGATTAGCATTTGGTATCCACGATTGCATCGGTTCAGGGTGTGTACGGTAAGTGGGAACGGATCCTGATGCTAGGTAATTTAGACTTAGTTCATTAGTTAAAGCTAGTTAATTTTCTCAACCCTTCACCTTGTTAGCATAGGAGACATAAAACATAAAAGACCATAAAAAGCATATACCTTGGACTTACTTAACCATACACCATGACAACTACAAGTAAGTCTGGGAAGACAATGAATGGTTAACCTTAAGTGTTCCATGAGGCGTATAGGCACTTAGTCTGCAGAGTTCGATCAGATCATGCATGCTACACTCGTATTCATATGGTTGAGTGTAGGGCTACGTCACCACTCATCAACTACTATGGCATCTTCTTCCATTTTGAGTATCACTTGGAAGGATGCTACATTACCAAAGATTTGTCTAGACCATTGGGATTCTCCTTCTAATTGTAGTGACACTTGTCCTCTTGTCAGATTGGTCGAAATAATGGGCTACACCTCATCTAGGACTCTAAAGAGACCTAATTCCTCTCTGCTCCCTTAGCTAAGAATTTTAGAAATCTTTTGTAATTGGCTCATTACTGATCTATATTCTTGTGGTGGCAATGGTAGAGCCTGTGTTTCATGGTGCTATTTAGGCTCTCGCTCTACTTCTTTTCCCAATTCTACTTCCTTCTATGGCTCTTTCTCTTCATCAAGGTCTTTCCTTGGTGCTGCAGGTTTGAGGAGTTTAGCAAAGGAAGAATTTTGAGCCTTCCTAAGAACATCATTTATGTACTCCATGATTCTATCATGCTTGCACAAATTTTTGATTAGGAAAGGAAATGGAAGTATTTGCTTCCCTACCTTTTTCTCCTCGAACTACCTCTAAATATTTATGCAATATAACTAGGGAACGTTGACTACATATTTTCCCATTAGGATGGTACTTCCCTTGGCCACATAGGTTGAAATTTTGTTAATCCCTTTGGTTGGGAAAAGATGATATGTGCCTATCTTGAAGTATGTCCTCTCTTCTAGAGTCAATTCATTATACATCTTGTCATCCTTGACGTATGCCTACCTTAGCCATAGCTCTCTAGTGTTAGGGTTAAATCTTGTAGATAGATGGGCTAACTTAGACCCCTCATTTAGTAGATTAAGAGCCTCTGTGATTACTTTAACTGAGAAAGAGACATTGACTCCACAAATTTTTACAATGGTACCTTCCTCTTTGTGGTGCTAGAATTGATATGTTTCTCTAAGATACCACTCACCATTGTCTAAAAGAATAAACCACAAGGATGATGCTTGGAGTTTTTTACAAATGGATTTAGGAGCAAATGTCATGCATGGGCCAAATTTCATCTCCACAATAACCATGGTCAACATAGATTTCACTTGAACTACTTCAAGGCATTTTGTAGATAATGTGAGACATTGTCCCTACGTAGGAGCTTGGGCTTCTGCAACCTATCCCTAGACTAACTACCTAGTGATAGGAGCCTCTTGATGGATGTTGAATGATTGAGCTTGCTTCTCCTCATGCTCCACATGCTCGCCTTATTGGCCCCTACCACCCCTTGGGCATTTGGGTGCTCCTTGTGAAGGTCCTCCTTGTGTTCCTCTTTTTGGCACCATCTACAATCAATCAAATATTAGATGTTACTAAGGTGTTTTATGTATCATTAATAGGTTTATACATTATTCATGCCCTTATTTTCATTAAGTTATTTAGTTCATATGATTGCAGTGTTAGAAAGATTTTTAGAAAAATGCCCAAAAAATGTCAATCTCCTTGTATGACCTTACATAGCTGGTTTCTTTTTCCTTATGTGTGGCTTATTATGATGGTTATGATCTCTTGGGTGAAAAAATTAAGGTTTCTAGCACTACCACAATTAATGTTTCACTATAACACTTATGGTTTTTAACATTCTTACCCTTATAATACCCTTCGGGTTATAGAAAATTATGAAAAATTATCACAAGTTTTCCATGTAGGCACCCCCCCACAACTAACTTGAACACTTCAAGTTTAGACAAGTCCAAATGACATGGAAGTTGAACTGGTAAAGAGCCAAATATCACAAGTAGAAGGTGGTTGCATAGAGCTCTAAGTCATGAAAGAAAATTTAAAAAATTTCCCTAGCTACAAATGATGAGACTGAAGTTTGGGCACCACAGGGGCCATATATATAGGTTTTGTGAGACTCAATATAGGGTATTCAACATCAAGGTTGACTTGATATCAGGTAGTCAATATTAGGATCCATGAATGTGCATTGAATGAGGGTACAAAGCATGAGAAATGAAGCACTGTGATTGATTAGAAGGTTTGAGGTTAGGTTCATAATTCTGGGGTAAGTGGGAAATCAATTTTAGGCACTAAAAGAATTAGAAGGTGGAGTCATCAATGTGAAAAGCTTTGGAAGATGTAAGAGAAAGAGCATTAAATTGATGTTCTAGAATGGATCAATTACATGAGAAGGGAAACTATGAAATTTAACAATTATGCTCTGGAAGGTTAGGAATGATGTGGTTGTGTCAGACAAGTACAAGTCACAAAAGCTACACAAGTGGATCCTCCCCAAAGTAGACTCCAACCTATGATGCCCTTGTACAACCATGCCTAAAAATGTTCGTAGTCACTAAAGGAGTTGAATACAATGCATACCTGTGCAACAAAACACACATGTGAAAACCATCAATTTGAGATACTAAGTCTATGTTACACAAAACCATGAGTTAGATCATACGAACAATGAGATGAGATGGACTATAGAAAGGATTGCATAAATTGGGACATGAGGTGTCTTACCAAAGGCATAATGAACCCTTGTGCATTATTAATGGTTAAGTAATCATTAGCCCTTCTTTCCAAGATTCAAACCAAGTTCAAACCATATTTTAGTGACATTCCATCATTTCATCTCTGTGGCTAACAACCATAAGACTATCATAGTTGCAAGGAGTAACATCACTTGGAATTTTGTCCAAGAAAGGAGCTTATTTATGGCACACATGTTTTTTTATGGGTTGAGAAGTCATCAACCTTCAAGCATGGGTACATGTCTTTTCAATGGGATCCTTAGAAATTTATTCAATGCCTTGTTATGTGACTCTTACTCCCTTTTTTTTAGATCTAAGAGGATATAATTACAACTAAAGTAACATGATAGAATATACAAATGTGGCCAAAGAGAATCCACAAATCCCCTTGATGTCACATCCTTTACATTTTCCCTTAGTTCTACACTCTTCTGCCTAGACACAATGATTATGGATTTCTTTTTAGGTTGGATAATGAAAAAGAATATCATTATGTCTAGAGCAAGAACCTCTTATTAATGGAATGAGTGGATGGCTGATGTGGTCTCACTATCCAAATAATCAATCTCTTATGACTCAACAACATAGAGAAAACCTCACCTCAATGGGTTACATCATCATTTTATTCACAAGTAAGATTATTGACAAAGGAGATAAAGAACAAAAATAAAACATGGAAAAAAGTTTAAAAAGTTGAAAAAGATAGGAAAAATTGTATCAAGAAGTAAGAAAATGATAAAAAATTGTAAAACAAAAAGATGAAAAACACTTATTAATTTTGAAGGCTAGAATTGGTTTTTCCCCCACAACTAAACATTTGGTTGTGGCAAGAATTAATAAGAAAATAGGCAAGATCCATGCATGTATAAAACATTGGTAACCTTTCATTTCTGAGCCGCTAGGTGTCTCTTGGTGTAGTGGCAGCTACGTAGATAAATTGTTCTTCACACACTAGATTGTGAAATGTATGGTGGGTCAAGGTGCGAGGTGTGTTAACATTGCAAATGTATAGCGCACAATTGCACCATGGATCATGATATGGTATGCATGGATTATTTTGTCTCCCCACACTATTAGATTCATTGTTTGGGCTTGGGATTGGAGTAACAATGGCTGGTGAAACCTATACATGATTAGAGGACATTGGTTGTGAAAAGGAAGGCATTGCACTAGATTAGCAGTGTGCTAGCATGGATGATGTGGATGGTCCATGGGTGTTTTTCTTTTGCTTATGGCATTTCCTAAAGAATGGGTGCTCTACATTTTTGTGGGAACCTACTAGCATCTACATTCTATGAAAATTTGTAGCACAAGTGGCATTTTTTTGTTGATAGTGTGGTGCCAAACCTTCTTGTGTCATTGGCAATGGCATGTGATGAGGTGGAGTATGAGAATATAGAGGGTAGGATGGATGGTAAGAGGCATGAGGTAGTGATCCCTAAAGAGATGTTATGGGTTGATGGTACTCAGGAGAGTGATAGTAGAAATTTGGAGTAGATGACATAGAAATAGTTGGAAAAATATGGCGTTGAACATAATATTCATGTGGTTTTGGTTGATAGGAAGGATAGGGATAGTTTGGTAGTGGTGTTCCCCACAACTATGGTTGTTGCCACTATAGTTGATGATATTGTTGAGGCTGGTAATAAGTCCTCCTCAGATAGTACAATTGGTTGTGGGACTATCTATGATTATTGTATGGAAAAGAAAATATTCTAGGCATGTGCTTCTATATAAACTTAAAGTTTAATGTGCCTATCCAATACTCATGTAGATGCAACAAGATTAGGTAATTTTCCTTCAGATGGTCATATATGCAGATGTGACATCCATTATCTTTGTCTGTGGTTGAGTCTATAGCCTCACTTTCTTTAGTCATTTTTTCTATTTAATGAAAAGTACTCCTAGCTATTTCTTGGTTTTTCATCCTTTTTTTATTGTGATTGCCTAGTTTGTTTTTCATGATCTTCTCCTTGACTATCTCAATGAGATTTATAATGTTTTCATATATCCATTCTGACATCCTATTAAACTTTGCTTCAATTTCATCAATAGACTTCTGTATCAACAAGGTTCATTGTGAGATCACCTTATTGAGAATGGTCTCTTTCTTCTTACCATAGATATGGACCTCCTTATGTTGAAGAGTTGGTTCCCATTGATATTTCTTGACATTCTCCCATTTTCATATCTTCCCTTGTTCCTATTCCACACGTTCAATTAGTTCTCGGATCTAATGAGTTCATAGCTCATATAATTGATCTGGGGCATACATCCCAAGGGTCTCTCTTATTTTATTACGAAGCCCATTTATGATGTGAAAAATTTTTCTTTCCTCAGAGAACCATGGCCTAGGCACTTATTTCATAGGGAATAATATCTATCTAAGTCCATGTCCAAGGGTACATTTTATTCTTGCTTCCATCCTTGGATCTATCTCCTTAGATTGGACACCCTTACATAGGTTTGGTATTTCTTGTTGAAGAGTTCCAGCATTATGGGCCACTGTTGGATGGAATCTAGTTTCAATGATTTATATCATACTTCAGCTCTATCAATTAGTATCCTAGGAAATAACTTAAGTTTTTGCCATCCACTTTCAATGTTTTAGAAAGCACAAACATCATGGAAGGCTTGTAAATGATGTTGTGGATCTAAATCATAGCCTCCTATAAATTTTGGGATATTATTCATATCAAGCCTAGTTAGGAGACTCTCTTTGCAATTCCTATGGGATATCTTAACTAGCTTTGTGATCTGCATCAGGCTCTTGGTGGCCAACAAGGGTTCATCATCATCAAATAGATTATGAGGGAAATTTCTATTCGATTAATGGTGATAATCTTCCCTATGTTCATGTTGATGATTGTGAGTGTTCTTGCGAGTTCAATTATTATTTTTATTTTTATTCCAACCCTATAGTGGAGCTTTATCTCCATATCTATGTTCATCTCCATAAGAACTAGACATGGAAGGGGAAGAGGAAGATGAGGAACTAGAAGAATTACCATGGCTTCTATGGTGTTCTCTAGGATCCCTTGATTTATCATTTCTTAGTTTCAAGGAGGTATTAGGCCTTGAGACCTCTCCTAGTCCAGGACTTACTTCATCTTATATAGGGTTATCTACCTTAGGTAAATGTATTATATGAGTGTTGTCAGGATGATCATGAACATATGAAACCCCTGCATAAGGTTGGTCATTCTAATCTTCTTCATCATATATCTCGTTAGTTCTCCAACGAATTTTTTCATTATATAGTTGTTGTTTCTTTATGATATCATTAATGCTTTTACAATGATTGTGTATAATATCACTAATCTAGATAACTAGCACCATCCCTAGCAACGGTGCCAATGATGAGCAACGAGCTACCCCTATGCCCAACCATACGAATCACAAGTGTTCATGCACAATCCAGTTCAATTCCATGGATGGGACTAGTTGTGCATCTAAATCGTTATACTTTGATCATAGTTTGTTATCTTCCAACTTGAACTAGTGGTTACTTTATCATGTATGGTTTAGTCCAAAGTGAGGCATGTGATGTTGTCTAATCCTATGCTGCTCCTAATGACAATATAGAGATAAATTAATTAAGCTAATGAACAATGGAAAGTAAAACCTAAACTAGCTTATGTGCAATGAATATCCATTATTGATCATCCACACATGCCTCATACTTCATATAACCACTACTAGAATTGCCAAGTGTACGTCACTAGGTTTGCCAAACAATACACTGGTAGATTACCAAGTAATTATACTTAAGTGCTTGTGATTAGCCATACTCATTCTGCTTAATGATAGGAATTGTAAAGAGCAATAAATGGAAATGTTAACTACGGAAAATAGTAAATAAATAATTAAACAATTAAACAATTGAAGGAAATAATAATCTAAGTGGATGCTGCAATGATGGAAGTAATTGTGATCGTTATTTTCAATCATGTAATGTGTCCAAGTATGTAACACTCAAATAAGAATTTCGTACAATCACAAACATCACTACAGGCATGCACTAGGAATAACATAACTAGAAATTAGCAATCTATGAAAGAGCTAATTGAAATCTGAAAGTAAGCTCTATCCCAACCATGCACCCAAGTGTTGTATTTATAGGCTAGCATGGAGGAGATGATATTGGATATTCGGCATCATTTCTTAGGACCCAATATCATGTATTTGATATCAAAGCCTCAATATTAGATATTTGATATTAGGGCTGACATAATCATGGCTCATCAAATAGAGAATACAAAAAAGTCTACTAATAAACAAAATAGGCTTCTTCTTCCTCCGATATTGATCAAACATCTAAAGTGAATAGCAATAATATCAATCATTTAAGAAAAGATAACCTAATTATTAAATTAAATATTATTTCTCCAAATGCACTAAGTTTCCAATGAAATTATCAGAACTATTGCAAGTTTCATTAAAAGAATGTTGAATGAAACATAAAAAGTTATCAAAAAAGGTAAATAAAAAACATCAAATGTTCTAAAAAATTGTAAAGATCCATAATGTGTTATTATTGATGATATGATCATGCCAAAATATCTTAGTTTGAATATGTTTTATCACTACTATTAATTACCTTGGCATAATATAGATTTTTGCATCTTTTATTCAAGCTATGTTTAGTAAAGGAGAATTATTGTTAGATCCCAATAATTAGATCAAATCACAAAACCACAATATGAATGTGTTTAAGGATCCTCTTAATTATGATGATGTTATGTATACTATTTTTACAATGATACCTCAACCTAAGAAACCCTAAATATCTTCTGTAGTTTGTACTTCACCTTAATACCCTAAATGTAAGCCATATGTAATTCAAGCTAAGCCTTCCGTTACAACATCAACACACTCTAAACCCTTCACTATTAGACCTCTTAATTCCCTTGTATTATCTAATAATAAAAAATCATAAAACTCCAAGAAAATATGGCACTCAATTTGGTGTCCTAAGCTAAATTAGCTAAAAAAACTTAAGGAAGTCAAAGCTAAATTAGCTAAAAAAGCCCCTAAAAGTAAATAGTTGCTAGCAAGAATGAATTAGGTCAAGAAATCATTAAAATTAAGAAATATCATCCTTAGCCTATATGATCTTATTTGAACATCTCTAAAATATATAGAACATCAATACAACTTTTTTCAAGCATTAAAGTAGATCCCAACATTCCTCCAACCTACTCAATAATCCATGCAATGATCAATGATGAAGAAGAAAAAAACAAAAAACAAAAAAGGTAAGTAATATATTATTATAAGCTTAAAATTCATTCAAATTTCAAGGTCTTATCATGCATAGCTCATTCCCTTCTTTTTTCCTTTCCTTTTCTTGTATATTTTTCCTTTTCCTAATCTATTTTTTCAAACATGAAAAATCATGAACATATAAAATACATAAAAATATATAAATTAGTTTCTTTTTTGAAGTTTACAATTATGTTATGTCTTTCTTCTATGCACTTTTTACTTTATACATAGTTATTTTATGTTTTACTTTATTCTTACACATGTTATTTGATACTTGTTAGTATACATATGCAATAAACAAAATATCAATTTTGATATAAAATATTTTCTTCAACATTATGCACCATTATTATATTAATTAAAATTAGGTAAGATAATGCAATTTTTTTAAGCAAGATAACTGAAGGCTAGTAGAATAACCTATTTCCACACAACAAAGTAGATGTGACCCATAAATGAAAAGGGTAGCACCACAAGGCTTTTCCACTATTGTCACACCTAGAAGTGTAGGCAAAAATCAAATCCATAATCTCTTAATTGAGCAATGAGTGTCCTAATCAATTTCCCTACACCCTTAGGTGCAATAGTGCACTTATATAAAAATATATATTACATAAAAAATTTGGTACATCTACAAAAATTATAAACCTTTAATTTAAATTAAAAAATTAACATTAATCAATACTTATACTTTGATCTTTACCAAAATAATTATGTTGAGGATGTTGAGGCCATTCCTAAGTAAATCCTTATAGTTGCAGGGGCTATATAAGAATCATACTTAATTATGCATTTTCTAATCTCCTTTCTTAGTAGTTTTTGCTTTTGGTTTACTAGTTCAATATGTTAACATATGTTGGGTAAGTGACAGTTAAGCTCAGGAAAATTTCATGAAAGAAAGTGGTCATCTTGACAAGTGAGAAACTTTTAAATTTTGCAAAACTTTAAAACTTGATATTTAAAGCAAGAAAAATGATACACATAGCATCAGAACTAGCATTAGCATTAATGATTACATCTTATTAAAATTAGCAATTTATAGTAAAATTTGACAAATAATAGTAGTTGATGTTGAAAAATTTACCCAAAGGTATCACAAAAATATCTTACCTTTTAAATAATAAATTTTAATGTGATACATAGAATTTTGATCCTTTTAAATGATGCATCATGTTGTCAGGAAAAATTCCAAAAAAAGCCAATTTTTTTTATTTCCATCCCTTACATTCCCTCATATACTCGTAGCCCCATTAATAAGGCTTATGTTAGCCTTACCCTATCTTTGATTGTATGAATTCTTAGTTTTAGTGGCACATTGCATCTATGACATTATAGATATGATGTATTTAAGGTTAATGATACCTATAAATACTACCCAACCACAATACTTAATAACCTTTTGGTCCACATAGTAACTACACTCTTACAATTTCATTTCATGAATTTATGAGTACCTACAATGTGATCCAAAGTAGTTGTATAACATTTTTATTTAACTAAAATGTACCTAGATACATTTCATGGGGAGAAATAAACATTGAGATTAAATCTAATAATTGTAGCATATCACTTAGCATAATTTTTACTTACCACTATTGTTTACTTTTCTAATGGCATTTGTATTTCCACTATTATTTATATTTTTATTATACATTAGTAACTTAGTAGAATAAGTATTACTAGTTTCAAGCATAATGTATAATTTTTTAATAACCTAGTAGTGATATCACTTGATGCATCTAGTAGGAGTCACTTGGTATCCCAGTGGTAGTTATACCAACCCAAGACATGTATGACAAGCCAAGATTAGATACTTATAGTAATATGCTCTTAGTAATGAGTGGCGAGGTAGCCCCACTCAACCATACGAAATGAGTGTAGCATGCGTGATCCGGTCGAACTCCGCAGAGTAAATGCCTAAACGCTCCATGGAACACTTGGGGTTAATCATTCATTGTCTTCCCAGACTTACTTGTTGTTGTCACGGTGTATGGTTAAGTAAGTCCGAGCTATATGACTTTTTTGGTCTTTTCTAGTTTTATGTCTTCTACGCTAAGAGCAAAGGGTTGAGAAACTAACTAACTCTAACTAATTTCCTAAGTCTAAATTAACTAGCATCAGCATCTGTTCCCACTTACCGTACATACCCTGAACTATGCAACTGTGGCTACCAAACGCTAATCGTTACTGGGATTATCACACGTAATGCACGTGCTTGAAGTGGTCATACTGAGGCACCTAACTAGCCTAAGTGTGATGAGCAGTTGATTCCTTGACTAGCCGTACACACCTGTAGATGCTCGTAATCAAGTCATACTCATCTCGCGTTCTAGGAGATAAGGGTGAGAGACTCTAATCGCAATGAGTAGCCAATTCCTTGGTTAGCCGTACAAATTTGTCAATGCTCGTAACCAAGTTGTACTCATGCCACGCTAATGCAGGTAATAAATAATAGGTAGAAAATAACATGTAATAAACCTATTCCATGTACTGCAAGGTTTATCCACAAAGCTTGTCTTTATTGTCGTACATAACTTGCGTTCAGGTACAAAGCTGCTAGAATAAAGAACCGTTCACTTGGGGACTCCTACTATGGGCACATGGAAAATATTCTATCTCTGGGGTGATCAATCCGCCAGAGCTTTGCTACTTCTAGCCTCGGATTGGAAATGAGGGGAGTGCCACCTCTTATTTATAGATTTGGCGATGGACTGCGATATCACATACGCGATATCGCAGGGGACGATGCGATATTGCATGGGATGTGATATCGCGATGACCACGATATCACGGTGCATGCGATATTGCATCTCATCATACCCCCATGACTGAATGAAAACTCGTCCTCAAGTTCCTTACAATAATATTAGGTAGGTAAGGAATTATTGAGGGAAATGGAACTAATGGAATGACATGTGAACAGACCATTATTACAAGACTTGACAAAATTGGTGTTCATGAAAACAAGGGTAAACACCTTATTACAATGACATCAGGCCTTTCTTGACAGCTAAGAAAGAGAGAGAGAAAGAAGTGTTGCTACTACCAACGCCAAAATTGCGCCTTCGTTGTCCATCCATAAGCGCATCATCGATCTTGCTCCTTGCATCACTACTTCTAGCACGGCTCCACTCCAAGTGTTTGCTCCAAATCGAATTTGTTATTTGCATGTCCGTCCTCTGCACACACAACACAATCATATATTAGCAATGGTAATTGAATCATCATGTAATTGATACCTTGCTACGGTGTAAGTCCATTGGCTAGGTTGTGGTATGGCTGATATGGATCTGGGAATATGTGACTAATGACTACCGAAGGTGTAGAGGTTAGGAAGAAAATAAAAAATTTTAAGCCTAGGATAAAATCGAAAAAAAATCAGGCCACATACCCCCATGACTAATCGTGAACCTCTGGTAGTGTTAGAATGGAGAAAGAAAAGGAGTAAGAACGATAGATAAAAAGGGATAACTATGGCATCGATGAAGTCGATGTCAAGATGGAAATGAACAAAATAAAATTCATTGCAAAATGTTAAGGGAAAGAATTTAACTATGGCTCCAAATAGGAATGTTAGTGGGTCCTCCCCAAAGCAGCCTCATGCCCTTAATGCCCTGAAAAACCCACATTCAAAGAGTCCATAGGCCCTGGGAATGTCATTTGGAACAAGAGTTAAAGTCTTAATCACAATAATTTATTAAAAAGAAAACNATAAATTATTGTGATTAAGACTTTAACTCTTGTTCCAAATGACATTCCCAGGGCCTATNGATGAAACAAAGGAGAGAATGGGAAGCAAGAAGGACCTTAGTTAGAGGGAACACTTTGGGTTCCATAACCAGTGCTTGTAGCCAAAGTTTATTCATCTAAGGGGTGTGCTTTGAATTCTCACTTGGTTTTTTTTTTGAGTTTTATGTTTTTATGTGTGAGAACCACACCATGCAAAGACTTCTTATTTTTATTATCTCAGCTTCTGATAATTGAGTAACATTGGAATGGCAGAAAACTCAAGAAGAAACATTCAAGCACCCAAGAGAATGACCAACACAAAAGCATCACGTTCCTTTGAAGTCACATCCTTTTCAATCCATGAGTCACCGACTCATTAAAGTTCTTATTAGAAAGGGACTATACATTTCTAAGCCAAGAGAAACCATAGAAATTGGTGGATGGATGGATGAAGTGGTCTCATTGCCTTCCATATCAAAATAAACATACCTTAGTATCAACATTGTGACTTAAAGGTAAAAGCTAAACATTAGCAATCAATATAAAAATAGTTCATACCATCATTCTGTATGCTTATTATGGGACAAACTTACAGGGTGGATCACACACACACACACACACAAAAATGAAAATGTATAACGATGTTGTAAAACAAAAAACGAGAAGAGTTAATGAAATTTGTAAAACAAAAAGTAGAAGAGTTAAAAAAATTTGTAAAACAAAAATGTGTAAAACAAGAAAAAATGTTGTAAAAAAAAACTTAAAATAACTAAGGGCCCCATATGGTTAGCATAGGTGGCCATCTCCCCCATGATTGAGTTGTAAGGGAGAGAACCAAAATAATGAGCATTTGTTTGAATTTCGTCGAAGTGCCCAACTTCTCCCAACTGATGTTCTTAGGTTGAGGGGTGGAAGTTGGCGACGGTCATATTTCAATGTGTCTATGCCTTCATTATGAGCATGGGTTTCCTCAGTTCGTTCCATGCATATTTGTCTGCTCCTTCTAGTTGTCAACCACAGGGTGTCTTCTATTGGTTGTGTGGTTGCTACATACAGGCATCTTTGTTTCAATGTTTCCTAGGCACACCTGTTACATGGAGGCATTTCCTCCATGTCATCACCCGATGAATCACTGTATGTGATGCATGGAACTTTCCTCTTCTCGATATTTTCACATATTTTTATCTTAGAGATTTCCAAGGAAAGATCGTAGATCCTAAGGCATGCGTCTACTGTACTTAGCCATGCCCTTCTCATTATAGTCGGGAAGTCCCCTTCGTTGTTCACTTCAATCACCAGAAAATCAGCTGGGTAAGACCAACCACACATAGTGGTGATGATGTCCTTCACCAATCCCAAGGGAATGATGATGGATTGGTCTGCCAGCTCTAGTTGAATGTTGCTCTTCTTAAGTTGGGGCAGGTTCCAGGCGTGATATATCTCTCGTGAAATTAAGTTAACTCCGGAACTTGAGTTAAGAAGAGCCCTATGTGGTTTATTTTTGACGATCTACAAATAGATTAAGGGACTCCCAAGGTCAGTTAGTTTCCTGGGAAGGTGGCCTACCTTGATCTAGTCGGTTACTGTATGCGTTAACATAACCGTATGTGTTACGCTTTGTTGGATTGAAGGGTGCTCTGAAGTGTTAGATGGTGGAGGAGTGTACATGGCCTCAACCACTTGTTGTTGCGAGAGTTTGTCTAGGCTTTTGGTTTTGAAGTAAGGTCTTCTCTTTTTATAGTTGTCAGAACCATTAGCAGGTTGGATATTTACAGCTCTCACTGCATGACGTTGCTGCAGTTGAGGAGGAAGTTCTCCTTGCATTGTTGGAGTAGAAGGTGTTACGGGAACTACTACTAGTGGAAGAGGTGCAGATGGATTAGGAGGATGGGATGAGTGTGAGATGTCTCCCGGAGGAGAAGGACTCCTTCGCAAGTACTGCCGAACTTGCTAGTGACAGTTGGGGGTTGTGTGATCCATAGAGTCACTTGGAGAAATCGGCTGTTGCACATAATAACCATAAGGATCGGGCTGCTGGTAAGGGTACTATTGTGTTGGCGGTGGCATCCCCCATGATTGCGGGTATTGCCACTATTGATGTTATCTGATGGGCTGTGGCAGAGTTCCACTTGGATAATACGTTAAGGGTTGGTGGAATTGCCTTGGGTTACCTTGAGGATAAGGTAACCTACGGGGTGTTTGCCATTGGTTGAGTCTTAGATTAAGCGCATACACCCCAGACTCCTGTAGATGTGAGATGATGGGACAACATCCCTTAGGATGGTCATAATGGCAGATCTCACATCCATCGTCATCGTTTGAATCAGAATCCTCAGCCACATCGGAGTTAGTGATTTTTCCCTTACCCTTGTTATGTGCAAGGCTTAAATCTCTCCACTTTTTCTTACCTTTGTCACTACTTTGTTCAACCTTAGAATCTTCTACAATTTTCAAGAATGTTTCAATTATTGAGTCTAAGGAATCCCACATTTGGTCTACTTTGGCTGATACCTCGATTGTTAACTTTTGGATCGGCAAAGTTTTCTGATTCACCAATTCTTCGATTGGTGACTGATGAGATGCGATATGCACAAGCCACGATATCTTGTACGTGATATTGTGGCTGCCATGATATCGTGTCCTTCCCTGCGATATTGCGTACGTGATATCGTGGTCTGTCGCCAAATCTATAAATAAGAGGTGGCACTCCTCTCATTTCAATCATAGGCGTAAAGTAGCAAAGCTCTAGCGAATTGATCACCCCAAAGATAGAATATTTTCCATGTGCCCGCAGTAGGAGTCCCCCAAGTGAACGGTTCTTTATTCGAGCAGCTTTGTACCTAAATGCAAGTTGTGTATGGCAATAAAGACGAGCTTTGTGGATAAACCTTGTAGTGCATGGATAGGTTTATTTAATGTTATTTATTGCTTTCCTAGTAACACAGCATGAGTATGACTTGGTTACGAGCATTGACGAATATGTACGGCTAGCCAAGGAATCGGCTACTCATCGCAATTAGATTCTCTCACCCTTACCTCCTAGAATGTGGGACAAGTACGACTTAATTATGAGCATCTACGGATGTGTACGGCTAGTCAAGGAATCAGCTGCTTGTCACACTTAGGCTAGTTAGGTGCCTCAGTACGACCGCTTCGAGCACATGCATTATGTGTGGTAATCCCAGTAACGATTAGCATTTGGTAGCCACAGTTGCACAGTTCAGGGTGTGTATGGCAAGTGGGAACGGATCCTAACTCTAGGACTTAGTGCTGTAGTTAGAGTTAGTTTTAGTCTCTCAACCCTTCACCGTTTAGCATGGGAGATAAACCAGAAAATACCAAAAAAATCATATACCTTGGACTTACTTAATCATACACCGTGACAACAACAAGTAAGTCTGGGAAGACAACGAACAATTAACCCCAAGTGTTCCTTGCAGCATTAGGCATTTAGTTTGGGGAGTTCGACCGGATTGCATGTCCTACGCTCATTTTGTATGGTTGAGTGTAGCAGTACCTTGCCACTCATCATTGGTGCCATTGCCGAGGACTAAGTGTTTTTACGCCAATTAGAACATTAGGAAATTTTTCACATCGTTGTGAGCTTTTAACGAACCTTCAGGTTAATCAGTTAATTAAGAACACAAATAACGGTAACAGCACACCATTAGAATGGCTTCTTCTCACAAAATTAACTTACCTAAGGATAACACAGAAGACAATTAGCATCATACACATAACCTAGACCAGCCAAGTCCTAAACAGTATACGATAACTTATACTCATCCCGATGAGTATATTCCTAATTATACTTTTACTCTCCATCAGGATGAACAGTTGCACTGGAAAGATTTGTTTGGTAATATAGTTTTACCACCAGATCGATTTGTTCTAAACATGCTCTTCCGTGCCTTGGCACAAATTGGCATGCAGGACTTATTCACTGAATACATTGCTGGAAGATATCATATAAGGGATTATTATCCCACCGCTTTGCAACGTATGAGGGATGAAAGGTAGGAGAGCCAACGTTCATTATTGAAGGGCAAGGTCCCCCATGTCCTTAGTGAAATAGGAGATGAGGAACCCTTCACAATGGGTTTCTTAGAAAATGATGTTCCTCCTCCTCACAATGGTGAAGAGGTTAGGCACCAGGGCCTTCGATCAACTGTACATGCTACAGGCTCTGATCCCCGTGAACACCAACTGTTCATGGTAGGAACAACCACTCACACTAAGGACAGACACTTAGATCATTACAACGATCGAGGTTGAAGCAGCCGAAGAGAAGGTAAGAAACATCACCACAGTGATGGATCCCCTTCCTCTTCTCCTTCATCTCACCATTCACACTCTCCTTCCACTTCTGGGCATAGCCATTGTGAGCACAATGGAGAGGGTAAAAGTAGAGTAGATGAAAGACCTCGATAGGAAGGTTGAGAGGAGTTAGGACAAGGGAAAGGACGTAGGGAGAATAGGGAACCACCACGAAGACATCACAGACGTCATGATAGAGATGATCATGACGAACCCCTACTCGCAACCTGAAGCATGCTAGACATCATAGAGGTAGTTAGGATCCCCAAAAGGCATCTAAAAGATAGTAGGATCAAGTGTTTGGACATAAATAATATCCCACGTTTTGAAGGGGGATACAACACTGATCCTCAACATCATTTACAAGAATTCCATGATGCCTGTTCCTTGCAGAACATAGATAATGAGTGGAAGAAGCTAAAGTTGTTCCCAAGGACACTCACTAAAGAAGCAGAGAGCTGGTACCAGTCCTTAGAACCGGAAACCATCAGGAGGTGGAGTACGATGCTTGAACTGTTCAACAACAAATATCAGACATACTCCAGAGTGTCTAACTTGCGTAAGCAGATCCAAGGCTAGAAACAAGGTGCTTATGAACCCTTGGATGCTGCCATGGCCCATTATTATACACTACTACATTGTTGCCCAGGCCATGGGTATCCTAAAGGGGATCAACTTCGCCACATTGTGGATGGGCTAAGGAATGAAACGAGAAGAACTCTTGGGACTTACACCCAAGGGAGACTTTCCCAACTAAGAGCCCATGAAGTTGAAAGTTTGTTGAAACAAGTAGCGTAAGAAGAGGGTGAGCTACGTAAGAGGGAAAGTGTGGAAGAATACAACCGTGATCCCTCCCTTCGCAAGAAGGGAGTGAAATTCTGTGATGAGGAGGATGAGTCGCCACGCGAAGCATTGGTGAATCGGAAAACCGTGCTGATCCAAAAGTTAACAACCGAGGTATCAGCTAAGGTAGACCAAATGTGGGATTCCTTAGACTCAAGAATTGAGACAGTCTTAAAAATTGTAGAAGAGTCTAAGGTTGAAAAAAGTAGTGACAAAGGCAAAACCAACCGGAGAAACTTAAGCCCTGCACATAACAAGGGTAAGGGAAAAATTCCTATCTTCGATGAGGCTATGAATTCTGATTCAGACAATGATGCAGATGTGAGGTCTGCTACTATGACCATCCTAAGGGATGTTGCCCAATTATCTCACATCTGCAGAAGTCTAGGGTGTATGCATTAAATCCAAGACTTAATCAATGGAAAACACCTCGAAGGTTACCTTATCCACAAGGTAATCCAAGGTAGTTCCACCAACCCTTAACTTATTATCCAAGTGGAACGCCTCCATAGCCCGTTGGACAACATCAGCAGTGGCAATACCCACAGTCATGGGGGATGCCACCGCCAACACATTAATACCCTTACCGGCAGCCTGATCCTTACAGTTATTATGTGTAGCAGCTAGTTTCCCCAGGTGAATCTATGGGTCACACTACTCCTCAACGTCACTACCAAGTTCGGGAGTACTTTAGGAGGACTCCTTCTCCTCCAAGAGATATCTCACATTCATTCCATCCTCTAACTCCGCCTACACCTCTTCCTCCTGTAGTTTTCATACAACCTGTTACAAAAATGCAAGGGGAACTACCTACCCAACCGTAGCAACGTAACGCCGCGAGAGCTGTAAATATTTAGCGTGAATATCCAATCGGGTGCTAGTTTTGATGACAACTGTACAAAGAAGAGACCCTTTTTCAGGACTAGGAGCCTAGAAAAACTCTCGCAACAACAAGCAGATGGGTACATGTATAGGCCTCTAACCACTAATGCTTCGGAGAACCCTTTAGTCCAAAAGAGCGTAACACATACGGTTATGTTAACACATACCGTAACTGACTAGATCAAGGTAGGCCACCTTCCCAGGAAACTAACTAACCCTGGGAGTCCCTTTATTTATTTGCAGATCATTGGAAATGCACCACATCAAGCTCTTCTTGACTCAGGTTCTAGAGTCAACTTAANCTCCATGCATTACATACAGTGATTCATCGGGTGATGACATGGAGGATATGTCTCCATGTAACAGGTGTGCCCAAGAAACTCTGCAACAAAGATGCCTGTATGTAGCAACCACACAAGAAGTAGTAGATACCCCGTGGTTGACAATTACTCGTAGGAGCAAAAAAATATGCATGGAACGAACTGAGGAAACTCATGCCAACAACCGTGGCATAGAAACATTAGAACGTGAGCGTCACCAACTTCCACCCATCAACTTAAGATCATCAATTGGGAGAAGTTGGGCACTTTTATGAAATTGAAACAGATGCTCCGTATTTCGGATCTCTCCCTTACAACTCAATCATGGGAGAGATGGCCACCTATGCTGATCATACGGGGCCCTCAGTTCTTTTTCAATTTTTTGTTTTACAATGTTTTTGGTTTTACACGTTTTTGTTTTACAAATTTCTTTAACTTTTCTTGTTTTTGTTTTACACCATGGTTATACTTTTCTATTTTGTGTGTGTGTGTGTGTGTGTCATCCACCATGTAAGTTCATCACCCAATAAGTGTTTGGGCCGATGGTATGAACTGTTTTCACATTGATTGCTAATGTATGGTTTTTACCTTTAAGTTACAATGTTGATACTAAGGTATGTTCTTTTGATATGGTAGGCAATGAGATCACTTCATCCATCCATCCACCAAAGTCTATGGTTTCTCTTGGCTTGGAAATGTATAGTCCCCTTCTAATAAGAACTCTAACAAATCGGTGACTGGGCATTTCTCAAACTAAGGAAGGACTCAGGGATTGCAAAGGGTGTGACTTCAAGGGAACTTGATGTTTTTGTGTTGGTTGTTCTCTTAAATGCTTGGATGTTTTCTTCTTGAGTTTTCTTCTTGTTCCGATGTTACCCATTCTTCGGAAGCTGAGACAATAAAAATAAGAAGTCTTTGCATGGTGTGGTCCCCACGCATAAAAACACAAAACACAAAAAAAAACCAAAGTGAGGATTCAAAGCACACCCCTTAGATGAAATAAAATTTGGGCTACCAGCACTGGTTATGGAACCAAAGTGTTCCCTCTAACTAAGGCCCTTCTCGCTTCTCGTTGTCTCCTTTGTTTCGTTGGAATGGGGGTGGCTCTTTGGAGATGCATCCTTGTTACTTAAAATGGATGGTTTAACCAAAATCATTAATGCGAAGTCACTGGAAGTGGTTGGTTTGAGCCCGGAGTTGGAATGAAGTTTGCCAAGTCACATTAATCATCAGACACACAAGGGACTGTACACTACCTTGTTCTTGGGATTCCATTCCATTTCTCTTCTCTCCATCCTTTTCTCCATTATTCACCTCATTGCCGATTGTATCATTAGTGTATATTTTGGTAGATACATTGTTTTCTTGTTGGTAGATTCTTATGATTAAGACTTTAACTCTTGTTCCAAAGGACATTCCCAGAGCCTATGGACTCTTTGAATGTGGGATTGTCAGGGCACTAAGGGCATGAGCCTGCTTTGGGGAGGACCCACTGGCATTCCTATTTGGAGCATTAGTTAACTTCTTTCCCTTAACATTTTACAATTAATTATTATTTTGTTCATTACCATCTTGATGTTCACTTCATTGATGTTTTTAGTTGCCCTTTTTATCTCTCTTTCTTACTCCTTTTCCTTCTCCATTCTTTCGCTACCAGAGGTTTGCGATTAATCATGGGGGTATGGGGCCTGATTTTTTGATTTTTCTCCTAAGCCCTGAATTTTTTCATTTCTCTTCCTAACCCCTACACCTTCGGTAGTCATCATTACTACATCTTCCCAGGTCCATATCAGCGATACCACAACCTAGCCAATGGACTTACACCAAAGCAAGGTATTACTTACTTAATGATTCAATTACCCTTGCTAATATATGATTGTGTTGTGTGTGCAGATGGCAATCATACAACAATGGAATGGATCTAGAGCAAACACTTGGAATGGAGCAGCGCTGAAGCAGCTATGCAAGGAGCAAGATTGATAATGCACTTACGGATGGACAACGGAAGGTGCAATTTGGGCGTTGGCAGCAGTAAGACTCTTCTCTCTTCTTCTCTTCTCTTCTCTATCCTATTTTGTCTCAGCTGCCAACTATGGCCTGATGTCATTGTAATAAGGTGTTCACCCTTATTATCATGAACACCAGTCTTGTCAAGTCTTGTAATAATGAACCATTCACATGTCATTCCATTAGTTCCATTCCCCTCAATAATTCCATACCTACTTGATATCATTGTAAGGAACTCGAGGAGGAGTTTTCATTCAGTCATGCGGGTATGATGAGACGCGATATGCACAAGCCGCGATATCGCATCCCCTGCGATATCGCGTCCTTCCCTGCGATATCGCGTACGCGATATCATGGTCCGCTGCCAAACCTATAAATAAGAGGTGGCACTCCTCTCATTTCAATCATAGGCATAAAGTAGCGAAGCTCTGGTGGATTGATCACCCCAGAGATAGAATATTTTCGATGTGCCTGCAGTAGGAGTCCCCCAAGTGAACGGTTCTTTATTCGAGCAGCTTTGTACCTGAATCCAAGTTGTGTACGGAAATAAAGACAAGCTTTGTGGATAAACCTTGCAGTGCATGGATAGGTTTATTTAATGTTATTTATTGCTTTCCTAGTAACGCGGCATGAGTACGACTTGGTTACGAGCATTGACTAACGTGTACGGCTAGCCAAGGAATCGGCTACTCATCGCGATTAGATTCTCTCACCCTTACCTCCTAGAACATGGGACAAGTACGACTTGATTACGAGCATCTATGGATGTGTACAGCTAGTCAAGGAATCGGCTGCTTGTCAGACTTAGGCTAGTTAGGTGCCTCAATATGACCGCTTCGAGCACGTGCGTTACGTGTGGTAATCCCAGTAATGATTAGCGTTTGGTAGCCACAGTTGCACAGTTCATGGTGTGTATGGCAAGTGAGAACGGATGCTGACGCTAGGACTTAGTGCTGTAGTTAGAGTTAGTTTTAGTCTCTCAACCCTTCACCGTTTAGCATGGGAGATAAACCAGAAAATACCAAAAAAATCATATACCTTGGACTTACTTAACCATACACCGTGACAACAACAAGTAAGTCTGGGAAGACAACGAACAATTAACCCCAAGTGTTCCTTGCGGCGTTAGGAATTTAGTCTAGGGAGTTCGACCGGATTATGCATGCTACGCTCGTTTCATATGGTTGAGTGTAGGGGTACCTCACCACTCATCAGTGACTCATCCTCTTCATCACAAAATTTCACTCCCTTCTTCCAAAGGGAGGGATCACGGTTGTACTCTTCCACACTTTCTCTTTTGCGTAGCTCACCTTCATTGTTTACTACTTGCTCCAACAAGCTACGTACTTCATGGGCTCTAAGTTGTGAGAGTCTCCCTTGGGCTTAAGTCCCAAGGGTTCTTCTAGTTTCATTCCTTAGCCCATCCACGATGTGGCGAAGTTGATCCTACTGAGCATACCCATGGCTCGGGCAACGATGTAACAATGTGTAATAGCGGTCCATGGCAGCATCCAAGGGTTTGTGTGTACCTTGCTTCTAGCCTTGGATCTACTTACATAAATTGGACACTCTGGAGTACATTTGATACTTCTCGTTGAATAGTTCCAACATCGTACTCTACCTCCTGATGATTTTCGATTCTAAGGACTAGTACCAGCTCTCTGCTTCTTTGGTGAGTGTCCTTGGGAACAAATTAAGTTTTTTCCACTCATTTTCTATATTCTGCAAGGCACAGGCATCGTGGAATGCCTATAAATGATTTTGCGGATCAGCATTGTATCCCCCTTCAAACCGTGGGATATTGTTCATGTCTAATCATTTGATCCGACTATCCTTTAAATGCCTTGTGGGAATCCTAACTGCCTCCGTGATGTTAAGCATACTTTGGGTTGCGAGTAGGGGCTCATCATGATCGTCTCGTTCATGATGCCTGTGATGTCTTTGTCATTCCCTACTCTCCCTACATCCTTGCCCTTGTCCTATCTCTCGACCTTCTTGTCGAGGTCTTTCATCTTATTTACTTTTATCCTCACCTTTGTGTTCATGGTGGCTGCACCTAGATGTGGAAGGAGAGGGTGAGTGATGTCAAGAAGGGGAAGAAGAAGGGGAACCATCACCATGACGATGTTTCTTGCCTTCTCTTCAGCTGCTACGGCCCCGATCGTCATGACGATCAAAGTGTCCATCCTTAGCATGAGTGGTTGTTCCCTTTGTGAATAGTTGGAATTCACGGGCATCAGAACTAGGGATATGTATAGTTGATTGTAGGTTCTGATACTCATCCTTCTCACCATTTTTAGGAGGGGGAACATCCTTTTTTAAAGAACCCGTGATAAAGGGTTCTTCATCTTCTATTTTGCTAAGGACGTGCAGGGTTTTGCCCTTCAAAAAACATGTTAACTCTCCTGCCTTAAGTCTCTCATACGTTGGGAATTTGTGGGATAATAATCCCTCATGTCAAAATCTTCTGCAACGTATTCCACAAAATGTTCTTGCATGCCAATCTATACCAAAGCACAGAAAAGCATGCAAGAGATTGATCGATCTAGGGGTAACACAATGTTACCTTGCAAATCTCTCCACCGCAGTTGTTTGTCCTGATGGAGAACAAAATTAAAGTTAGGAATATACTCATCAGGATGAGTATATGTCATCCTATATTGTTTAGGACTTGGCTGATTTTGGTTATGTTTTTTATCTTGCCGACTGTCTCGTGNAGCATAGCACGTGTGATCTAGTCGAACTCTGTAGACTAAATGCCTAAATGCCCCATGGAACACTTGGGGTTAATCATTTGTTGTCTTCCCAAACTTACTTGTTGTTGTCATGGTGTATGGTTAAGTAAGTCCGAGGTATATGATTTTTTTGGTCTTTTCTAGTTTTATGTCTTCTACGCTAAGAGCAAAGGGTTGAGAAACTAAATAACTCTAACTAATGTCCTAAGTCTAAATTAACTAGCATCAGCATCTGTTCCCACTTACCATACACACCCTGAACTATGCAATTGTGGCTACCAAACGCTAATCGTTACTGGGATCACCACACGTAATGCACGTGCTCGAAGTGGTCATACTGAGGCACCTAACTAGCCTAAGCATGATGAGCAGTTGATTCCTTGACTAGCCATACATACCCGTAGATGCTCGTAATCAAGTCGTACTCATCCCACGTTCTAGGAGATAAGGATGAGAGACTCTAATCGCGATGAGTAGTTGATTCCTTGGTTCGCCGTATACATTCGTCAATGCTCGTAACCAAGTCGTACTCATGCCACGCTAATGCATGTAATAAATAATAGGTAGGAAATAACATGTAATAAACCTATTCCATGTACTGCAAGGTTTATCTACAAATCTTGTCTTTATTTTCGTACACAACTTGCATTCAGGTACAAAGCTGCTCGAATAAAGAACCGTTCACTTGGGGACTCCTACTGCGGGCACATGGAAATTATTCTATCTTTGGGGTGATCAATCCGCTAGAGCTTTGCTACTTCTAGCCTAGGATTAGAAATGAGGGGAGTGCCACCTCTTATTTATAGATTTGGTGGTGGACCGCGATATCATAGGGGATGATGTGATATCACGTACACGATATCGCATGGGATGCGATATCGCGACAGCCACGATATCGCGGTGCATGCGATATCGCATCTCATCACTTAGCATTTATTTTTATTATTTCTTAGATTTAGAACTTAATATTCAATTTATAATGTTTTACTTTAGCACTTCTATAGTCACACAATATCATCATATCACATACCTCACTATGAATTAAACTATATGTTTTTTACCACAACTAACTCCAGTGGGAAGATAATAATTAACAATATATGCATTAACTCTCTAGAAGATATATTAATCCATTCATAGATTACAAGTAGTGCACAAGCAACACTTGTACTATTTGTATGGTTGGATGGTGAAAACACTCTCTTCTTATCATTGATCCCATTACTAGGGATAGTATTAATATTCTAGTTAGTTGATGTTTATAAGACTATTGTTCTAAGACTTCAAGAATTATCCTTTAAGAAACTTAATATACTCTTAAGATACATATAAAATTAATTGATAAAACATGAAGTTTACATACAAACTAATTTTTTCACATGATAATAATCTTAAATGATGGTAATGGTATAATTCATATTAAGAACACATGCTGTGAACCAATGCAAAAAATAATTTCTTATGCTCATACTAATCTTTATTGCCTAAATTTACTTTCATTTTTTTCATCAAGATGAACAATTTAGATGAAGATACTTGGAAGGCAACATCATGTTACCTCCTAAACTTCATGATTATGATGAATCTTTATTAATACATAAGGCTTGTTCAACATAAGAGAAGTTATTTGCATTTTGACACTACACCAAAAGGATAGTTAAATCAAGAAACTTGATATGAACAACATTTAAAAGTTTGAGGGAGATTATAATATAGACCCATAGCACTATCTACAAGCCTTTCATAATGCTTATGCACCAAAAAAATATTGAGAACAAGTAGTAGAAATTTAAATTATTTCAAAGAATAGTAATTATGGAAGTAGAGAGTTGGTATCAATCCTTAGAGAGAGACTTCATTCAAAGATGGAATACTATGTTAAAGATTTTCAATGATAACTATCAAAATTATTCAAGAGCATCTAACCTAAGAAAGTAAATTCAAGGATGGAGACAACAAACTCATAAATCCCTTAAAGTAGCCATTGGTAAGTATTACTTATTTCTACATAGATTTATAGAATATGGTTTTTCTTAGAAGAAGCAACATAGGCATATGATTAATGGAATATGAAATAAAATAAGGTATACTCTTAGGGTTTAGACTCAATAAATATTATCATAGACAAGAGCCCATCTAATCTAAAGACTCCTTGAGTAGATGCTAGAAGAAGAAGAAAAACTAAGTAAAAGAGAATCTATAGAAGAATATAATAGAGCTTCATCAATGTGTAAGAAGGATGTCTATGCTTGTATTACAAGGGAAGGTGATGATCCCATGGAAGAGGTGATCCAAAAAAATAAGAAATTTTCCATTTAAAAATCTCATTTCGATATTACAACAAAACTTGAGAAAATGTGAAATTTTATAAATGAAAAATGTACAAAAACATTAAAATAATGGAAAATCTATAAGCATTAAACAAGAAAATGAAAAGAAAGAATAAGAAAGAAATATGTAGATACATGTATAAGTAGAAAGGAAAAGCTACTGCTATATAAAATGTTTTTAATGAAGAAGATGATAAGTGTAACTTATGTTAGTATGAACATCCTAAAGGATGTTTCTCTTGTTCTTGCAAAATTATTTTTCTCAATCCCACAAGAACACCTTCATGAATTAAGTGTTAACATACTTGATGAGTGGCGAGGTACCCCTACACTCAACCATATGAAATGAGCATAGCACGTGATCTGGTTGAACTCCACAGACTAAATGCCTAAATGCCCCATGGAACACTTGGGGTTAATCATTCGTTGTCTTCCCAGACTTACTCGTTGTTGTCACGGTGTATGGTTAAGTAAGTCTGAGGTATATGATTTTTATGGTCTTTTATGATTTTTCTCCTATGCTAAAGAGTGAAGGGTTGAGAAACTAGCTAACCCTAACTAAGGACCTAAGTCTAAATTAACTAGTGTCAGCATCTGTTCTCACTTACTGTACACACCCTGAACTATGCAACTGTGGCTACCAAACGCTAATCATTACTGGGATCACCACATGTAACACATGTGCTCGAAGTGGTCGTACTAAGGCACTTAACTAGCCTAAATGTAATGAGAAGCCAATTCCTTAACTAGCTATACACACCCATAGATGCTCATAATCAAGTCATACTCATCCCATATTCTAGGAGTTGAGGGTGAGAGAGACTAATCGTGATGAGTAGCCGATTCTTTGGTTAGCTGTACACATTCGTCAATGCTCATAACCAAGTCGTACTCATGCTGTGCTAATGCAGGTAATAAATAACATGTAATAAACCTATTCCATGTACTGCAAGGTTTATCCACAAAGCTCGTCTTTTTTCCATACACAACTTTCGTTCAAGTACAAAGCTGCTCGAATAAAGATCCATTCACTTGGGGACTCCTACTACGGGCATATGGAAAATATTCTATCTCTGGAGTGATCAAACTGCCAGAGTTTCTCTACTATAAGCCTAGGATAGGAAATAAGGGGACTGCCACCTCTTATTTATAAATTTGGTGGCGGACCATGATATCGCGACGACTGCAATATCGTGTATGCGATATTGCGGTGCATGCAATATCACATCTCATCATACCCCCATGACTGAATGAAAACTTATCCTCGAGTTATTTACAATAATATTAGGTAGGTATGGAATTATTGAGGGAAATGGAACTAATGGGATGACTTGTGAACAGACCATTATTACAAGACTTGAAAAAATTGGTGTTCATGACAACAAGGGTGAACACCTTATTACAATGACATCAGGCCATAGTTGGCAGCTGAGAAAGAGAGAGAGAAAGAAGTGTTGCTGCTGCCAATGCTAAGATTGTGTCTGTGTTGTCCATTCGTAAGCATGCTATCAATCTTGTTCCTTGCATAGCTGCTTAAATGCTTCTCCATTCCAAGTGTTTGCTCCAGATCCAATTCGTTGTTGCATGTTTGCCATCTGCACACACAACACAATCGTATATTAGCAAGGGTAATTGAATCATCATGTAATTGATACCTTGCTTCGGTGTAAACTCATTGGCTAGGTTGTGGTATGGCTGATATGGATCTGGGAATATGTTATTGATGACCACTGAAGGTGTAGGGGTTAGGAAGAAAATCAAAAATTTTGGGGCTAGGAGAAAATCAAAAAAATCAGGCCCCATACCCCCATGACTAATCGCGAACCTTCGGTAGTGTGTGAATGGAAAAAGAAAAGGTGGAAGAAAGATAGATAAAAAGGGACAACTATGGCATCGATGAAATGGATGTCAATATGGTAATGAACAAAATAAACTTAATTTCAAAATGTTAGGGGAAAGAATTTAATGGATGCTCCAAATAGGAATGTCAGTGGGTCCTCCCCAAAGTAGGCTCATGTCATTAGTGCCTAGACAAACCCCCATGCAAAGAGTCCGTAGGCCCTGAGAATGTCATTTGGAACAAGAGTTAAAGTCTTAACCGCAAGAATTTACCAAAAAGAAAATAGTGCATCTACCAAAATATATACACTAATGATACAACCGACAATGGGGTGAACAATGGAAAGAAGGATGGAAAGAAGAGAATGGAATGGAATCTCAAGAACAAGATGGTGTACAACCCCTTGTATGTTTGATGATTAATGTGACTTAGCAAGTCTCATTCCAACTCCGGCCTTAAACCAACCACATCCAGTGACTTCGCATCAATGCATTCGGCCAAACCATCCTCTTGAAGTAACAAGAATGCATCCTCCAAGAGCCACCACCATTTCGACAAAACAAAGAAGAGAATGGGAAGTGAGAAGGGCCTTAGTTAGAGGGAATACTATTGGTTCCATAACCAATGCTTGTAGCCCAAGTTTATTTTTCTAAGGGGTGTGCTTTGAATTCTCACTTTCTTTATTTTTTTTTGTGTTTTTATGCATGAGAACCACACCATGCAAAGACTTCTTATTTTTATTGTCTCAGCTTCCGATATTTGGGTAACATCAGAACGGGAAGAAAACTCAAGATAAAACATTCAAGCACGCAAGAGAATGACCAACACAAAAGCATCAAGTTCCCTTGAAGTCACACCTTTTTCAATCCTTGAGTTCTTAGTTTGAGAAATGCCCAGTCACCGATTCGTTTAAGTTCTTATTAAGAAGGGACTGTACATTTCCAAGCCGAGAGAAACCATAGAAACTGGTGGATGGATGGATGAAGTGAACTCATTGCCTGTCATATCAAAAGAAATATACCTTAGTATCAACATTGTGACTTAAAGGTAAAAACCAAACATTAGCAATCAATATGAAAATAGTTCATATCATCATTCCGAACACTTATTATGGGACAAACTTACAGGGTGGATGGCACACACACACATACATACAAAATGGAAAAAGTATAACGATGTTGTAAAACAAAAACTAGAAAAGTTAAAGAAATTTATAAAACAAAAATTATAAAAGTTAAAGAAATTTATAAAACAAAAATGTGTAAAACAAAAAAATTGTAAAACAAAACCATGTAAAATAAAAAATTAAAAGAACTGAGGGCCCCATATGATTAGCATAGGTGGCCATCTCCCCCATGACTGAGTTGTAAGGGAGAGATCTGAAATAATGAGTGTTTGTTTGAATTTCTAAGAAGTGCCCAACTTATCCAAACTGATGTTGTTAGGTTGAGGGATGGAAGTTGGTGATGCTCAAATTTCAATGTGTCTATGCCTTCATTGTTGACATGGGTTTCCTCAGTTCGTTCCATGCACATTTTTCTGCTCCTTCTAGCTGTCAACCACGGGGTGTCTACTACTTTTTATGTGGTTGCTACATACAGGCATCTTTGGTTCAAAGTTTCTTGGACACACCTGTTACATGGAGATATTTCCTTCATGTCATCACCCGATGAATCACTGTATGTGATGCATGGAACTTTCCTCTTCTTGATCTTTCCACATATGTTTATCTTAGAAATTTCCAAGGAAAGATCACGGATCCTAAGGCATGTCTCTATTGTGCTTATCCATGCCCTTTCCATTATAATTGGGAAGTCCCCTTCGTTGTTATTTACTTCAATCACCAGAAACTTAGCTGGGTAGGACCAACCACACATAGTGGTAATGATGTCCTCCACCAATCCTAAGGGAATGGTGATGGACTGGTCTGCCAGCTCTAGTTGAATGTTGCTCTTCTTAAGTTGGGGCAGGTTCCAGGAGTGATACATCTCTTGTGAAATTAAGTTGACTCTAGAACCTGAGTCAAGAAGAGCCCTATGTGGTTCATTTCTGGAAATCTGCAAATAGATTGAGGGACTTCCAAGATCAGTTAGTTTCCTGGGAAGGTGGCCTACCTTAATCCAATCAGTTACAGTATGCGTTAACATAACCGTATGCGTTATGCTCTATTTTTGGACGGAAGGGTGCTCTGAAGTGTTAAATGGTGGAGGAGTGTACATGGCCTCAACTACTTATTGTTGTGAGATTTTTTCTGGGCTTTTGGTTCTAAAGTAAGGTCTTCTCTTTTTACAGTTATTAGAACCATTAGCAAGTTGGATATTTACAGCTCTTGCTGCGTGACATTGCTGCGGTTGAGGAGGAAGTTCCCCTTGCATTATTGGAGTAGGAGGTGTTATGGGAACTACCTATGGTGGAAGGTGTGCAGATGGATTAGGAGAATGGGATGAGTGTGAGATGTCTCTCATAGGAGAAGGAGTCCTTATGAAGTACTCCCGAACTTGGTAGTGATGGTTGGGGGTTGAGTGACCCATAGAGTCACTTGGAGAAATCGGCTGCTGCACATAATAACCATAAGGATCGGGCTGCCGGTAAGGGTACTGTTGTGTTGGTGGTGGCATCTCCCATGATTGTGGGTATTTCCACTATTGATGCTATCTGATAGGTTGTGGTGGAGTTCCACTTGGATAATACGTTAAGGGTTGGTGGAACTACCTTGGGTTACCTTGTGGATAAGGTAACCTGCAGGGTGTTTGTCATTGGTTGAGCCTTGGATTAAGCACATATACCCTAGACTCCTGTAGATGTGAGATGATGGGGCAACATCTCTTAGGATGTTCATAATGGTAGATCTCACATCCACCATCATCGTCTGAATCCGAATCCACAACCACATTGGAGTTAGTGATTTTTCCCTTGCCCTTGTTATGTGCAGGGCTTAAATCTCTTCACTTTTTCTTACCTTTATTACTACTTTGTTCAACCTTAGACTCTTCTACAATTTTCAAGACTATTTCAATTCTTGAGTCTAAGGAATCCCACATTTGATCTACTTTGGCCGATACCTTGGTCGTTAATTTTTGAATTGGCAAAGTTTTCCGATTCACCAACTCTTCGATTGGTGACTCATCCTCTTCATCACGAAATTTCACTGCCTTCTTTTGAAGGGAGGGATCATGGTTATACTCTTCTTCACTTTCCCTTTTGCATAGCTCACCCTCTTCTTTTGCTACTTGCTCCAACAAGCTATGTACTTCATGGGCTCTAAGTTGTGAGAGTCTCCCTTGGGCATAAGTTCCAAGGGTTCTTCTAGTTTCATTCCTTAGCCCATTCATGATGTGGCAAAGTTGATCCCACTAAGCGTACCCATGGCCCAGGCAATGATGTAGCAATGTATAATAGTGGGCCATGGCAACATCCAAGGGTTTTTGTGTACCTTGCTTCTAGCCTTGGATCTGCTTAAGCAAATTGGACACTCTGGAGTACATTTGATACTTTACGTTGAATAGTTTTAGCATCATACTCCACCTCCTGATGGTTTTTGATTCTAAGGACTGGTACTAGCTCTCTGCTTCTTTAGTGAGTGTCCTTGGGAACAAATTAAGCTTCTGCCACTCATTTTCTATATTCTACAAGGTGCAGGCATCATGGAATGCCTGTAAATTATTTTATGGATCAGCATTGTATCCCCCTTCAAATCATGGAATATTGTTCATGTCTAATTGTTTAATCCGACTATCTTTTAAAAGCCTTGTGGGAATCCTAACTGCCTCCGTTATGTCAAGCATAATTTAGGTTACAAGTAGGGGCTCTTCATGATCATCCCTTTCATGATGCCTGTGATGTCTTCGTCATTCCCTACTCTCCCTACGTCCTTGCTCTTGTCCTCTCTCTCGACTTTCCCGTTGAGGTATTGCATCCTTTTTACTTTTATCCTCACCTTTATGTTCATGGTGGCTACACCTAGATGTGGAAGGAGAGGATGAGGGATGTGAAGAAGGGGAAGAATAAGGGGAACCATCGCCATGATGATGTTTCTTGCCTTCTCTTCGGCTGCTATGGCCTTGATCGTGGTGACGATCTAAGTGCCCGTCCTTAGCGTGAGTGGTTGTTCCCTCTGTGAACAGTTGTTGTTCACGAGCATCAGAACCAATGTTATGTATCATTGATCATAGGTTCTGATACCCAACCTCCTCATCATCATTAGGAGGGGGAACATTGTTTGCTAATGAACCCATGATAAGGGGTTCCTCATATCCTATTTTGCTAAGGACGTGCGGGACCTTGCCCTACAACAGTGCATGTTGACTCTCCTGCCTTAGGTCTCTCATACATTGGGCATCTGTGGGATAATAATCCCTCATGTCAAAATCTTCTGCAATGTATTCAACATATAGCTTGGTCATGCCTATCTGTGTTAAGGCACAAAAAATCATGTGAGAGATTGATCAATCTGGGGGTAACACAATGTTACCTTGCAAATCTCTCCATTGCAGCTATTCATCTTGATGGAGAATGAAAGTAAAGTTAGGAATATACTCATCGGGATGAGTATATGTCATTTTATATTGTTTAGGAATTGGCTGATTTTGATTATGTTCTTTATGTTATCGACTATCTCGTGTGTGGTCCTTAGGTGGTGATTTGCTCTTATGAGAAGAAGGCATTTTTATTGGTGTGCTAATTTCACCATTATATAAAATTTTTTTTTTCATTAACCTGAAGGTTCATTAAGGCTCACAACGATGTGAGTGATATCCCTTATGTTCTATTCGGTGCACAAACACTTAGTCCTCGGCAACGGCGCCAATGATGAGTGGCGAGGTACCCCTACACTCAACCATACGAAACGAGCGTAGCACACACGATCCGGTCGAACTCCATAGACTAAATGCCTAAACGCCCCATGGAACACTTGGGGTTAATCATTTTTTGTCTTCCCATACTTGTTGTTGTCACGATGTATGGTTAAGTAAGTTCAAGGTATACGATTTTTATGGTCTTTTATGATTTTTCTCCTATGCTAAAGGGTGAAGGGTTGAGAAACTAGCTAACTCTAACTAAGGACCTAAGTCTAAATTAACTAGCGTCAGCATCCATTCCCACTTATCGTACACACCTTGAACTATGCAACTGTGGCTACCAAACACTAATTGTTACTGGGATCACCACACATAACTATTGGCACATTTGGCCATTTCATGGAGTAGGCTAGTAAGGTTAAATTGGTTAAAATTTCTTGGAGAAGTGGCTAAAATTTGGGTTTGAGAGGAAAAAGAATAAGTAGCATTTTTTTTAAAAAAAATGTGTTCCTATACATAGTGGGATTATGGAAGAAGCCCAATTTACCATTTATATGATATAAAGATATAACAAATCAGAGGGCATCTTAAGTAAAATTTGTGTTGTATCCATTTTATTCTAGAAAGCAACCTCTGTAGCAACACAAATTCAACAGGATAGAAATATTGCAATTCATATTTTGATGGAAAGGGTTCCAGAGTCTTTGTTCCACCTTACTTTCGGATTATAAATTTATCATTTAAATTTTTGAAGGTAACATAAACTGTTCCTATTTCCAAAAAAAAAATAATACATACAAAAATCAAAATTCATTGCGTTCCAGAAAATCAAAATTCCTAGAGAACCGCAAGCCCAAGATCTATTCCCAGTGTTGAGCCCTCTGATTATGATCTGCACCAGATGAAGGTTCATTCTGTTGCTAAGCGCTGCGTTGCGTAACTCAGAGAAGCTATTTCCAAAAAAAGAAGAAGAGAGAAGAAGATATCAACATTTCATTTTTTTGGGTCTATGGAGGTCCAAAAAAATGGCAAACCATAAGCAGTGTTGGCCGCCTCTGTAAATAGAAACACAAAGACCTCCACGCGAGTAGGGTAACCAAACCCTACTGGTTTCTGCGCCGCATGAGTCAACACCAGGGCTTTGCTCCACAGCATGTGGGCGGAGGACAAGGAAGATAGCAGCGAAGCATAAAATGATTTTTAGGAACGAACGCGGCTCAACAGAGAACGATTTTCGGATGAAACGCGATAATAAGAACGAAAAGAAAGCTTTACCGCAGCAGCAGGACCCCCTAAGGTTGTTGCTGCCCATCAGAGCTTTGTGGCAGCAGTTCTTTAAATTCCAGTAGCAAAATATTTAGTTTTAGGTTTCTTTTTTAGGTTTACGCACCTTCAACGTCATCATGAAACCCCACGGTGCACACTGCATAGAATATTTTTGGGCAGTTGCAAGGTTCTCGCAACTTACCTTACCATTTCTTGTAACTGGTGTTTCAAAAAGAAGCCTTCCATGGCTCAACATGTTTTCTGAAAAATAATCCACCCTGCAAGCTCGCCAAATAGGCCTAGGTTTTCTCAATGAATGCATTTCAAAAATTTTCCAGGTGGTAAAAAAATGGCAATCACAAGTTTATTCGCCCTGGAACCTACAATCCGAAAATAGTAGCCATGCCTGATGCCGATGCCTCCGATGTCGCATACCAGTCCACAAAATGAGGCAGTAGAGACACAATGGCACATCAAGACAAGTGTCAGGAGATATTTTTGGCTGCTGGTAAACTGAAGTTGTAGTTTATCAAATAAAATTTTAAAATAATCACAAATTAACCAA
>MNCI01026832.1:200248-279483 GCA_015680685.1 Gnetum montanum
TAGATATTGAATTTGGGATAGCTTTATTGCGAAGTGTTTACTCGTGTCATTTTACCTTGTTTAAATATTTGAGGTCTACACAAATCTGCTTTCTTTTCTTTTCTGCTTATTTCCATCGAATCTTGCTCTATTTCTAGTTTTCTTGTGGAACTATCTCTTTCTCTAGGGAAAATTAGGAGTAGATTGTGGAGTTGTACTCATATGTTTTCGCAAAATTTTATTTGTGACAACTAGGTATTATAAGGACTGCGTAGACTAGGCAGATGAACAAAATAGGAAATTTTCAACAACTCACAGTACTTGGCAAAGTTGGCTGAATCTCTTTAAAGTAAGTCATTTGTAGTTTACACGCAACGCAATCATTACATTTCTCACAACCGCACACCGCAATAGCACACACACATACTCACATTAACTATTGAGTTTATTTGGAGGTATCTAGGCCTTGGTGTTGCCAGAGATCAACAGGCACCTAAATCTTGTTCAAGGACACTCATTGGTGGTCGCATCCCAAACGGTTGCCAACAGTTCTTTTGGTGTTAGAAGGAGGGCTAAAAATTAAGCCTCTAGGTTCATAAGCCTTATAATTTTAGCATATCAACAATTATTTGTAAGGCTTAACAAATTAGATACTATTTTCAGTTCATGACCAAGAAATTTCATAGTTTGGAAAGTTTCAAAGGATATTCTAGACTCTAAGACTGATTCTTCATCAGAAGAAGTACAAAAGAAATTTTCTGAATTGGGAACAAGTAGTGGAGTGAAAACTAGAAGATCAAGAAGATCACCCATTATATCTAGTTTATCAATTCGTAAGAAAAGATATAGAAAGTCTAAGAGTTCAACATTTCAAAGGAATAGGATGGCAAATCCTTGGCAAGGAGTTACACCATTAGGATTTCAAAATTACAATGATATTTCTAAGGTAGTTTACAAATATTTGCTTGAGCCTTTCATTCCTGGAAAATCTTATTTAGCTAAATAATATATTCATATGTTTGAGTTAGCTTTAGCTCATGCAAATATTCAACATGAAGATCAAGCTTGTAGGTTGTTTGTATCAAATCTAAAGGATATGGCTCAGATTTGGTATTCAAACTTACCAAGTAATAGTATTACAAGTTGGGATGACATGAAGAATCTTTTCTTAGCCCAGTTTGGTAATCAATTAGATCAACAACAACTATACTGTGGGCTGATACAAGCTAAGCAAGGAGTTAAAGAGTCAATTAGAGATTTTAACATCAAGTTTCAACGAATTTGTGGACTCTTTCAAAGACAATATAGGCCATCAGAAGAAATGCTTAAAGAAACTTATCTTAAGGCTGTCAACCCCAACATTTCAATTTGGTTAAGGAGAACTCCAAACTTAACTACACTAAATGACTACTTTAGTGAAGCTATACAGTTAGAAAAATAGTTGAACTTGAATCCTGAAGAAAATATTGCAATTCAAAAAAGAGAAGAAAGAGTTATGATTCCTATGCAAGATTTTGCTCAATTTAAAGCTTTACCAGGTCCATCTCATGTTAAGATAGAGCAAGAACATGAAAGAGTAGGATCTGAAAAAGGACAATTAATGAGAGATATGTCTAACAAAATAGTGAAGCTTGAAAAAGCCTTGGCAAGAGTTAATATCAAGGAAGAAAGGAAAAATAGAAAGCATAAACATCAAGACACTAAGTTAGTAGAAGATGAGGATGAAAGTGACCTTATTATGTCCAACTTTCTTGATATTGAATCTGATAATGAGTTATCTAGTGTTCATTATGCAAGTAAATCTTCTAGCAATGGATCTAGTGATACTTCTTCTCTATCAAGTTCTGAAGAAGATATGTCTTCAGATGAAGAATGTAATAACAATGAGGAAAATGGATATAGTCTCCGATCAAAAGAAAGATTAACTACTTCTAGACCCCCAAATGTTATTACTAATCCATCTACTAAGAGAAAAGCTTTTGAGCCAAATAGAAGAGATAAGAATAAAGGTAAAGACAATCAAGTAGAGCAAAGCACTCCAAATCAGTCTTTTAATAAATGGATAAAGAAACCAAGCTTTATTGGTGATGGAGAGTATGATTTGATTGAAGACCTTAAACATGTCAAGGCCAATATTAGCTTTTATCAGTTGCTTCAAATAGGAGATCAGCAAAGAAAGGCTTTAGAGTTCATTAAAGGTAAAAGGAGAGTTAGAGAATCAGAGTTAAGTTATGTGTCTAATAATGATGAGAAATTAAAGACCTCGTATGATAAGGAAGCTCCTCCTTTTCTTTTGACAATGAAATTAAAGGATAAATACTTACACAATTGTTTGGTTGATTCTGGAGCTACGTCTACTATAATGCCATTGTCTATATGTAAGAAACTTGGTTTGATTCCTGAAAAATCAAATAAAAAGATTGTTCAAGTGGATAAAAGTAGAGTGAAGATTGTGGGTCAATTACCAAATGTTCTATTGGAAATTGCTTCTGAACCCCGCATCAGAAGTAGAGTAACTATTCAAGTGGCAGATATACCAGATTCACATAGTCTCTTATTGAGTAGAAGTTGGAGCAAGAATTTCTCAGGTTACATATCAACAGATTATTCTCACATGTGGCTACCTTGGAAAGGAGAACCAAATCAAATATACATCTATAGCGAACCTTTGATGATTGATAATATTACTTCAAATGGAAAAAGTAAAATGGTTGAAAAAGGAGGTGTTGAAAACAAAATTTGTACACTCCAAGAAAATTATAGTTCTGAAAAAGAACAATCAAAGAATGAGGATAAATGGGAGTTATACTTTGATGGTTCATGTAATTCAAAAGGTGCAGGAGTCGGTATAGTTATATTAAGGAATGATTCACCTGAAATTCTCAAAGCAATTCATCTATCTTTCCCTTGTACTAACAACAAGGCTGAGTATGAAGCTTTATGTATTGGTATAAGAATAGCTCTAGACAAAAAGATCAGAGTAATCACTATAAAAGGAGACTCAAGATTAGTTTGTGAACAAGTAAAAGGTAACTGTGTCGTAAAGAGCTCATTCTTAAGACCTTATAAGCAACTTGCTTGTAAGATGTTAGATCAGTTTCAACATTGCCAAATAGAGCATATAAACAGAGCAGAGAATCTTATAGCAGATGATTTGGCAAAGGCAGCTTCAACATTGGATATGCAATTATTAGAAAGTTACAAAGATGTCATGATTGAAGAAGAACATCAGCCATCAGTACCAGATAATATAAGACATTTACAAGTATTTGAAGATGATGATCAAGTACTAAGATTTATGAAAAACAAACAAGAATTTGAGGGTCAAGTGATACCTGAAACGTCATCAAATTCCAAAGCTAATTTCATTCCAAAAAGGATGATTGACTTGGAACATGAGTTCAAGAAAAATTTACTTACTGGAAAGGATATACAAAACCTAGATAGTCAAGCTTTCGAGGCAGTGAATTTTGGATTAGACAGGATGCCAAAAATGTTAAATGTTACAAAGGAAAGAGATTCGAGTTTCAAGCAAGACTTGTTAACATGTCTAAGAAATAATTTGGACAATTTTGCTTGGTCTTATGATGATCTTAAAGCTTTTAGGCAAGATGTGATGACACATAAGATTCCTTTAATAGAAGGTTGCAAAATAGTCAAGCAAAAACAAAGGAAATTTAATCCATCATTTGAACCAGCTATGGAAGCCGAAATCAAGAAGTTGTTGCAAGCACAAATCATATATCCAGTACGATATTCGACATGGCTTGCTAACCTTGTTCCAGTGAGAAAGAAAAATGGTGATATAAGGCTTTGTGTAGACTTTAGAAATCTAAATGATGCTTCAAAAAAGGATAAGTATCCACTTCCAAGAATTGATGAGATGCTGATTAAAGTCTCAGGTTGTCAAGTATATTCTTTCTTAGATGGTTTCTCAGGTTATAATCAAATCGTGGTAGATAAGAATGATAGATACAAAACATCATTTATCACCAAATGGGGAACTTTTGCCTACCAAAGAATGCCATTTGGATTGTCAAATGCTGGAGCTACTTTTCAAAGAGCAATGGATTTAGCATTCAAGGATTTATTAGGCAAATTCGTGGTGGTTTATTTGGATGATATTACAATATTTTCAAAGAAAAAAGAAGATCATATTAATCATCTCCAGCAAGTTTTCGACAGATGTCGTGAGTTTGGTATTTCATTAAATCCTAAGAAGTGTATCTTCGGGGTTAAATCTGGAAGTTTATTAGGCCATGTGATATGTCAAGAAGGGATTGCCATAGACAATTCCCGAATTCAAGCAGTACAGAATATTGAGCATCCCACAAGTAAGAAATCTCTTAGATCTTTCTTTGGGAAGATAAACTTTGTGAAAAAGTTCATCCCCGGGTTTACTGAAATTACCAAACCTTTGATGCATATGCTAAAAAAGGATGTTCAAGTAGAGAAAACACCAGAATCAGAAAGAGCTTTATCAGAAATCAAAAAGGCTATACAAGAGGCTCCGTATTTGGTAAAGCCTAGGCTTAAAGAAGATTTTTGGTTATACTCATTTGCTTCAAATGATTCTATCGCTGCTGTTCTAACACAAAAGGATAATGAAGGTCAAGATGAACCAATTGGATTTTTTGGGTATCAGTTGAAAGGTTCAGAGTTAAATTACTCAGACTTAGAGAAACAAGCTTTCGCAGTCATCAAGGCACTTCAGCATTTTAAATATTATTTGGAGAGTTCATTAGTTCACATTATGCTAATTGAACCTGCAGTCAAGCGATTCCTATCCCAAAATGAGATTGGATTGAAAAGAGGAAAATGGCTTATTAAGTTGCAAAGTTTCAGATTTTCATTGGAAATATGCAAGACAATTAAGGGAATGGGACTAGCCAAGTTAATGACTAAAGAAAGTGAAGTGTGTACACTTGACACCCATGAAGAAAATTGGTATGATGAGATTTTCAAATTTCTTAGTACAAGAAAAATCCCAAATAATTTAACTGCAAGTCAAAAGAGAGCTTTCTTCAAAAGAGCACGAAGATTTGTTGTTAAAGATGGTATATTATATAGAAAGGATTTTCGGGGAGTTTTATTGGAATGTGTTCATAATGATCAAATTAGTTTCATCTTGGAACAATTTCATGATCATTTGAATCTATTTTATGAATCCCCTAAGTCAACTATGCAACATATACTTCGATATGGATATTACTGGCCTTCCATGTATCAAGACATTAGTTCAAAGATTCAAAAATTCTATACATGTCAAATTCATGGGCCCAAGATTAAAAGGGCTAGAGCCCCTTTAAAGCCAGTAGTTGTAGATAGACCATTTCAGCAATGGGGTTTGGATTATATTGGTACAATTACTCCTTCAAGAGTTGGACACAAGTTTATTCTCACAGCTACTGATTATTTCACTAAATGGTCTAAAGCAAAAGCTCTAAGAGGGAGCTTAGCATCAGACATGATTAAGTTTCTAGAAGACCACATTCTAAGTAGATTTGGTGTACCCGAAGTGTTAGTGTTAGACAATGGACCCGCTTTCAAATCCAAAGATTTTATCCAATGGGCATATGCAAGATCCATTTTCTTATTTTCCTCATCAAATTATTATCCTCAAGGAAATGGCCTAGCAGAATCCACCAATAAGAAGCTTATCGCTTATATCAAGAAATCGATGGATGGGAATCCAGGAAATTGGATTGATTATCTATAATCCGCATTATGGTTAGATCGAATTAGATTCAAGAAAGCTATTGGGACATCACCATATAACTTATTCTATGGTTTGCTAGCAAGAATCACAAACAAGATTATAAGCTCAACTTCTGAATTTGTACAAAGATATAGTGAAAAAACTGATAAAGATAGAAGTTTCATGACTTTTTTTATTAAAAGAGAAGCTGAAGTAGATAAAGCAAGGGATAATTTGTTACAGAATACCTGACAAGTTAAAAGATGGTTTGATAGAAAGACTTTGAAAAGAACTTTCAAGATAGGAGACCATGTCCTATTATGGAATATGAAGAAATCAAATAAGTTTACACCGACATGGATTGGTCCCTTTCAAATTACAAAGTAATTATCAGAGGATACTTACAAATTATCAACCTTGGATAGCATGGAATTGCAATTTCCATATAATGTTTTGCATATAAAACATTATTTGGGACAATTGCATACAACTTGAAGATGTCATTACACAAAATAATATATGTATATAGTATTATGTAAATATTACTAGGAGTATAGTGTCCATTATTATATTTAATTATGCTTTATTTATATTTGAAACATTATCTTTCCTTCAAATGGGGCAAGTGGAAGCCTACAAGTGAAACAAGTGGAATTCTACAAGTTTGACAAGTGGGGAAGGTGACTCATCCACCACTTAGTGAGGATTGTGACAAATGGTTTGAATGCCTAGAAAGAAGGAAGCTTGGTTGAAGACACTTGGATGGAAGTTAAAAATTTTAGCACCTATAAAAGGAGGGTTAGATTGCTTAAGATTTCATCATCTTTCAATTCAAGTTTGGTAGTGAAGGTTAGGGAGAGCTAATGGAGTTTGAGAGAGCAATGAAAAAGCCTTTTATTCCATATGTGATGGGATGTTGCCCTGAGCATGTATTGAAGGCTTATCTAAAGGCTAGATCTTGTGGAGCTCCAAAGGAATGTCCTTTTATGGCTTGGCTATCCGATGAATTTTCTTTTCTTACTAGAGGTTTGGATATAGAGTCCAATGTTTGGGGGCGATATCAAGATTGTTCCAAAGAAGAAGAAAAAGGAGAAGAGCCACCAAACTATGAAGAGTCTTCATGGGGATGGGGAGAAGCTTTTGTCTCCCGAGAGGAAAATGAAGGACTTAATGGAGAAGAACCGAAGAGCTCATCCGAAAAGGAAAATGAGAAAAGTGCCAAAGAGAAAGCTCCAGTAGATCAAGGTGAGAGCTCCACCAAGCTAGAGAACAACAAGACCGCCTTCATCACATCAGAAATCTCCTATGAAACGGTGAGAGAGATGAGGATTCCCACTAGGGTAACCCTCACAATTCAGTTTCCATCCCAAGAATAGTCCATGAAGGACTTGATGATGTACAGTTTATTATTTTTCTTAGGAATGAGGTTTTTGTCCCATCACACCTTATGTTAAATGGGAATTTTCCTCAAAAATGATTTCCTTTGAATGTAAAAATTCAATGAAAATTTCAGGATGTTTTAGTTTTGAAATAAGATTGCACAAGTTTCTTTAAGATTTTAAGGGGGCAGAAATGTTGGCACATTTGGCCATTTCATGGAGCAGGCTAGTAAGGTTAAATTGGTTAAAAGTTCTTGGAGAAGTGGCTAAAATTTGGGTTTGAGAGGAAAAAGAATAAGTAGCATTTTTTTTTAAAAAAAATGTGTTCCTATACATAGTGGGATTATGGAAGAAGCCCAATTTACCATTTATATGATATAAAGATATAACAAATCAGAGGGCATCTTAAGTAAAATTTGTGTTGTATCCATTTTATTCTGGAAAGCAACCTCTGCAGCAACACAAATTCAGCAGGACAGAAATATTGCAATTCATATTTTGATGGAAAGGGTTCCAGAGTCTTTGTTCCACCTTACTTTCGGATTATAAATTTATCATTTAAATTTTTGAAGGTAACATAAACTGTTCCTGTTTCCAAAAAAAATAATGCATACAAAAATCAAAATTCATCATGTTCTAGAAAATCAAAATTCCCAGAGAACAGCGAGCCCGAGATCTGTTCCCAGTGCTGAGCCCTCTGATTATGATCTGCATCGGATGAAGATTCATTCTGTTGCTAAGCGCCGCACCACGTAACTCAGAGAAGCTGTTTCCAGCAAAAAAAAGAGAGAAGCAGATATCAACATTTCATTTTTTTTGGGTCTATGGAGGTCCGAAAAAATGGCAAACCATAAGCAGTGTTGGCCACCTCTGAAAACAGAAACACAAAGACCTCCGTGCGAGTAGGGTAACCAAACCCTACTGGTTTCTGTGCCGCACGAGTCAACACCAGGGCCTTGCTCCACAGCGCGTGGGCGGAGGACAAAGAAGACAACAACGAAGCATAAAATGATTTTTAGGAATGAACACGGCTCAACAGAGAATGATTTTTGGATGTAACGTGATAATAAGAATGAAAAGAAAGCTTTACCGTAGTAGGAGGACCCCCTAAGGTTGTTGCTGCCCATCAAAGCTTTGCGGCAGCAGTTCTTTAAGTTCCAGTAGCGAAATCTTTAGTTTCAGGTTTACGCACCTTCAATGTCATCATGAAACCCCACGGTGCACACTGCATAGAATATTTTTGGGCAGTTGCAGGGTTTTCGCAACTTACCTTACCATTTCCTGTAACTAGTGTTTCAAAAAGAAGCCTTCCATGGCTCAACACGTTTTTTGAAAAATAATCCACCCTGCAACCTCGCCAAATAGGCCTGGGTTTTCTCGATGAATGCATTTCAAAATTTTTCCAGGCAGTAAAAAAATAGCAATCACAATTTTATTTGCCCTAGAACCTGCAATCCAAAAATAGTAGCCATGCCTAATGCCGATGCCTCCGATGTCGCATACCAGTCCATGAAATGAGGCAGTAGAGACACAATGGCACATCAAGACAAGTGTCAGGAGATATTTTTGGCCGATGCTGGTAAGCCGGAGTTGTAGTTTATCAAATAAAATTTTAAAATAATCACAAATTAACCAATTTAACCAACATATATATACATATATATATAGATAGATATATACCCATAGTGTGAAGCCTTGGTTTAAAAATTTGCCTTTAATTATCCCAAGTCATAAATATTATTTTAAAACATTATTATATATAAATTACTACCCATAAAAATATTTGCAATATTGATATATAAAATTCTCCTCACTTTTATCACATTACACTTAATATAAATATTAATTACATTTAATATAAATATTAAAGTTAGCATAAAATTCTCCTCACTTTATGTATAACTTCCTAACTCCCCAACTACATAACTTCCTCCTAACTTGTTGGGCAAGTAATCTTCTAATTGGTTGGCCAAGTTACTTGGGAGAGAAGTTAGGTGAGATATTTTTGAATATGTAACTTCCCTAACTACCTTTGAACCCTATAAAAAGGCTTCAGGGGTCAAGGGGGAGAGAGGGGAAGGGGAACATCACAAGAGGTCTCATACATTACATTTTTGAGAAGACATTGGGATCACACCTAGGCTCTCACTCGGAGACATACTTGAGGTCTTGAGAAGAGCTTTGNAAAGTTACTTGGGAGAAACGTTAGATGAGATATTTTTGAATATGTAACTTCCCTACCTAAGGGTCAAGGGGGAGAGAGGGGAAGGGGAACATCACAAGAGGTCTCATACATTACATTTTTGAGAAGACATTGGGATCACACTTGGGCTCTCACTCGGAGACATACTTGAGGTCTTGAGAAGAGCTTTGTAAAGAGATTGTGAACGATTGCTTGCAAGATGGCTTGCTAGAGTAAAGATTTCAGCCTCTTTGTCAAGATAACTTTATTGCGAAGTGTTTACTCGTGTCATTTTACCTTGTTTAAATATTTGAGGTCTACACAAATCTGCTTTCTTTTCTTTTCTTCTTATTTCCATTGAATCTTGCTCTATTTCTAGTTTTCTTGTGGAACTATCTCTTTCTTTGGGGAAAATTAGGAGTAGATTGCGGAGTTGTGCTCAAATGTTTTCGCAAAATTTTATTTGTTACAAGTAGGTATTATAAGGACCGTGTAGACTAGGCAGTTGAAAAAAATAGGAAAATTTCAACAACTCACAGTACTTGACAAAGTTGGCTGAATCTCTTTAAAGTAAGTCATTTGTAGTTTACACGCAACACAATTGTTACATTTCTCACAACCGCACACCGCAACAGCACACATACATACTCACATTAACTACTGAGTTTATTTGGAGGTATCTAGGCCTTGGTGTTTCCAGAGACCAGCAGGCACCTAAATCCTATTCGAGGACACTCGTTGGCAGTCGCGTCCCAAACGGTCACCAACAGTAACGCACGTGCTCGAAGTGGTCGTACTGAGGCACTTAACTAGCCTAAACGTAATGAGCAGCTGATTCCTTAACTAGCCGTACACACCCATAGATGCTTGTAATTAAGTCATACTCATCCCGTATTCTAGGAGTTGAGGGTGAGAGAGACTAATCACGATGAGTAGTTGATTCCTTGGTTAGCTATACACATTCGTCAATGCTTGTAACCAAGTCGTACTCATGCCGCACTAATGCAGGTAATAAATAACATGTAATAAACCTATTCCATGTACTGCAAGGTTTATCCACAAAGCTTATCTTTATTGTCGTACACAACTTGCGTTTAGGTACAAAGCTACTCAAATAAAGATCCGTTCACTTGGGGACTCCTACTGCGGGTACATGGAAAATATTCTATCTCTGGAGTGATCAAACTGCCAGAGTTTCCCTACTTTAAGCCTAGGATGGGAAATGAGGGGATTGCCGCCTCTTATTTATAAATTTGGTGGTAGACCGTGATATCGCATATGCAGTATCGCAGGGGACGATGCGATATCGCGATGCATGCGATATTGCGTCTCATCAATACTTAATTTACAACCACAAATGATCTTTGATTTTATATAACCATTACTAAGCCAATAATGACATAATGGGATAGAAATCTTCAATTGAATGTCGACTTAGCCTACCACACATGAATCAAGAATGGTAATGAATAATAGAAATAATGGATTTAAGTAATAAAATTAACTAAAAGATTATTGCTAAAAATAAAAATATGGAAGATGAATTGATAGAAATGAAAGAAAACCTAAGTATAGAAATACAAATAAAAAAGAATAAAATATTAAAATATCAAGAGCTATGATATGGAAGAAAGGGTTTCAGTTCCCTTTCTAAAAAACAAAAATGCTTTATTGCTAAAAATGATGTATTTACCTTGTATGGAGGACCAAGCTTCAAGTGTTAATGAAAAATGTAAGTGAAATACAATTAAGAATAAGAACCCAATTTTTGAGCAAAATGTAAGTTTGGAGGATGAAACTAAATATTTGGAGTATGGGTATATGAATGGAAAAGGTATTAATGCTATCCAAAATCAAATCATGACACAAAAAATGTTGTTTTGGTTAAGAGTTCTAGGATTGACACTAGATATTGATGCTAATGTCAAAAAAAATCAAGGTTTAGAAGCTAATGCAAGAACTACCTAATTGACATTGATACTATGTTAGCATTAGTGCTTGATCTATCATAGAATTAGGTTCTTATCTAATCTTGTAATGGCTATGTATCATATAGAAGATTCTAGGATGAAAGATACTTATGTTTTTAATGTCTAAAAATCTCGAAAGGTGCTCTAGATCTCAAGAAACTAGCCCCATAATATGAATTTTGGCACATATTTATAAGGGCAAGGTTGTTAAATTTTACCCCAAAGTCAAGTGAACTTAACTTAAAGTTCATTTTTAAAAACTTGCAGTTGAATTACAAATTGATGATGCTGATATGGATGTTGGTGTCACCAAGTAGTGCTAACATGGACACTAGCATTACTAAGTGATGCTAACACAAACACTAGTATTATTAAGTGATACTAATACTAATGTTAGCATCAGCATTGATGTCACTATGACTTAGAAGATTTTTTCTACTTTTTCTCAACTACAAGTTCAAGCCTTCCAAAACATGTTTTGACCCCTACACAAGTGCCAAATGGTGTTGTAAAAATAAGAAGAAGCCCGTTAAGCTAAGGGTTAATGTCAAATGCAAAGTTTGTTGATCAATGATCATAAGATGTTAGTCCCATAGGTGCTAACACTAGCATCAGTGCCAGGATCAACTAGGAACTTAGAAAAATTTGCAACATTTTCTAAGTTAATCTCCCAAGACTTCAAGGTACCCAAACTAATCCTAGAATGAGCTATAATGATGCTAGAATGTAAAGCCTAGAGACCTAGACTAATGATGATGTATTGATGCTGAGCTAAAAATACTCTAGTGCTAATGCTGAGCTAAAAAAGTCTAATTTATGTGTTAACATTTAAGCTAAAAATTTCAAACTTTGGTGCTAATGTGGAGTTAACAAATTCTAACTCTAGTGCTCATGATTACCTAAACAATTCTAACTCTAATGCTAACCTAGATGCTAATGCTAGTGTTAATATCACCTCTAACACTAAGAAAAATTTATACTCTAGTGTTCCATGATCAACTTATCAAATGTTATAACTTAACACCTATCATGTTGAAAGTATTATGGATGAGCCATTTAAGGTCCTAGAAATTTAAAGTAGAGGTTAAAATATAGTTTTATTATAGGTGATGCATATAGGATGGCCCAAGGCTTTATCTAACATAGGAGTAGTGGTCTAGTTATGCTAACAATACATCAACATCACCTTCGACACTTAGAAAAATTTAAGTGTATTGGACTTTCTAGGATCACCAAAAGTAAAGCTCATATGCTAAGTTTTAAGCCAAAGTGATCCTTAGAGGCCTCCAAAGGATAAAAATATGTTTCATAAAAAACTTTTTTAGGCCTTTTGATGCTTGACCTTAAATAAAATAATGTGAAACTATACTTGTATTAGTTATTTTGAAATCAAAAAAGGAGGTATAATATTACTTCATTATGATGGATACTACTAAAGTGTTAAAGAAGGATCCATAGAGAAGAGAACGGATGTACCTTCAAAAAAAAAGTAGGAATAAAGATGTAATAAAAGAGTAGAATGTTAGGATGTCATTAATACACCTATCATGAGGATAGTGCTATGCCACAAGAAAGAGACATGACTAGATCCTAAACATAATAGTTGAAGGGGTATCATTGATGATGTTCATAGCTTATCCCCTTAAGCTCTCAACACATCCATAACAAAATATAATAGGATCACTCAATCCTCACTGATGTGTTAATGAGAGAAACTGAAGTAAGATAGGAAGGAAAGTTAGAGAATGAATGGATAAACATGAGAGAGGAAAGATAAAATATATAGTTGCAAAGATAAGAAAATAACAAAATTAGAGGTAAAATGAGGAACATCATCTATACACCAAGATAAGGTGTTATGACATAGAAGTGAGGCATGGCTAGCTCCTACACTCTAATGATATTAATTATAATAAATGGATAAATTTTATTTTTATTCACTTAACTCGACACACCATCACATTGTGTAAAAATGAAAGAACACGTATTGCTCTCTACATGAGGTAGATCATAGAACATCCTCATCATAGTGTGCTATAAGAAGAGAAATTAGTAGAATGAGACAAGTAGAGATTAGGGGAGATAGATGAAATTGCATGAGGAAGATAAAAGAAAAAGAGTAGAGAATAGTGAAATAGAAAGAGATGAAAAGAAAGATAGGAGGAAGGGAATTAACCGATAATTCAATAAACATAAATGAGATAGGAAAAAGAGTGAGTAAACCTAATGATGCTTGATCTCTCTCTCTCTCTCTCTCTCTCTCTCTCTCTCTCTTTTGGCATCATATGTAGTATTACTTAACATAGGCTTGATTGAGAGGACTTAGATATTGATTCCTATTTGAGCTCATCATATCGTATGCTCCATTACTAACATTCTTAATAATGAGGGGCCATCTCCATGATGAAGTGAAACATGTCTTTCACATGAGGATGAATGATGTTGTTGTAGATAATAATGCATTCCCAACTAAAGAGGACTAATTAAGAAATAAATTGCTTCTAAGAATTGGGAAATATGATGAATGAATGATGTAGAGAAAGAAAAAATAAAGATGGGAATCACAACAACTAAAGAGTTGATACGTGTGAGAGAGATAAAGGAAGAGCAATGATGGAATATTAACTATGTTATTTGTCTTTGATATCTATGCTAGATGATGTATTTGTATTTGATATGTGTTTGGATGAACATTTTAGAACTATGGTACAGGAATGAAAAATGGTTTTGTTTATGGATTTTTTGTTTTATATGCTTATTTTTTTTTTACAGTTTTCCATTTTTAATAGTTTTTGTAGTTTTCTATGTTTTAGGGATTTTTCATTTTATGTTTTTATGGTTTTTGATTTTGATAGCTAAGGTGTAAAATAAGAAAAAATAAAGTACTAGATGAAAATAATGTTAAAACTAGCAATAAGGACATAAATTAAGAAAAAGAAAGAATAATATAAAATGGTAGAGTAAATAAAGAAAGAAAAAAAGCTTATTAAGATAGGATTAGAAGAAAGATTAAAAACATGAGGATAATAGGATAAAAATGACATAATTTCTAAGCTTAGCATAGCTTCCTCTAGAAAGTTTAGGTAAGAAATGGTGAGGACTTTAGGATTAGCATGAATGATTACTTTGCTAGCCTTGCATGAAAACTATATCTCATAGTATATAAGTGACAAAACCACACAATCATAAGCGAACTAGGACATTCTAAAAATAGTGTTTATAGCTAAGGAGTTTCCAATTACCTCAAAAGTAGGTTCCAAAGTCATACACTTCTAATGAAGCATCATTAAGTCAACTATGTCGATAGACATGCATAGTATTATGAAGGCATCCTCATGTTCCTATAGAAATGTTCTTTAGACCTCTACAAAGACACCTCCACTAATACACTTTTGATAAAGTGTCATTCAATCAATTGCATCAACATACATGCATTGACATAGTCCCATCAAGGAATCCCTATGTTCATATAGACCTCTACAAAGCCACCTCCACAAACTAAGTGTTTAGAGACTTAACATGTAATCCTAAATGATCTTTGAATCAATGTAACCCTCAATAAATTAATTATTCTGAAATAAAGGAGCAAGAATCCTCTAATCAAATATGGACTTAGCCCACTACACATGAACCAAGAATGGTAGGAAATGATGAAAATGTAAATTTCTTAATGCTAAAAATGACTAAGTGTAAAATCATTAAAAAATGATTATGGATTATTAGAAAATAAACTGTGTGGAATAGACAATGAATGGTGGAATAAAAATTAAGTGTAAAATTTAGATAAAGAGCATAAAATATTAAAATATTATAATTATAATGTGAAAAGAAGGGATCTCATTTCCTTCCCAAAACAATGGAGTTTTTATGCCAAAAAAAGACTAAGTATAAAAAGATTGAAAATTTAACTAGGTATGGAATGAAATGTGACAGATGGAATGAAAACTAAGTATAAAAATTAAATAAAAAGATGTAAAATTTTGAAATATTAATATTATTATGTAGAGAGAATGATAGCAAATCCCTTCGCAAAAAATGAAATTTTTATGTGAAAAAATGGCAAGTGTAAAATACTTAAAATTTTAACTGAGTATAGAATGTGATATAGGAGATAGAAAAACTTCTAACTATAGAATACGAGTAAACAAGAATAAAATAATAAAATAGAGATTCTTTGATATGGGAGAAAGGTCCCAACCCCTTTTTGAAACAATAAAATTCTTTATTGATGAGTTGCAAAGTGTTCACGTCCTATGGAAGACCAAAACTACAAATGATAGGAGAAAAACATAAGTATGATCAAACTAATAAAAAAAGCTCAAATATTAAGCAAAATATAGATTCATAGGATGAAATTTAACCTCTTGAGGATTAGGTGATGGATGAAGAAAGGTAAAATCTAGAGTTAATTCTAGGCCAAAAAAGGGTTGTTTCAACTAAGGTTCTTGTCACTAATGCTGCAATAAAAAAAACTCTAACTCTAAAAAGTAACATTAATGTCTAAAAAATCTATCTGTATAAGTTATCATCAAAGATACAGAAGGTTTCAAAGACATCCAAGGAGCATGCACATATTGTGGTGGTGATAGGTACTCATGGTTTTGATTTTTCAAAAACTGACAAGTGCTCTCAAATCTGTAAATATCCAACCAAAAACATGTGTTTTGAGCTTGTATTTATAAGGTCAAAGTTGCCAACTTTAACTTAGGATTTCTAAAATTGAATTCTAAGTTATGTGTAATTTGTTGTTGAGTTTGAAAATAGCAAGTCTAGCCTTTAGTTCTAATGAACATGATAACCCATCAAGGTGATGCCACCTTGATGCTAATGCAATGTCAACATTAGCTCCTAGAGCTAGAAAAATTTTAGCAATTTTTATGGTCAAAAATTTTAACTCTAGATAGGCCAAAACTAAGACCAAAATGAGTCAAGATAATAATTTTGAAGCTCTAAGAGACTTGTAAGCCATTAGAAAGCTATGAATTCTGGGTATGAGATTATTCAAAGATGCCAAGATGAGTTTTGATCTTGCCAATGTCTCATAATTAGTCAAAAATATTAATTTCCCAAGTTTCAAAAAATTTGCAAAAAAGTGAAAATTCTAGAAGCTTGGAGTACTGAAACTATTGTTGATGAGTCAATTGGCCTTAAGGATTCATGACACACATCAAAACATAGTTTTAGTGAGATTTAGAAGTCTCAACAATGATGATACCAGTGCTAATGCTAATGTTGAAGCATCAACACCAATTCCTAGAGTTAGAAAAAAATTGACCATTTTCCTAGTTGAAAATTCTAACTTTGGAAAGACAAAAATTAACCCTAAAATGCATTAGGATGAAAAATTTAAACTATCCAAAGACCCGTAAAATAGTGAAATGTTGTGAACTTGGTGTATAAGATACTTTGAAGATGCTAAGAAAATTTTTGATCTTGGCAGTATCACATACTTAACCAAGTAAAAACTTGCAAAAAAAGTACAAATTCTAAAATCCTAAAGCACTACAATTGCTATTGATGAGTTGTGCTAGCCTTGGAGATCCATGATGCATGCTAAAATATAGTTTTTTCAAGATTCAAAGGTTTTGGTGATGGTGGTACTAGCACTAACACTAACACAACATTAGCTTTAATTCCCAGAGTCAAAATGTTTTTGACCATTTTCCCAATTAAAAATTATAATTCTAGAAAGGTCCAAATTAGCCCCCAAAATGCATTATAATGGTATTTTTGAAGTGTTTAGATACTTGTAAACTACTACAAAGTTTTAAACTTGGTATATGGGACAATTTGAAGATGCCAAGATGAGTTTCGATCTTGCTAGTGTCCCATACTTGCCAAGAATGTTGATTTTTCAAGTTTCTAAAACTTACAAAAAAATTTCAAATTTTGGAAACCTAGAGCATTGAAATAGTTGTTGATGAGTCATCTTAGCCTTCAAGATCCATGGTGCACATCACAATATAGTTTTGGAAAGATTTAGAAGTCTCAGTTATGGTCATACTAGAGTTGATGGTGACACATCATCAGTATCAATAACACTTAGAAAAAGTTTTGGAATTTTTTAAGGATTTTTTTTAAGTTAGTAAAATTAATGTTGAAAACATGAGATATGATCCCAAATGGTCCTTGATGATCTCTAAAGGCTACAAATGTGTCTTGCAAGGCTATTTTTGGGGTATTTTGTGCTATGATGTTGAAGAAAACCCAATTGGACATTCTATCATCTCCAACACTTTGAAAAATTTTTAACATTGGAGTCCCATGGTTAAACTATCAAATTTTCCAAATTTAAAATCTATGATTCCAAGAGAGCTTAGGATACACTGATGGTGGTCTCGTAGGATCTAGAATTTGTGATAACTCCAACACTTAGAAAACTTTTGGCCTGTGCCAACTTTGACACTTAGAGAAATTTTAATTTTAGAGATTTTTAGAAATCATGGAAAAATAAGTCCATAAGTTGGATTATGAACTCATATGATTTCCGAAAGCATCCTTTTAATGGATGCTACTAAGTTGTCAAAGAAGAATCCATCTAGAGAAGATTAGATTCTAAATTAATTTATCTATAAAACAAATAGTAGAAATAATAAACTTGGAGAGGGAAGAATATTATGATATCACCAATATATCAGTCATGAGGATGATGCTATACCGTAGAAAGAGACATGGCTAAATCTTACATTTAAGATGATCAAAAGAATGTCATTTATGATACTCACATTCTATCCCACTCATGCCCTCAACACATCCTTACTAGAATAGAAGAAGTTGCTCAATTTCACTAAATGTATTAATGAGAGGAAAGAAAGTTAGAAGGAAGAATAAAGAAATGGAAGAGGAAAAATGAAAAATAGAATTCAAAAATCAAAAAAATAATAAAACTAGGAAAAGAAATTAGGGATATCACCTATACACTAGGACAAGGTGCTATGTGATTGAAGAAGGACATGGATAAATTCCATACTCTAATGATTTCTGATGCTTTATAGATTTGATTCTCTTCCTATCCTAGTCAAACTCAACAAACCCTCACATGGAGTTGAAAATGGTAGAAAAATCATTACTCGCTACATGGGGTATATTCCTCATTAATATTATCACCATAGTATGCTATAAAATAAAGTTAGTAGAATGGGATAAGAAGAAATTAGAGGAGGTAGATAAAACTCAATGAATGAGATAGAAGAAAAATAGAAGAAAATAGAGAGAAAGCTAGAGGAAAAGTGAGATAGGAAGGGAAGTAAAAATTATGTAATAAAATGGAGATGAGATGGAAAAACTACTAGAGAAAACCCAAAGATGCTTAATCTCTTTCTTTATTTTATTTTCTTTTTTTATCTCAAATTTAGTATCATTTAAGATATGTCATGCTCACCATGTCTAGAAATAGATTCCCATCTAAATCAACTAAGTAGTATGCTCCATTTCTAAGGTTAATGAAGAGGCCTTACTAGTTTGGTGAGAACTTAGTCATCTTGGCATTAGGAAAATGTCTAAGGACAGGGTCACCTTCCTTGATGTCTCTGAGTCTAACATGCTTATTATGGAAATGGCACATGGCTTCTTAATAATATTGGATATTAATTATTGCTTACTTACAATTTTCCTCAAGTGTGTCTAGCTTAACACAACATATGATAGCATTCTTCTCATTCGTCATCTAATTGTTTAGGATCATAAAAAGAGAAGGCATGTCTAGTTTCATTAGCAATATAGATTATGATCCATAGGTAAGCATGAATAGGATTTGATTGGTTATTATTCAGAAGGTAGTATAGTAGACCCAAAGGACATGAAATAACTAAGTATGCTAGTTGCATTAGGATTTGTCAACATGATTCTCAACAAATGAATGAGGCATTAATGGGTTGATTTGGCTTGTCCATTGGATTACAAGTAATATGAAGATGACAATAACTAGGTAATTTGGTATTGATCATAGAATTTAGCTAGTTTTTTACTCTGGAATTGAGTTCCATTATCAGTCACGATGTGGAGAGGAATACCATAGTAAGTAATTATATGATCCAAAATAAAACAACAAACATACTTAGAAGTTATAGTTCTTAAAGGAGTAGCTTCAAACTACTTAGTGAAATATTCAATAGCTATTAAAATAAACTGATGAAGAAAAGGAGATGAAGAATTAATAGAACCTATGAGATCCAACCCCAATTTTTGGAAAGATCATACAATTTTAGACATCCTAAGCACTTGAGATGGAACATAAATAATTTGAGCATGACATTGATATGTATTAAAAATTTTAATTATCATATGCATGTTCTTATACATTAAAGGCCAACAGTAACTTGACAAAATAATACGAGCTACTAGAGACCATGAGCCTAAGTATCCTCCACATATGTCAGGATGAACCTATTCTAACACATATTGCACTTCATCATGCTTTAGATAATACAAAAGAAAATTTGGCATAGAGATGTAACATGAAATACCAAGATTGATAATAATGTTTAGAACATTTAAGGATGACATACTTTTGTAAATAAGATATATTATCTAGATTTTCTCAAGTTTGCAAGTATTGTACGATATCATAGTATTTTCCATCTTATTCTAAGTTAACTAAGTTAATGTGTTATATATTCATACGTGTAATAGGTATATCTTATATTAAATGAGATTAATCATCCTTGAAGAAAGTAGAATCGACAAGAAGGACAAAAATAGCTAGTGCATTAGCAAGCATGTTTTCCAAGTGGTAAATGTACATGAGTAAGCATTCATCAAACTAAGTAATCAAAGTTTTTACTAAATCCAGATAAGGTTGAAGGGAGCTTTGCAAGCATATTCATTTTTCACCTAGCATTCAACCAATTGGAAAGCACCACACATAGAAAGCCTTTTGGGTATAAGTTGAAGGGCTAAGAGCAAACCTCAATTCAAACCATCATATTCTACTATGCTATTAGTACATGAAAAATTAAATTCATAAATTTCACAAATTGGATTCATACCTTAATAGTTTAGAACACAAGCTGCACTTGAACCTTGGGCCATGTGTGCACCATCAAAATACAAGTAGAAATTAAAATCCTTATGTTTCAACATGCTAGTTAGAGAATAAATTATCTCTTCCTTACTTGGTTCCTTGGGGGCAGATTGGATGGTTACATTAGATGGTTTAGAGATTTAGGCCAAAGTAAGTAAATTTAGAATGGATTGTCCCTTAATTGTATGTTGGGCAAGGTAAGATAAGTCAAATTTAATTAATGCCATGAAATTATTATCATATGGGTTTATGTCCATTGATCATAAAATATTGTCTCAAAAAATGACATGAACCTTTACCCTAAGTAGGTTGTATCTTCATTTTATAAGTGTAAATACAAGGCCTAAGCAAGATTTTTCCATATCTATGTAACATTTTTTGCAATTAGAGAAGGAATGAGATATGTAATAGATAATAAGATCAATACCATCATCACATCATTGGCAAAGCATGGTTGCGATAGAGTGATTCAAGCTAAAAAGATAGAGATAGAAATAGAGATCAAATTAAGGAGGATGAAGGATAAGAAGATTAATAAGGATATGCTTGATTGCATTAAAATCCTTTTGACACTTCGAGTTTCAATTTAAAATCGTAGATTTCTTGAGAAGATAAGAAAAGAGATGGAATTGATGAGTTAGATTGCATAGAAAACAATGAATGAATTGGATTCTACCTTGCAACATACACATGTCCTTAAGAAACTTAGGCGGTTAGGATCTACCATTATACCATTAACTAAAACTAGAAATCCTAATATCTTGTTTATTTATAGGAAAAAAAACCCTCTTGATGTTCAAGTAGAGGTTATACTTCTTACAATAAGCCAACACTGGTCTAAGTTAGTGGGATGATTGGTTATGATGATAGACTTGACAATTAGATCATTCACATAATTATTAATAGTTTTTAACATAATTCCACTAAAGATGATGATCATGGCCCATTGGTATATTTCTCTAACATGCTTAAGCTCAAAAGGTGTTTTATGTAATAAAATATTTCCCATGGGGTCATGAAATTTGTGAAGCATTGATCCTTTAATTGATTTGAATTTAGTTGTAGTCCAAAAAAAATCATCCATGAAACTAAGTCAAGTGTGACCTATTGTTGTGTATATGAGTTAATCAATATTAGGTAGTGGAAAATCATCATTTAATGTTACTTTATTGAGGTCGTGAAAATTGATGCATATCCTAATAGCTCTATTTTTCTTTGGAATGACCACCATGTTGGATACCAAATCAGAGTAATCTATGTGATGTATAAATCTAGAATGGTAGAGTTTGATGATCTTATTTTTTATGACTAAGGCTAGATCAAGCTTGATTTTTTGGGCTTTTTACGTAATGGATTTGGATCCTTCCTCAAGTATGATGTTCTATTACATGAGAATAGGTTCCAAACCAAGCATATCACCATATCCTCATGCAAAGATGATAGAACTATTTCTAAGTGTTTCTAGAATGATTTTCTCAATATCATCAAGTAGGTTTTCGACCAACTATAAGGTCTTTTCCTTATTTTGGTAATTTTATTATAGGGATCTTTGGTCATGCAACATTAGTTAAAACAAGCTTATGATCTAAGAAGGTGAGGTTAGTTTGAGGAATTAAGCCTTCCTTGCTGATATTAAGGGTCATGATAACAGAATATAAAGGGTCAAGGAGTGAAAATGTATTCAAATCCTCATTGAGAGGCTGAGAGATTTGGCCATGGGACCAATCTAAGATGAGTAGTTCTCACATATGACAAAGAAACTTAGGATCCATGGCCTATAAAGCATGAGAGAGAGAAATAGTTACATGAAAATGGGATTAAAATGAGAAAAAAAGTTAGAAAAGATTTCAAGTTTTCTTGCACAAAATAGAAATTGTTAGAAAAAATAATTTTAAATTTTTTCAAGGGAGAGATAGGAAGAACATTCTAACTGTAGGGGAAAGATGAAAAATAGAAAGATGAAAAATATGTCTAAGTATGTAGAGAGTGCTAGAAAATCTTCTAAGTTTGCTAAAGATAGGAAAGTTAGAAAATTTTCTAAGCCATGAAGGAGAGAGGAATAACAAATTTGCATAGGGAAAGAAAAAGATTATGGAAAAATCTTCTTAGTCTAAAGAGAAGAAAAAAAGGTTCAAAAATTTCTTGGAAGGTTAAGGGGAAAATTTTCTAAGGGTTGTAAGAGATAAAGAATTTTCTATGGCATAGAATCGGGATAGAAGAGTTAGAAAAGTTTTTTAATTTTTCAAGTTAAAATTGAAACCTAAAAATTTTCTATGGTATGAAAAATTAAAAATTGAAAGTGATAAATTTTCAAAGTGTTGAGATTAAGATAAGAAAATGAAACTTTCTCACCTTTGGAAACCAATCCCAAAAACTAAATGTGAAGGTATAGGAACAAAAATTAGAAGCATATCAAGGATTTTGTTGTTGTTGTTATTGTTATTTTTTTAAAAAGTGTTGGGACGGTATCAAGCATTAGAATTTTTCCTAAGTATTAAGCAATAAAGAATATAAGAAAAATTTTGGGCCAAGTGGTAAATTTGATGCTTAGGATATAAAGATAAAATTTAAATGTTTTTAAGATTTTTCATTCACATTTATAGTATTTGTAATTTTTTGGTATTTTATTAATTTTTAACTTTATTATTTATTATATATATATATATTTATTTATTTCCTATATATCTTGAAGTTGATATGGAAAATAAGAAAGAATTAATGAAATACATAATGAATAATGTAATAGAAAACTTAAAGGCTATTAGAGGAAAAGATAAGTCAATTTCATTTTTAGATTTTTTATTTAAATAATTTTTTATTTTCATTTAATTTAGTTATTTTTTTGGTCATTTTTGTTATTGTTAATATATTTATTTTCTTAATATTTATTTTTTAAAGTTTTGTCTTTGTAGCTATTATTTTTATGGGTTTTATTTAAAAAAATTATTTTGACTTTACAAGTATGAATGATCTAGGAGGCTCTAGCAATGGAGAAAAAGATGCAAATGATGTAGTAGTGATGGGGAAGATCCTCCCTTCTCATAATGGGGCTTTAGGTAGCTATGATTAATTGATGGATTTTATGACCATGCATTTAAGAAAGATTTTATTTTTATGTATTGTTGTATGTTCTCATGAAATTATGGGCTGTTATTAATGCAATATGATTTGATGGCTACTATATGGATTATTAGTTATATTACAAAGCTATGGTACAAGTTTGTAATTTTATAGCCTTTAAATTTTATATGTTTATGATTTTTTATATAGTTTTATGTCTTTATGATTTGTATTTTAATTTTCTATGTTTGTAACTTTATGATTTTTTTAAGGCAAATATAAAGGATATACTAAACAAAACATACAATAAAAATGTAATATAAAAAGAAGAAAATACAAAAATGAAGCAATAAGATTATGCTAATTAAGAAAACATAATTAAAAGTAGCAAAATGAAATAATAAAATTCATGTTAAGAGGTTCAAACTAATATTATACTAAGAAACATACACAAAAATAAAAAATTAACAAAGATAAAATAGTGATCGGGAGAAAATATTTAAGACTATGATGCATTAGTGATGGATTTCCTAGCATCGAACCTAGTCCATAGATTCAACAATGTCTAATTCACCAAATCCTAAGTCCATGAATTTGTAGGTGCTAGATGACCAAGGATGATCATGTTAGAATTGTTACATTCTTTTGTTAAGGACATTTAGCCAACAAGAGTTGGTTAAGATCCTAAGATAATCTCTTTCAATACATCTAATCATGAGATTGCTAGGATTTTAGGATCTACGCATAAGAATATTTCTCTATCCTTACAATGGAAGTGTGTTTCTTGATGTAAGGGTGATAAAATAGCATGATGATAGGCTAACCAAGGTCATCCTAGGGTAGCATCAATTCCCAATGAATCTCTAATGATAGCATATACAACCTCTAACATAATCATACTTTCTATAGAAAATGCCAATTTTATTAATCCTAGGATTTCTACTCTAGCATCATTAAAATAAACTAGAAAAGAAGTATAGTTATAGTATGTGAATTTTTTTTAAAGGCCAAGATGTTCAATGAATGTCCATGATATGATATTTTTACCAACTCCATCATCCACATGAACCAATGTTAGTAATACATTATCTTTGATCCATATGATGATGTAAATCAAAAGTTAGCATATAACACCTATCACAAGATGTGTTTTACTTTTGTATTCCTTAAAGAATAAACAATCAACTTCATAGCATGAAGGATTAAGCATTGATGAGATTGCATGAGCATGAGGCTAAATGTTTGAAGGCACTATGATGTACTTTAGCAACTTCTCCAAAGCTAAATGATGTTCCTTTGAAATGGAAATAAGTTCAAAGAGACAAAAAATTTATTCCTTTTAACTTCATGGTAATAGTAGTTTAGGACATACATTATTTCTAGAAGTTGGATTTTTGAGAGATGGTATAGGAAAAACAACATCAGATGTAGTTGGGGAAGTTGAAATGACAATGGAAGCATGAATACTTTCATTTGATGCATCTTGAAATGAAACATTCTTTTTGTTTGGCTTACTAACTAGTTCTTTCTCTTTTCCCTTGTCATTAGTTGCTACCTCCTTTTGAGCCCTTGTGAGGATTCTGATGAGAAAAGTAGGGGTAGGAAGAAAGGGGGGATTTTGTGCCTTAGGTGAAGAGAAAGGATGATATGGTGGACACATAGCATAGGACAAGATAGATGAATAATAAACAAGGTGAGTGTGTGTGAAATCTCTATTCCTTGGGGGAAGAATGAAAATAAGAAAAAATATGTTAAGATGATGTAGGAACTCCATCATAGTGATAAGTCATGTTAATGACTAATGAAGCCCTTTATATGTTCTAGGAAGGAGGGGAGTTGATGTCATTCCAAGGGAGATTGACTGCAAAAGGCTTCTTGGGTCTTGACAAAGTAAAATGAGGGGATGAAAAATATTAGTAATAAGCAGAATCCAGTTGGACAACAAAAAGAGCTTATGGGTGATTCTCTTTGGGTTTAAGATGGAATTCTAAAATTCTCCTTGAATGAAAATTTAGAGGATATTGATAAATTTTCATATTTTGGTTACTAGGTTTAATGGGAGCTTTGAGCATGATTTTTTCTTTTTCTACCAATCCCTGAACATCATCTTTAAGAGTGTTAAAATCCTCAATATCATGGTCTAGTACCTTATGATAGTAGCAACACTTATTGGAATTTTACTACTTAAGAACAAGTGGCTCTTCTTTCACATGTTAAAAAGGATAAATGGCCAAGGTTTGAAGCCTTTTGAATCATGCACTTGTTTATTCTAAAACCTAATTAGGCATTATGTATCCATTCTTCAGTAGCATGTAGTACAATTACATGTACATCATCAAAAATTTATGATACTTGAACTAGTCTTTTGTGGTCATCTTAATTGTTCATCATTATTAAACATGTTTTCCTCACTCCCATTGGGCTACATATTGGGACTCACATTCTTGCTCTCATCATTGCCTCCATTACTTGATGATGAACCTATCATAGCTTGGATCACAAAAGCCACTATTTGCCCAATATTTTAGGTGAACTTGTCCTTAGCTACTACTTTATTTGTTTTATTTTTGAAGTTGAACCACTCCAGATTATTTCACTAAATGTTCATCTTCTTGATTTATTTAGTGGAGATGATTGCGTCATGGTAACTAAGTGACTTGGGGTAGACCAACTTTCTTTTAATATACTCATTCATGGTCCCTTCAAAAATATCTAGCAGCTGATCATGAAGTAATGGATGATTCAGCTCCATTATAGAGGAGGTCCATTGTGAGATGAACTTAGAGATAGATTTACTAGAAGCTTTTTTGATGATCAATAATTTCTATAGAGTTCCACCTTTACTAATGTTATACTTGAACCTCTCTGAAAAGGTTATGAAGAGTTACTCCAAGGAGGTAATGAATGCATAAGGCAAGGCCCAATACCATTCCAATATCTTTCTTTTTAGGGAGTTATAAAAATTACATAATGTGGTATGAGAATAAGTAGGTAATAGCATACATTCATTATGGAAGATTATGGTATGGTTATTAGGGTCAAATTCTCCATTATACTTAGTAAAATTTGGTAATGAAATGCCTTTGGAAACTTGAGTAAGAGAATCAAAGGATTGATGAAATCAATAATGAGATGTATGATGGAGACTATAGGATTTCCCCCATGTAGTGTTGTGAATTTTCTTGTTTGATCTTCATTCATATAGAGCTTAGATGTAAGATCTTGCAATAAAATCATTAATTCAAGTGAAACACTAGGAATTGATGAAACTACAAGATTGTCCAAAATGGAGTTGTGAGAGGGTAAAAATGGTTACACTAGTATAATGGCTAGCATGAAAATTTAAGGTATGATATACTAGGGCACATGTTGCATAGGTGGAAAAAATGGTAGTGAAACTTGCACTAATTAAGTTTGTAGCATATGTGATATTGGCTGGAAAGGATTTAGCATTAAATTGGAATTTGAAAGATGGGATGATGAATTAACATCACTGGTGTTTGAAAAGAGGTTGTATGTAGATGGCATACTAGTGGTTGGTGGAATTATGATAGTGGGATTAACTAAAGTGGACAATGAGACAAACATGTTTTGTAGTTTAGACACTAAAAAGAGGTTTGCAAAACTGATGAGGTTTACATGTTATGTTATAGGACTATTTAGTAGATGAAAAGGGTCCACAAAAGAGTAATATGAGAATGAATGCTAATATCTTCACTTTGTTCCCTTGGTTCATGATGGAATGGAATCTTTAACTACTAAGATTGATGCTAGGGTTTCCAATGAGATGTCCTCTAACACCACTAGACATGACTATATTTCATTCCTAGTGAAACACCACAAAAATTTTGGCTAACACTTGTAGACAGAAATTAAGCTAAGTCATGACCAAGCTTGAAAGCCTCAAAAATAGCATCAAATGGAGCAATAATTGAACAAGCAAGAGTTCCTCGAGATCCATTGGAGACTACATCAGCATCTAGAAACAAGAACTACAGGTTTCAAACTCAAAACACTTAGTTTTGACTAAGTATACTTCTTACACATAGGCCTGCACGCCCAGCATACAGCTCAGCGTGCAGCAACTTTTTAGCTCCAAAAATGAGTCAAAACATGTTAGAATCGAGCATCTGGACCCCCTAGGACCTTCCCAAGGATCCCCAATAGCTCTCAGGTGCTTGAAATTCAAAATTTTGGCTCCAAATGATGGGTTTTCATGCCTACATGCTGGCCTACATGCCCAGTATGTACCATCATAGGTAGACCAAAACGGACACTCAGAGCAAGATTTTCATAGCCAATCAACTCCCAGAGGTAGGGAAACTATCAAACATCGTCCTGGGCTCCCAAAAATCAAGTTGTAACCTTGAAAAGTGACACTTTCATGCCTACACGATGGCCTGCATGCCCAGCGTGTACACTTTTAGAGCCTCCCAAAACCCTATCAAATCAAGGTTAAATGAGCCCAAAATCGATAGGCAGCATCCTCAAGACATGATGCATCCATATCCATCCTCAAAACTAGCTTCAAAGTTTGAAATTTGGTCAGAAATTCTTCATGCTTACCCATACACTGTCCAGCGTGTGGAGTCTATACGCCTAGCGTGTACACGCTGGCATGGTTCACGCTGTACACTTGTAAAATTTCATTCTTCTACACTCGGTTGATGCTCCACATGTAACCCGATCTGAAATTCTAGCGTCCCATAGCCAATCATCCCATCTTAGATCCAAATTTAATGCCCAAACTTGTACAAAAACCCAGGATTTTTGATGAGAGAGGGGTTCGAAAATTGAGAGATCAGAGAAAAAAATTGGGCAATCTAGATTGAGAGCATCGAGAACACCCATCCTGTACGCTGGACTTCCACCCTACACACTGAGAATACAGCCTTCATACTATGCCTACAATTTAAACTAGCATACCATCACCCCTCCGCATCCACCAGGGCTCTTCGTCCACCTTGTGTCAGATTCACAACTACATCTAGACCGGTGCATTGTAATTTCCATTATGCAATAACATTGCTGCATTTTTGGCTAAGACTTGTTATAGTTTTTGTTCGTATTTTTTATCTCTTGTTTACATTCCTACATGCCGGCATTCTGATTTACATTTATCATACCATTTATGTATAACTCGGCATATCGCACATTGGCATATGTTTGGGGAAATCCTTGTCTGATCCGCTGCGGACCACCCAAGGTACTCTACCTTCGTCAGTTCCAGTTCACCCTCAAGCGAAGGTAGGGTCTTCTATGTTTGTCTGTGGATCTCTCGGTGTTTTTTTTTTCATTCCATCTGGGCACCAATAATTTCAGATAGTACAGAAAATGGTGCTAGAAGGAGGGCTTGAAACTGTTTAAATCTACTCTAATCTCATACACCCACCCCCTGTGCCTCTGATCTATCGCCTGGTTTTCTTAGATTTACATTGCATCAACATTAAATCTGATTTTAAACCTCGCAAATCTATGTCCTTTTTCGCAACATTCTCAGCGTCTACACACTATAGGCCCTATCTACATGCTGTCCAATGTACCTGCACATTGTAGACCCTGTCTACACGCTGTCCAACGTACCTGCACGTTGTAGACCCTGTCTACACGCTGCCCAATGTATCTACATGCTGTAGACCCTATCTACACACTGTCCAACATACCTGCATGCTGTAGACCCTATCTACATGCTACCCAACGTACCTGCACATTGTAGACCCTGTCTACATGCTACCCCCACTCGCAACATGTTGACCACTCTGGCTCTGTGCTGACAGTTGCAGCCTGCACGCTGTGACCTCAGTTTACACGCTGTGACTAGTTTCTGTACGTTGGTCGTTGAAGCCTATACATTGTGACCTTAGCTTACACGTTGTGACCAGTTTCTGTACGCTGGTCATTGAAACCTATACGTTGGGATCCAGTCCATACACTATGTAAACAGGCTGCACGCTATGAACTTAGGTGTACGTTGATAAGTACACCCATTTTGTACTTGGCCAAATCCTCACACGTACGCCCTGACATTGTATCCCTACCACCTTGTTACATTTACGAACTTTTCATCATGAATACTGCCAACACCAATGTTTCAACCAAGTCCATTCCAGATACCGTTGGGCCCACGACGATGCCAATACCCATTATGCAACCCATAGGGGCCCACGGTGAGGTTAATCCCTAGGGAGGACCTCGCCGATCACTTAGACTACAAGGGAAGAATCCATCATTCAATGCCATAACATAGGAATAGTATAACTTTATATGCATGAAGATACAAGCTAGCCTAGCAGTAGATCAAACTAAGCTAGAGGCTAAGAATCAGTATGAACTGATTCATAAGGGAGGACATGAGTTCATCCCCTTCCCATATGACATCATCCCTCTCCCCGACCACTACTCTGAACTCATCTCACAACTCCTCCTAGCCAGGAATCAGTCTTTAGACTAGTCTATGGAAAATTTGTAATTAGAGGAAGAGGATGACTTCGCGGCTCAGTCTGAACACGAGGATTCATACCACACTCTTAGTCCACACACGTAGGTGAACCCATTATTTCATCCCTTCATGGGGGATACTATGTCCCTCCATTCATTTAAAACCACTCAAGCACATGTGCCTCAACAGGAACCATTCACTCTTGTCCCCACTCTCCCAGTGACCGATACCCAATTCAATATACCCATCACCACTATTCCTCCCGTTACCATGTCACCCCCTTTCTTACAAATACAACCCCAACAACATCCCCCCCAAACTAATGTGGGAGTATCCTTCCCACCCCAAGTGATCAAGATGCCATATGTGATACCAGCTTCTACATCCGTACACTATATACCATAGATCCAAACTCAAGGACCACCCTTCACCACTTCAACTCAACAAGTTCAGGGTGTTCCCCCACAAAACATGATGGGGCAGTGGGCTACGACTGGTATGCAACTGCATCAACCCCCTCACTACAACATACCACCACCTACAATTCCATCCATGAACATCCCTCAAGTATACGAACAACAACAACAAAAACCCTTCCCTTACAGTATGCTACCCTTAGTAGAACCTACCATGAATATTCCACAAGTGCAACCTCCAACCACTCAACTCTCCTCTTTCCATCCCACGGTGCAACAATCTAACTTGTATACGACACAACATAATCAATCTACTATCTTGCCTAATGCCCAAGACTGGGTTGAAGCCAAAAAACTGATGCAGGAGCTAACTGATGAGGTCAAACACCTCAAAACAGCTACCGATGAAGAGCTTAAGATAGTAGATTTCTATCAAGATGACCCTATCAGCTCTTCAATTCCACCTTTAACATTACCTAAAGGTGTTTTCCTACCCACGTTAACCAAATACAATGGGGAAACAAACCCCAACACCCATCTTGTAACATTTAGACTAGAGTGTATGTTGCTTTAGGCATGGCCACATGCTATCTTGCGAGTGTTCCCCATGTCCCTCACAAGGAGAGCACTTGACTAGCATCGGGCTTTGCCCCAAAACTCCATAGCTTCTTTGGAAGATTTACTACACCATTTCGTTACTAGGTTCAAGTACAACTTGAAGCCTGAAGCAACACTTGACAGCCTCATACAGGTCAAGCAAGCACTGCTTGAACCTGTTCAAAAATTTATTCAAAGTTGGAGTGCTGCCCTCAATGAGCTCCATGAGCCAATCCCAGAGACCTACCTCCTCGCTATTCTAAAGGGGGCCATTAATGATTTTGTAAAGTCCAAACTATACTATCTTAATGCACGTACTCTTAGCCAAGCATTTGTACAAATAAAGAATATTGAAGAAGCTACGCAAAATAATCACGATCCAGCCTATTTAGCCTTTAAAAACCAACATAACAAGAAAGAAAAAGAAAAGGCTAAGACAACTATAGCAGTAGTAGCAGAAAAAAAAAATGAACATGAGACAACAAGACAAACGATATACTACCCCTACTAACTATGCTAGACCAGTCCCTCCTACTGCACCTGAACCTTCTACATCACAAACTGCTACAACAGGTCATGCCCGAAACTTTGAGAGGAAAGATCCCTCTCAATACACACCACTGCCTATGAAGCCTTCTCAACTATTTGACCAACTTTTGTAGGATAGAATGATCAAACACAAGCAGATGTCTCCCGCAGCTATCCAAAGACACGATCGATTCTGTGAATTGGTCAAGAATCCAGGCTTGGCCACACCTAATGAGCCTCCTGTCCCAAAAAGCTTTAGACTCGATAGGTTTTGCGAGTATCATCAACATAGTGGGCATGGTACCAATTTTTGTTTTGCCTTGAAACAAGACATCCAACAAATGATAGATAGGGGCAAAATAACTTTCGATGAGTCTAACCCAGTCCAACCACAAAACCAATTCATGGGTGTATATAAGGATCCACTAAATACTAAGGAAGCACCATACGTAATTAACACTATCTACATAGATAATGAACAAGAAGCACTTAGGATTAACACCATTTATTTAGATAATGAACAGCAAACACCTAGGAGACCCTTTGTAGTTCGTACCTCTCCTACTGCACAAACCTCAACACCTCAATCATCATATCCTCCATATAACCTGCCTACCATGCAAAGACCCTATGTCATTCAGATACCCCCCGTAGTGGCAGCCTCTACCGTACCACCATAGGACAAACCATACGTAGTGTGTGTACCTCCTATTGCTACAATCTCAGACACGCAACCTCTTACCCGACCCGCTCCCTACGTAGTCCGAGTGCCACCCGCGGTTGCAACTATGGAGGCACAACCCCTAGCTAGACCAACTCCATATGTTGTCAGGATACTCAAACATCCTGATAACCACCAACCTTCCACTCCACAAACACAAAATAGACCAACCCGTATGTTGTCAGGGTGCCTAGGCAGCCTGATACTCAACCACCCTCAACCATCCAATCGCAACCCCATCGTACTCCATACGTCATACGGGTTCCAAAGCAACCCAATGTTCAGAAACCAAATGTTCCCCCATGCTAAACGTGAGAATTCTTGGTAGACAGGCTCACACACGAATGATTGGAGAAAGAACATCAACAACTTGCCTTAGGATTCCCCAAGCATACTCCATTAAGTGCAGTACCCATGACATCACCTAATAATGAACCGAGCATGAGCTATAAGGGAGAATCATCAGGAATACATGATACATCCAGATCAACGATTACGAAAGAAAACGTCAAATCCACTACACATGAGATAAAACTATTGGGCCTGATGGACCAGGTAACCACTAACAAGCATACACCTAATAGTAAAGATTTAGCAACAACCCTAACATAGGTCACATAGGCACTTAAACAGAAAAACACTTCATTAATCCTATATGACTTGATGTTAACTTCTCAAACTCATCGCGAAGCCCTAGTACGCATGTTGACATCGATCCCAGTAAGCGAAGACTTACCCCCAAATGAACTTCCAATCCATGCGGTAATGTATTCACCTCAAGGATCGACTCCTAAATCACTAGGCTTTCACACTAACAACATCAAAATTGATGAGAGAACAAGAGAAGTAACAACCAAACCTATGTTTATAACGATACAAGTAAATCAATTCAAAATACATCGAGTGCATGTAGATGATGGAGCCGCCACAAACGTAGTACCCTATCCCGTCATTGAACAATTAGGGCTCACGGAACTAATTAGACCAACCTCCACTACATGTTTAAAATCATTTAGTGGATCACGTGTAGTAGTAAAAGGCACCATAACTTTGGACTTTATAGCAAGGGATTGATTCCCCACATCTGTTGATTTTGTTATCATCGACGAAATGCCAAGGTTCAACTTAATATTAGGAAGACCTTGGCTTGCCCAACTCAAAGCAGTCTCTTCCCATATACACCAAGAGATCCACCTACCTTATGAAGGTGGTGAAATCATTATACACGGGGAAGCTGCTACACCTACCATCTCGTCACATATAGATACAAACCAAGGCTCAGAGGTTAAGTTTGAAGAACCTAAGTAGGACGATGCAAAGAAAAAACAAATTTGCATGTGACTAGTAGACAATGATCCATCAAACGCAAGAGAAACTTCACCTAGCACAAAAACACCTGAACCTGAAACTGGACATATACTGCCTGATCTAGAAACTACAACAAACATCAAAACCAGTGAATATATAGAAACACTAGAAGACACCAACATAGAGCATGTTCCATCAGACTTCCCTTGGGTTGAATTACCATTCAACGTGATCAGCAAAGGGGACGTTGAGTACAGAATCATACCTACCAGCGTCACTCCTAACATTAAATTAAGAAAACTCAAAAAATCACTAAATCGTTAAACTACATTCTTCATCCAAAATGATGTTAAACTATCACATGTTCGCAATGACATAAAACTAGCCATGGCCAAAAATGGCTGGTTTACAAAGAAACCCACCAGTATCACTTGAAACTTCTCTGGGTGATGCATGGCCCGAAATGGCCTTAAACTAGTGCATGGGGCCCGAAATGGCCTTAAAATAGAGCATTTTTTTACATTTATTTTCTCTCAATTCAAGTTAAAAGTTCAATTTACGCCTACATTGTTGCATTATCAGTTACAGTTTTCCTTCCCATTTCCCTTTTACACGATTATGCTTCAATTACAATTACATTCCTACTTGCATTCGTAATTCGTGCATTACACTTAAACAATAAAATGAACAAAAACATTTTACACTGCTGCATCGTGTTTATATTTAAATAGCCAAAAGAACAAAATATTTTCACTTCAAATCTACGCTTATCAGTGTTCAAATAAACCCAAAATTCAAACAAAAAAATGAATAACAGAAAACTCAACCGAAAAATTGTATAAATGTATCAAAGTAAAATTACAACTTAGCACAATGTCTCCACGTAATGCATAGATCATATACATAATCATTTTAATAACAAAAAAATCAAATCGAAACTAGGCATCAAATCTAGGAGGAGCTCGATCTTCGGGCTCCTCTGCATCATCTTGCCCCACTCCACTAGGGCCACCTTCCTGGCCACCGTCATCCTCATGACTCTGTAAAAGGTAAAAGAAAATAATTAACAAAGAAAGATGACATTCTCTACTAAAAAGCAAAATTGAAAAATCTAAACGACTTACCGAAGAAAACCCTCGTAGACCAAACTCTAGCCAACGAAGGATTTCCTCTTCAGGGACACTTTCCTAGTTGGTTCCATCAAGACCCAAATCAACGTCGGCTAAGGCCTTCCCTTTGTCCACCGTGGACCAAGTGGGATGTTTAAGAGGAAACTCGCCCATAGAAACCTCCCCAGAAGCTGTAGTGATCACCCTCTTGGGAGATTCCATCTCTACCACAGTGTGCTTAGCAAACGCGTCAAATGAAGATTGTAGGCCTAAACCCTCTACAAACATTTCCAAGTGATGCTTCTCTATGGATTTCTCCTTTAATGATTTCTTATAATGATATGTGTGCATCTTCTCATCTTGACCCCATTTTTGCACCTTATATGTGAAATCTTTCCAATCCTGACACTTGAGATTCAGCAAATCTATCTGTGCCTTTCGTTCTGCTAGCTCCCAAATCATAGTTACTTGGTGATTCAATAAATTCCAATACCTATTATAGGTAATCTCAGAGGTTCGCCAAGAACGATCACCCATCAACCTTGCCGAGGCAAACTCATAGTGTGACTTAAAATCATCTTGTTCTGTTGTTAGCCTTGCAACCTCCTTTTCCCCCACCTGAATATGCAACCATAGTTTCTCGATGGAAGGCCTACAGGTCCAAAGAGACTTGGCATTCTGCCACTTCATCGTAGATCTACCTCAGCACTTGATCAATCCTTGATGGTAGTGCGGGAAGAATGTCAATGCATGTGGCCTCAAATGTATCCCACTTTAGCTTAGTCCCTATCCACGTGAGAATAACATGCATTACACATTGGACGGTGGAAACGGATGTGAAAACTGAAGGACTCAAAATGCTTAAGACATATCTACCTATTTCAGAATGAGCTTTCTGGATGCGATCAACTACCTCATCAACGATACCAAGGACAAAATCCATCTTACTTGGCATCTCGATCCAAGTAAATGGTTCATTTGTAGGAGATGCAGTAACTTTGGTGGTCGTTCTCGTTGGAGTCTTCATCATAAGTATTTCCAAATGGACATTAGGAATCATCCTAGTTTCAACATTTCCACCTAGTAGCAGTAAAAACATAAAATTAAAACTCTAAATAAAAGAAAGAATGATTCAAGAGCCAAATAAACATAATAAGAAGAACATACTGGAATCTCTGTCCTCTTCCGGATTCAGGGGATCACCAAGGTTTAACCTTCCTCCGAAGAAACCATCAAACATCTCGTCGACTACATCCTAATCATCAATATGACCCTTTTTTGTGATGTCTTCTTTCCGCTCTTTCTCTTCTTTGCTCAGAGGGGCAGGGACTTCCATCTCGTTGTTGCATGCTTCATCCTCATCCAAATTCGTTGGGACTTCTTCCTCCTCGACAATCGGTGTCAACATCTCCCTTCTTACTTCAGGAGTTGACTCTGATGAAATTCATAAGTTCAAAAATCAGCTTCGGATAAATGACCAAAAAATAATAATGATAATAAAATAAGGATAAACAAGTGAACCAGGCTTGTTTACCCCGGACTGGCATTTTAAATCGTATGTGTTTCACCTTGGGTTCATCTACGGCTGGGGCCACCTCTCTAGAGCACTTAGGTTGTTGGACCTTGGACTTGGCCTTCCCAATTATTTCCTTGATTACCCAATCGGCTCTCCTAGTAGTATAGGGCACATCACTTGGCTCCAACCCTACACTATCATGCGTATGAATTGAATGGTCAGATGACCCCTCTGTTGTAATAGAAACCAATTCTTCAATTCCCTCAGTAGCATCTTGGGATTTTGTCATCTCAAATAAGTGGTGAATCCACGGGCGAGATAGTTGCCCACATTCCCTTAACACATACTTGTTGTCCACGTGAACAACTAGAAATTCAGCTAGCCGGCACAAGTAACTGGTGAAGAATGCAAAGGTGAAATAGGATTACACTTCAATGTTTGAACGCAACCTCACTATCTCCCCGTGGAAACCTAAAAGTAAGAACTGCGCCCAAGTATAGTGTATCCTAGTCTCCAAAATCATGCGCATGATATGCATAGATTCTACTGCAAAAGTCCTCACTTAGGATAGGGACTTGGGAAACACTCGTGCTCTAAAAAAGGGGTACAACTCATTGACTTCAGTCACTTTTGATTTTCCTTGCATAGGGAATCCCTTAGCACCTTTAAGAACGCCCAACCAATCCTCCAATTCATGAACCACATGGATCTCCTTCTGCGCTCTATCCAAAATCACTTTAGTCCCAGCTGCTAGTACACCAAAGAAGTCTGAAAAGAACTCCACTGATAGATGGAAGACCACTTTGATTCCCTTGATGTGAGTACTATAGTAGGTAACCGCTTCGTTAAAGGAATCAATGATTGCAATCATCTCAGTCACAGAGACATCAAGACTTAGGATTGTAAATAACTCCATGAGACCAGCATTGCACAGACAACTGATAATATGTGGCGGTGCCTTATCATGTAGCCATCGTTGTGCATCACTGATCTCCCTGAATTTCATGGCTAAGGTGCTCTCAGTCCGCCCAGTTGTGATGGTGACTCCGCCCAGTGGGATACCCACTGTATGCATAGGGTAACATCGATGAAGTTAATATAACCAACGATGTAGCAGAACAAACAAACGTTAAGCATCAAAAATACTATTACTTATCATTGGATAATGGATTAGGATCATTAGAAGACAAATCAGCATCACATGGGAAAACTGGGCCATTACGAGACCAATCCCCATGTAGCCACCCCCAAGCCTCACATTGTACAAATGCCCTGGAGTACTGTTTATGAAAATGAACAATTGCACCCTTAGTCTGGGCTAACACGGCACCATGGAGAGTGGGACCCACCATGAAAGCCTCTAAGGTGGTATGAGCCAATGCAAGTCCATCGTCACCTACGCATAATCCTTCTTTGTCAAATCAGGGCCTGCAAAAGGAATGATGGTCAAAACTTGAACCACTAAGCATCAGAGCAAAAATAGTAAATTAAACAACTTTACCTCTCTACCCTGTACACTGTCCCAGGAGGATTCTGGAATAACATGTGTGCACGAGCAGCCAAGAATAAGGTGCTATTAACATTGTGAGAGCTAGGTGACAATAGGTCCCATACACGCGATAATGGACGAGTAGATATGGGCCCTCCAGAGGGACCGTCCTCAATCGTAAGCGGTCCCTCGTCGATGTCCACCATGAAAGTCATAATTCCATTTGAAGATCCTAGTAACATGGTCTCAAGCACACTCAGCGTTGATTGTTCACTTAGATGCAACCATATTACCACATTAAATTTGTCTAAGATAAAGGTAAGGAATTTGCAGGCCCCTTCTCTGAACCATACCCCATTGTGATCAATGGTCATATCAGGAACTGGCTCATCAACATCAATCGGACCAAACCACGTTAGAACTCCAACAAGCTCCACCACCAAGAGGAAAGGTTTGGGATTCCTGCATGTATTTAGGAACCAGGGTTAATAAGCTACTCAAAAATAAGGTTTTACAATGGGGGCTAACACTTGGAAAAATTCCCACGTTCACGCTCAGCGTGCGAACCCTGCACGTTGCAAAACTCAGCATGCAGACCCTGCACACTGCAAAACTCAGCGTGCAGACCCTGCATGCTGCATGCTGGAACGTGGGTACATAAACCCCACATGCTGAGTGTTTTGGCCCCATCCTTTACACTATAGAAACATTTACATTCATTCATGCTACAGAAACCTTGTGCTATGGAAACATTTACGCTATGCAATGGGAAAAATCGACATGAACAGTAGGCAAAAAATAAATTTTTTTGGCAGAGGATCATAGCCTACTGGCACGACGATCCCGACCATGATAAGATCATGGGTTTAGGCAAGCACCGGAGCATAGTCTCGCTTTCCTCCATGAAATTCAAGCTAGGCTTCTTCCTCCCCTGGCCTTTTATTTGCTTACCCTTGCCCATCGCTGTAGTTCACGTTGAACCCTAAATGTTGGGGTTTCAACCCTGCAGTTCACGCTAAACCCTGCACATTGGGGTTTCAACCCTGGAGTTCACGTTGAACCCTGCATGCTAGGGTTTCAACCCTGGAGTTCACGCTGAACCCTGCACATTGGGGTTTCAACCCTAGAGTTCACGCTAGACCCTGAACCTCGCAGAACTCGAAAATCTAGCAACCCTTGAATGAACAAACCAGAATCAGGACCATAAGACACAATTAATAGAACTAGAAATAATGAAGAAACGAAACAAGGGCACAATGGAAACCAGAGGAACTATCTTATTAATTGACACCATAGAATACCGTCACAAAGAAAGAGTATAGTGAGGTAAGCTCATGCTGGGATTTGAAGCTGCATGCTAGACGCTCTCATCTGACTCACCGTGCCCTGAAGTTACCTCCAATACATCCAACCCTCACCTACCTCCCCCTACAGCCAAATCTTCACCTCCACGCTCATGCGGCGAGACTAGGTTCACGCTAACACTACAAAACTAGGTTCATGCTTGAGCTTTGAGAGGTTTACTCTGGGACTTGATCTAAGTTCACGTTGTCACTAGCTATCCTGCATTTCATGCTCACTACTTTGCATTTTTATACATTCCTACATTGCTCAAACTGCCCTATCCTCTAGGAAATCGACGTCTTGGATATTTTATCTCATTTTGAGTAAAATATAAGCTATAACTTAGAGTAAAATACAAGTGGTAATTGAATACAGTAAACATAATGATTAATCACAATGCAAATACCTATGAACACAATAAGAATGTATAACTATGTTTTGGGCCAAATATCACCCTCATAAGATCTTCCCTTGCACAGCAATTCTTGTTGTCCAAACTAAACATCTCGGTGTAAACTCCTCATCTCGCAGTCTTACACTCAATAATGGTTACAAATCATGCAGTGAACTTAGGCATTTTAAATGGCCACAATCGGCCTAGTAAGGCCTTAAACTGCCATGATGGCCTGAAATGGCCCCAAACTATCGAACGGCCTGGTAAGGCCTTAAACTGCCACAATTGGCCCAGTAAGGCCTTAAACTGCCATGATCAGTTCGTCATGACTAAAAACTGATAGGCAAGGCCCGGTATGGCCCTAAACTGCGATGCGTCTAGGTACGACGATAAATTACCACTGCATACCTTAGTCACTATCAAACGTACATATGAGTTACATCGCGTGGAAAGCATAACAACCCCCCTAGCTCACTTTGCTCCCTATTTATTGGTAGGAGCAAGCATGATGGATTGCAAGTATCTATTCACACCATTGACCATCAATGGACCATACAGAAAGCTCACAAAAGAAATCAACATAAATTCTATCGACTTAGGTCCATCAATAGATGACACATTTGTAGCCTCAATGCAAGAAAAATTAGACAACTATGAAGGTATGACAAAATATCTAGACATAGAAGCTGATAGCATCACTGAAGAACCTTTAACTGAAACCCCCATAACTATGCCTGACGGTGAAGTTAAAGTATTAAAATTGAGCTCACTATTACCACCTCAAGTTGCCAAGGACATGGAACACGTGCTTCGAGAAAACATGAAAGCATTTGCTTGGTCTTACAATGACATGCCTAGACTAGATCCTTGCATTGTCCAACACAACATTATACTCGATCCCAAGTTAAGACCAGTGAAACAGAAACCACGCAAGGTCAAACCTGAGGGAGCACTAGTAGTTCGCAATGAGATTACTAAGCTTTATCAAGCCAATTTCATTTGGGCTGTTGACTACGCTAATTGGGTGTCTAACATGGTTATAGTCTCCAAGAAGAATGGAAGCATTCGCTTATGCATAGACTTCCGAGATCTCAACATCGCAACCATAAAGGATGACTTCCCGTTACCAAGAATTGATCAACTTATTGACTCAACTGCGGGGCATGCACTATTGTCTTTTATGGATGGCTTTTCAAGATATAACCAGATATGGATCAACCTAGAATATCAGCTCAAGATGACCTTCATGACACCATGGGGTACCTTTTGTTATACAATGATGCCATTCAGCTTGAAGAATGCCGATGCCACATATCAGAGAACAATGACACTTATTTTTAGCGATTACATACTTCATTTGCTTAATGATTATGTGGATGACATTGTAGTTAAATCAAAGATACCAGAGCAGCACATACAAGAGTTAGATTTGGTTTTAAAGCGTTGTTTAAAATATGAACTTAGGCTCAACCCAAAGAAATGTGTATTTGGGGTAAAAACAAGCAAAATGCTAGGCTTCATAGTATCAGAAACAGGAATATAAGTAGATCCAGACAAGGTTAAGGCTATCACCAACTTGAAACCACCAAGCAACCTTACCAAACTCCGAGGTCTACAAGGTAGATTACAATTCATCAGGCGTTTCATAGAAAAATTGATGGACAAGTTGAAACCTATGAACCACTTGCTACGCAAGAACATCCATTTTGAATGGACTTCGCAATGCCAAGAAGCATTTGACAACATTAAAACGACACTTGTTCAACTACCGATAGTCTATCTGCATCAGAACAACAAACCATTCTATATCTACCTGGCCACTTCGAATTCATCCATCGCGTCTATGCTTTGCCAGAAACAAGATGATGGAACTGAAGTCCCTGTTTATTATTTAAGCCATGCATTAGTAGCCCATGAGAAGAAGTAAAATGAGGTGGAGAGGTCGTGTTTAGCCCTTATCTTTTCCTTGAACAAATGGCGACATTATCTCTTCTGCAACCAAGTCAATATAATCTACAAGGATAATGTGCTCAAAGCCGTCATGGGTAACCTCTATGAATCAAGATAGCTCACTGGAAAGCCATGATAGCTGAGTTTATCCTACACTACATAGCGCAGTCATCAGTTAAGGGTCAAGTTATAGCAACTCAAATGATTACATCACCAATGCATGATCAAGAAACAATAGAGTTAGAATTCTCGGACGAAAATGTAAGTGCAATAGACATAGTGCCTGATAACTACGGTGCCATTTTGAATTTTGATGGAGCATCCACCTCCCGAGGGGGAAGTGCCGCCGCCGTCATCACCTATCCCTCCAGGGAGATCCAACCCTTTGCTTATTATTTGAATTTTCACTATACCAATAATGTAGCAGAGTACGAAGGCCTCCTTAGAGGTCTCATAGCAGCACTAGCTTCCGACATCACATGACTCGTAGCAGAGGTGACTCATAGTTAGTTATAAATCAAGTCACAGATGTTTACGCATGCAAAGAACAGTGCTTACAACCATATTATGATTTGACTAAGCATTTGCTGAAGTGATTCAAAAACATAGATGTACAACATGTTCCCAGAAATGATAATACCATTGCAGATTCACTAGCTACGTTAGCCCTAAACTTAGCGTCAAACATGTTCCACACGTTGCCTAGTTCTATAATCAATTGTGCTAAACCCATAACTGATACTCCCGATGAATTACCGATTACATCAGTTAGTACAACACACACCGTAGAATGGTATGATGACATAAAAGATTATCTTCTACATGGCAAAACACCGTGACATCTAACAAATACGCAAAAGGACGTAGTACGAAAATGTTCTTGATAGTATGCATTAGTAGGTAACACGTTGTGTCATAGATCCTACGAAGGTATCCTATTAAGGTGCGTTAGCAGCATTGATGGCCAGACCATCGTGGAGCAAGTACATGAAGGACTCTACAGAGGGCACATAGCACCCAAAGCAATGGCAACCAAAATAAGGCGTTTAGGGTTCTATTGGCCACACATGGAGTATGACTGTGTCTCCAAGGTCAAAACATGTAATATGTGTCAAAAGCATGGTAATCTTATACATGTTCCACCCAAAAAATTGCATACGGCTCAAATCACATGGCCTTTCCAGAAATGGGGGTTAGACATCATTGGACCAATAACTCCCCCATCTTCAGTAGGGCATAGCTTCATCATAACCATGATTGAATATTTCATGAAATGGATGGAAGCTATCCCCCTTAGGAAGACTGCATCGAAACAATTATGCAACTTTATCCTCGAAAACATTGTGACCTGCTTTGGCATCCCAATGGCCATCATTACTGATAATGGACCACAATTCAGTAGTGTCAAAAAAAAACCTTCTGCGACAACTTAGGAATTAAACATTCGTTCTCATCCCCATATTACCCTTAGAGAAATGGACAAGCAGAAGCCACGAACAAGATTGTCATCTTGGTGCTAAAGAAGATGCTTACGTAGAGCAAGAAAAGATGGCATGAACACTTGGTACACGCATTATGGGCTTATCGCACCACGCATCGAACTTCCACAAGTAAAACACCATATAGTCTTTTTTATGGTTCGAAAGCCATTTTACCTTTGGAGTTACAGGTACCATCCTTAAGGATCACACTCTCTGGATTCCTCGATGAGGGTCAAAATAATGACTTGCATGTTGTTGACTTGGACTCAGTGGAAGAGGAACGTACACATGTGCTCGATCAGATCGAGTGGTATCAGAAACAAAAATGATGACACCATCAACATGACATTCAAAAGCACCCGATCAAAGAAGGCGACCTTGTACTTAAGGTGGTCTGTGAACATGCGGACAAGTTTGCAGCCAACTGGGAAGGGCCCTACGTAGTAGTCAAAGCATATGACAACGGAGCATTTAAACTAGTTGACATGGAAGGGAATGAGTTTGCACACCCGACCAACCACTTGTACTTGAAACCATTCTACGTTTGAGCATAAACTCAGGTATGAGATTGTTCTAGAATCATGACAGTAAATTGATACCATAGATCATCCTGGAATCACGACGGTAAACTGATACCATAGATCGTCTTGGAATCATGATGGTAAACTGATACCATAGATCATCCTGGAATCGTGATGGTAAACTAATACCACAATTCATTTACAATGACAATAAAATAGCACCTATCTAGCATGACATTAAACTGCCACAGTTCGTTCGCCAGAGTCTGCTAAGACTATAAACTGGTTTGCCTCTCCCAGTCCGCCAAGACTATAAACTAGCAATATACCATCCACTACGATACTAAACTAGCACCGTCCAATGGGTTATGATAGAAAAATAGCCCATGACAGTCTGCTACGACTATAAACTGGCAGCTTCATCTCTAGCCTCCCGATCTGTAGCTGCATTCAAACTTCATCAGAGCCACCGCCTCACTCATCATCAGTTGATCTTTACAACATTGTTGCCATGCATATTCAGTGCTTGAAATCTCATCTGGTGCCTTTTTTTCATCAGTCACATTCATGTCTAAAGTGTTTGCTAACCCATTCACTTGTGGTTTTCTTGTCTTCTTGGAGTTGTGTTTGCAGGATGACACCCAGTGGTGCTCGTACACGGATACACTTCATCACAGTGACAAGGTGCCACATTTTTTCTAATGCACACAACCAAGTTAATCACTCTGTTCAAAAGTACATTCCCAGTTCCCCATGCATTCTCCATTTCCCCAACAATCTCATTCCCCTTCCTACACGGTCATAGTTCCTAGATACACCCAGTGCACCCAAAACTTTGAGCATACAGTTTCACGCTATGACACTCTCAAGCAGCTGCAACACACAAAATGACACATGAGCATGAGGGTAAAATTGAAAGAATGCTCTTTCCAAAAAGAACAAAAAATGAAAAATGAACAAAAAAGAAGGACAAAATGAACCGCAAGCCCTTGACACTTCCCATACAAGCCCTAGGCGAGAAGGTAGTTGTCTTGGAAGCAAGTACTCATGTCTCAAGTGCACAAGTAACATCTCATAACATGGCTTTGGCTCTCCATCAACAAGTCCCCTTTAACATTAAATAGAGGCCCTGTTCCTCCAAAGAATGCAACACATCTTCACGTGGATTCGGTTGTGACAACAAGTTCTCTTAAACCTGATACAAGAGTCTTGTTCTGCCAAAGGACGTACATTTCATGGTTTGATTCTAAGTTAGCTAGACAATGGCTATTGACAAGGAAACAACATGACTCATTTGCACAAAGATGAACACTCCTCTCCCACACCAGCACAATCCCTTGATCAATTCGCAATTCCCTAGACATCATCTCAAAACTTCATTTCCTAATCCCAAGTACTTCTGAACACGGTGTGAGGACATCTGGCCAAGTATCAAAGGACAATGCCACTAAGTTGCTTGTGGTGTTTTGTACTTCTTTGTCGTCGCCTCTCGGGTCGATTCCTCCAAGCATCAACAAAGAGGGGCCAATGAAACACCACAAAAATTTTGGCTAACACTTGTAGATAGAAATTGAGCTAAGTCATGACCAAGCTTGAAAGCCTCAAAAATAGCAAAAATTAAACAAGAAAGAGTTCCCCAAGATCCATTGGAGACTACATCAGCATCTAGCAATAAAAACTGCAAGTTTCACACTCAAAACACCTAGTTTTGGCTAAGTATACTTCTTACACACAAGCCTGCACACCCAGTGTACAGCTCAGCGTGCAACAACTTTTTAGCTTCAAAAATGATTCAAAACATGTCAGAATAGAGCGTCTGGACCTCCCAGGACCTTCCCAAGGGTCCCCAACAGCTCTCAAGTGCTTGAAATTCAATTTTTTTGCTCCAAATGATGGGTTTTCATGCCTACATGCTAGCCTGCACGCCCAGCATGTACCATCATAGGTAGACCAAAACAGACACTCAGAGCATGATTTTCACAGCGAATCAACTCCCAGAGGTAGGGAAACTATCAGACATCATCCTAGGCTTCCAAAAATCAAGTTGTGACCTTGAAAAGTGACACTTTCATGCCTGCATGATGCCCTGCACACCTTGCATGCCCAGTGTGTACACTTTTAGAACCTCCCAAAACCCTATCAAATCAAGGTTAAATGAGCCCAAAATCGATAGGCAACATCCTCAAGACATCAGGCATCTAGATCCATCCTGAAAACTAGCTTCATAGTTCAAAATTTGCTCAAAAATTCTTCGTGCTTACCCATATGCTATCCAACATGTGGAGTCACACCGGCATGGTTCACACTGTACACTTGTAAAATTTCATTCTGTTGCACTCGGTTGACGCTCCACATGTAACCCGATCCAAAATTCCAGCATCCCACAACCAATCATCCCATCTCAGATCCAAATTTAATGCCCAAATTTGTACAAAAACCCAGGATTTTTGACGAGAGAGGGATTCAAAAATTAAGAGATTAGAGAAAAAAATTGGGCAATCCAGACTGAGAGCGTCGAGAACACCCATCCTGTACGCTGGACTTCCACCCTACATGTTGAGCATATAGCTTTCACACTGTGCCTGTAGTTTAAACCAGTATACCATCACCCCTTCGCATCCACCGGGGCTCTTCATCCGCCTTGTGTCAAATTCACAACTACGTCTAGACCGATGCATTGTAATTTCCATTATGCAATAATATTGCTACATTTTTGGATAAGACTTGTTACAGTTTTCATTCATATTTCTTTATCTCTTATTTACATTCCTACATGCTGGCATTCTAATTCACATTTATCATACCATTTATGTATAACCCGGCATATTGCACATTGGCATATGTTTGGGGAAATCCTTGTCTGATCCATGTGCGGACCACCCAAGGTACTCTACCTTCATCAGTTCCAGTTCACCCTCAAGTGAAGGTAGGGTCTTCTGTGTCTATTTGTGGATCTCTCGGTGTTTTCTTTTTCATTCCAGCTGGGCACCGATGATTTTAGACAGTACACCTAGAAAGTAAATATTCTACAAGTATAACTTGCTAAGATTGGGTAAGATTAATAGGTCAATTTGGTTTGGGTAGAAATGTCCTAAATCATTGATTACCTCATATTCAACCCTCCTTCTTAGCTAATTCTTAGGTAATGCTATGCCTAGCTCTCTTTTTGTGCATGTAAATTTGTAATCATGTTGTGCCATAGATGTTGTAAGTACCTAAGCTTTCAATATTTTCATCAACTTATTGATGAGTTCATTTTTTATCATGGACAATATCATAGATACCATATCGCATCTACAATATCGTATCTTCGATATCATAGCCCAACGTACATCATCATTGATGTGATGTCTTAGGAGCTATGTAGCCGTATAAATACTAACACTTTGGCACACCAACAACAACAATTTATTTCACCCCTTAGTGAAACTCTTGTAGTTTGTTTGCATAGTTAGTGATAGAGTGAATGCCTACAATACGGTGTTAAGCAGTTGTATGGTTTCTTTATTCAAGTGAATTGTACTTGGGCATGATTCATGTTTGGAAATAAAGATCAATACTATTTTTCATCATCACAACATCCACTTAGCTCTTTAGTTGCATATAGAAAATTTCTTATTTGATTTAATTTCCATGTTCACTTTAGCTTAGTTCTTTACATTTCCAAAGCACTTTATGTTTCATGTTCATTAGTAAGGTGAAATGAGTATGATAGGTTTTGAGCATTAAGTTTAATCATTTGGTAAGATAGTAGTTATCCACTTGATTTTATCAATAGTAAACTCACCTAGTAATCCTAGTAATGATTACACAAGCCCAAGATGTGTACGGTAAACCAAGACTGGATGCTCATCACCCTAGGCTAGAGTAGATTTACATTCCTATTGTTACTTGGACTTAGAATTTAATACTCACTCTCATTATGTCTACAACTAGGAGCACTAAGAGCCTAATAATATCAACATATCATATGCCTCACTAAGAGCTAAACCATATGCTTGAACCTCACTAACTCAAAGTGGGAAGACAACAATCAGAAACTTACGATCAACTCCTACCAGACTTACATCATCCATCCATGGATTATGATCTAGTCATGTGCATGTACTCTTGACTTATATAGTAGAGTGTTGGGGTACCTCACTACTCATCATTAGTGGCATTGCTGGTAATGTATCAATGTTTGCTAAGTAGTTGATCTTATAGAGTTCATTGTATGAAAAATCACAAAGTTTACCGTTCACATTTTTAATCAATCTGAATAACACACATGCACACACCTAAAGCATCAAACCTACAACATGGCTTCAACACTTAAAGAGAAGTTATCACCTGCCAAAGAGACATAGAATAGTCATGGTAAGAGACATGAAGAAGAATATGAGAATGTGCCTACATAAACAAGGATTTCATACACTCATGCCAATCAATATTATCCTAATTTCACATTTATCTTTCACCAAGATGAATAGCTAGGATGAAGATATTTGTAGGAAAACATCATTTTGCCTCCAAAATTTTCAACACCATCCATGCTTTAGGCACCCTTAATGGGGATGAACCTTGTCCATGCACAAGAAGGATATCATGTGACTAAACACATGACCAGGTTGTATTAACCCACAAAATCACAAGTAAGATGAGATTCTTTCATGGAGGAAAAACATCAAAAAAAAGGTAAAGAAATTTAACCACAATTTTGTCCTAGAGGAAATTAAAAACAATGCATTCTTAACAAAGAAACTCCACCACAATCATGAATCCCATTCACAAATGTCTATCATTCATTTAGAAGAACTTGTCAAGGTACAATCACATTTTTCCCTTACAAAGACATTAAGAAGAGAGGTAGAAGACTCTAAATATAATCAAAGATCAAGGCCAAAAGCTTCTATGGAACCACAAAGGGATGAATCATAAAGTCACAAAAGGACAACCATCTAGCACTATTTCCCAACTACTTCCTCTTCCTCCTCATGGTCATTAGTAGAATCTGATAGAAGGGAAGGAAGACCTAGAAATTATGATAGTGAAAGACAAAGGGATCATGAAAGTTATGAATATCCCAGAAGGCATCCTGATGAAGAAGAGGATGAGTATGAATAAATAAGAGATAGGATTAGGCATGAAGAGAAAGAGCACTATGAGCAACGAAGAAGACATCACTACAATAGAGCTTACGAACCCAATGATCATGAAGAACCCCTATTGACCACTCATAGTATGATCAATATTAGGGAAGCAATGTATATTCCAACTAGGCATGTTAAAGATAGTCACATCAAGCAACTAAACATGAATAACATTTCCAAGTTAGAAGGTGGAGACAATGTGGATCCCTTACACCATATTCAAGCATTCCACAATGGTTTTTCTCTTCAAAATAGTGAAAGTGATTAGCACAAACTAAATTTGTTTTCCAAAACACTCATAAAGGTAGTAGAGAGTTGGTATAGATCCTTAGAACCAAAGTCAATTCAAAGATGGAGTACCATGCTAGAGCTCCTTAATGACAAGAGACTTACTCAAGAGTGTTAAATTTAAAAAAAAAATCCAAGTTTGGAAGCAAGGAATACATGAATCCCTTGATCTGGAAATGGAAAAATACTATTCTCTACTACATAGATCCCTAGGCCATGAATTTTCACAAAGGAAGCAACTTAGGCATATCATTGATAGGTTAAGAAACAAAATCAAAGAAATCCTTTGATAAAAATATAAAATGTTAGAACATGTGATAAACAAGAAGATGAAACCTTAGAGGATGTTATCCAAAAGAAGACTCTACCAAATCAAAAATTGGTTAATGACATAGTAATAAAGGTAGAGAAAATGTAGAACTCAGTGGATGAGATGTTTGCTATAGCTCTCAAGATAGTATAAGAAAGAACTGAACAAGCACTAAATAAAGGAAAGAATAAGAAGAAGAGAATAGATAACATATGAGAGAGTTATAAACACAAAGGAAAAGTTGCTATAGTTGAGGAATGTATAGACCTCAATTTAGAAGATGAGGAAGGATGCAAAGTATACCAATATGAACATCCTAAGGGATGTTATCTTGTCATGGTCCACTTGCAAGAGTTTGGAAAATACACACTTAAACACAAGATTTGTTAAAAAGCATATAATAAAACAATTACCCTATCCATAGCATAATCTCAAACAACCCTTCCAGCCAACATACTATCTAAGTAGAGGCTATCCTCAGCCATAAGAGTAGTACTAGCAATAGTGGCAATAACCCCAAGCATAGGGAATGCCATCGCCAAGGTAGCACTATCCATACAGGTTATCTGATCCTTATGGATATTACATCTAATGACCAATCTCTCTAGGAAATGCTTTAGTCCACATTTCTCATTATTATCCACTAGAATATTACATGTCCACTACTCCAAGGATGGATCCCAATCCTTACACACATCAACCAATAGTTGTCTTGTCAAACCAACCTTCCAATTCTCTACCGATAGTACTACCACCAGTCATGCAAGAAGCACTACAATCTCAACCATAGCAAAAAAAATGCTACTAGGGCTATGAATATACAGAGAGAGGGTCACACCAGCAACACTAAAGGAGAATCTTAGAAACTTCATTTCTTTAGGACAATTCCAAAAAATATTGGTAGAGTGAAGACTTCATCCAAACAAGTTCATTATATGATAGATCTTCCTATGAACACTATGCTTCCACCACAACCAACTTAGAAACTTACAATTTTCATGCTAACTAAAATAGTATTAGACTAGATAAAGGTAGGACCACTTCCTAAGAAAATAATTAATTCAAGAATCCATCTAATTTATTTAGAAATCATTGGAAATTCACCATGCAAGGCTCTACTAGAATTAGATTATAAATTTAATATCTCAAGAAACATACAAGGCATGAAACCTAATCCACTTTAAGATGTGCAACATAAAGTTAGAGCTATTAGATCAATCTGTTACCATTCCTTTAGGATAGAAGATGTGGTGATCACTATCAATAGGTGGTCTAATCTATCAGATTTTCTTATGATCAACATAAAGAATGGTGACAAGGAATTTCCCATCATTATGGGAAGAGCATGGCTTAGCATAATTGATTCTATGTTAGGAATGAGGGACTTATCTGTAGAAATTTCTAACAAAGATGAGTAAAGAGCCATACATGCCCAAAGAATTCCATGCATTACTAATGATATAAAAGGATGTAGTTGTGGGTCAAAACTTCAAAATGTCAACATGATCCTTACATCAGTTTACAAAAAATGTGAGAAACAAGTGTGTGTACAAGAAGGAACACTAGCCACTAAACCAAAAGACACCTAGTGACTAAAAACTAAAAGCATGAAATTATCTAAGATAGGCATGGAAACATCTGACTCACTTATTAACTCCTACCCCAAGAAATTGACCCAAATTGGAAATTTACAAAAGGCTATTCTAAACCATAATTATACACTAACAAATAGTAGAAATGGAGACTCAAAGTTTGAATTTAATAATAAAAAAGAAAGTATAGTTGGACCTTCTAAAATGGATAGATCATCTAGTCTAATAGGATATACATCCCCAGAGGATCAGAATTCTATTATCATCAATGTCACATGGGATAATAAATGAAGATCTAAATCCCTAAGAATGATAAATAAGAAACCTAGAGTGTATGATCCAGGGGATCTAGGGACCATTTTCCAAATGCTCACCCAAGAGTTCAGTCATGGGAGAGATGCCCTATTTTGACTTAGAAATTAATATGTGCTTTTTAACTTTTTTATTTCTTAATTTTTATGGTTTATAATTTTTTTTATACTTTTTAACTTTCTTATTACTTTTTCACATTCTTTGATATCTTTTCATTCTTTTATACTTTTCCATTTCTTAATAATTTTCTATTCTTTGATATATTTTCAAATTATTTTTCTATTTTTCTATTTTTAAATCATTTTTATACAAGTTTCATCATTTTTCATGCACATATTTTTCTTAATTTTCCAATAAGGTGAAGATTACCCTATATTATCAAATTATAGAAGGACTAGTTCTATATACAATAAGACCACATCATCCATCAACTCATTTCCAATGATAAGAGGTTCTTACCATGGTCATAATGACATTCTTTTCATAATAAAACTAAAATAAACTTGTGATCATTATGCCTAGATATTAAAGTGAGGAACCAAGTGGCAATGAAAAAGGTGTGACATCAAAGGAATTTGTGGATTTTTTAAGACTACTACTATAGTCTTATCCTATTGATAAGATTGTATTATTTTCTTGAGTTCTAACAAAAAATGGAAGTATGAGTACAATAAGTGTTATTTTACCATGTCAGTAGAAAGACAAATTACCCATGCCTGAAGGTAGTCCTATGGTAAGGTCAACATAGTAAAAATATAATAAAAGCATAGGATAAAATTTCTGGGGGTTTTACTGAAAAGACATGCTACCCATGCCTGAAGGTAGCAAACTTCTAAGAAATTTCAAAAAGAAAAGTTTGCTATTAATAAATTTCTTTCTTGAACTACATTGCCAAGTGATAATGCTTTGTAGCAATGGTGGTCTTGTGGTTGTTAGTCTTGAGATGATACAATGTGATGTCATTGGTAAGTGGTATGGACTCGGTATGGATCTTAGATGGAAAGGCTAATGACCACTTTAACCATACATTACACACAAGGATTCATTATGCCTATGGTAAGACATCTCATGTCCCAATTTCTACAATCCTTTCTAATCCCATTCCACCTCACTAGTATATGTTATCATAATTCTATGTTTTTGTATAATATAGTGTTATTTTCCCATTCTAGCTATACCAAGATGTGTGTTTTGCAAGATAAGTATGTTCTACATTCAACTCCTTGAGTGCCTACAAACACTTATAGACATGGTTATATAAGGGCAATAAGCACTAAAGCCTTGATCTACATGTATAACTCTTGTGCCTCATACTTGATGACCAATTCCGCATCATCTTGTGTCTCTAGAACACTTTAGTAATTCATGATTACTTTCCCAAGTTTCATATATGACCATACCTTTTACATTTCTCACTCCCTCTTATATACATTTAATAAGCCTTCATTACCAAGATTCCTTCTTTATGAACTTCAAATTTCAAATTTCTATAATATAAGAATCATCTACATTAAAGACCCCTTAGAAAACCTCCATATCTTCCACACTATCCAATTAACTTAATTTTTCCATTAGAACTTATTTAGAAATCAAATTTTTTTCTAGTGTGATGTCATATCTACAATGTTGCATGACCTACGACATCACACCTACGATGTTGCATCTACGTTGTTGCACATATAAAATCTATATAAATGTGTGGGGAGTTAGAAAAATTTTCATTTTCTCATTTTACAACAAGAGTAGTTCATGTAGCTTTTCTGAGCTCTGACATCCAAACTTTCCAACATCAAATCTTCCTCGCTGCAACTCTAATTCACATGATTCTTGAACCTTGTTGATCCTAGAGTGTTCAACTTAGGCATGGGGGGATATATTGCATGTAGATAAATAAGGTTGAGCCAAATTTTCCTAATGCTCAGAGGATAACATTAAGGGTAAGTATAAGAGAAAATAAGAATATTTTAATCAAATAAAAGCTAATGAACTTAACTGATTCTCCTAACCAACCATTCAAGGATATAATGAAAAAGGAAATGACAACTATGGCCATAATAATCAAAGATACAATAATTAAGGGTTTATTTTTGAAATTTCTCTTACTCTATAATCACAATAAGGGCCATAACTAATAATAATAATAGAAATTAGATTAAACAAAGGATCCAATAAAGGATTATGAGCTATCTGGAAACTATTTGAAATTCTTTAATAACCTTGAGTTCTTAATGATTGCAAATGACTCCTAAAAAACTTGCCATAGAAGGACCTTCACAACCAGGAAGTAAGAGACCAAGGGGCCAAGGAAGAGGGTAAGCAGGAGAACAAACTCCATATGTCAAACATGCAAAGTAGGAGGCCCAATCATTTAAAATCCATTAATAGACCCTTACTACTAAAAAAATTACACAAGCTAAGGTAGAGGCACCACTAGAAACAAAACAAGGACAGCACCATTCAGGAAACATCCATAATGTCCATGGTCATTGTGGAATTAAATTTCTGACCATTTATGGAATTTTCCCTTGAAGATGCTAAGACACAACTTCAAGCCTCTCCCTTATGACCAACCTTGTTAAGTAATGTTGAATGGTATTTGGAAGAAGTTTATGAGTCATGGAAAAATAAGCAAGATGATGCAATAGAAACTATTGAAGAAGTAATAGTGCCATACTCTATTGAAGTAATCACCAAGGCACTAAACATTCCAAATGTCAAAGCTAATGTCATGCAAATATGCACAAGGTCCAACACAAAAGCAAGGAAGTTATGGCTACAAAGAGCCTATGGGAAAGAAGATAAGGAATATAGTTAACTCATTACTGAAGAGAAAATTTATTTCAAGATTAGAACCTGTTATCTATTCCCAACTAAGCGAGTCAACCAAATCTCTACTTATGTAGCTAGAGGAAGTGCAATTCTGATGGAAAATTTCAATGCCAACATTACTCATTTGCTATTATTAGAGATCCAAAGAAGGCTCGAGGAGAAGAAGGCAAGAAAATTTACATTACTATTTTCTTACCTAATCAAAAAATTATGTAAGTAAGCAAGAATCCTAGGCTACAAAAATGATGTTATAAGAAAGCCCAGAATGCACCCTACATAAAGATGTCAAAGCTAATGCCACCCAAGAAGGATTAGCTAGAAAAGCTAGTAGGCACTAAGGGAGCATCAAGTTCTACACATGTTGATAACATTCTAGCTACAATATAGCAACCACAAGCAAGACCTAGTTGGTCAACACCTATTGGTGATAGGCCTAAACAACAAGCTTTATCACCATCATAAGATTATTGACCTTCAATGAGTCATCTGCAGCAAATTGTAGAAATCATCATTTATGGATCAAGGGAGGGTTCCTCTCTGTACAAAGTGAAAGATAACTCTATAGGATCTACAATTTTCGTAGGACTTTCTAGTGATCAGGTATCTTTACAAGAAGGAGGAGATGATGATTGGCCACAACAAATATCAAGAAATGTTGCATCATTTTAGGTGATGTTGAAAACCAAAGAATGTACCACACTAGTGATCATGCAACACCAAGTTGTAGTAGAGGTTATAATTGATCATATTAAAGAATCTTTCAATGTTCTCATTATGCCATCAACAAATATTTTTGGAGCCAAAGATGTTCAAATGCTAGTTGGAACATCCATGACACTAGCAGAGCATGAGAATGTCCTTTACAAACTACTGCAGATCAGCCAAGTGATGTAAAATATTTTTAATATCCCCAGTGACATCATTGTAGTGTAATCTAATTTGATAGTGACAAAAGAAAAGTTGGTTATGGTAGAAATGAAGGTAGAACATGTAGAGGATGAGATGCAAAGCCTATAGGCTTAGTAGTCCTAAGAGTAGAGAAAAGAGATCTTGCATAATTTGTAGCCTTAGAGTAGCTGGAATAATTTAGAACAGACCAAGTTAGGTAGTTTATTATAGGAAACATACAAATTGGAATGGAGAGAGAAAAGGCTATGTGAAATGCATCAATGGCTGAAGACCAGACATATGTACATGCAACAGCTATCACTACCTTAGAAGAGAAGAATAAGAAACTTACTACTAAAACACACTTTTGATGGATATTGAGAAATAGAAGAATGTTCTTGAAGAAAGTATTCATCAATTGCGAGAATAATTCATCCATGTCAACTAGGATATGAATAAACTAGCTTAAGAAAATCACACCGTGTCAATGAAAGAAGTTTGTGTAATTCATCAAAAATCAGAAATTGAAATAAGCATGTGATAAAATAAGGCCAAAAAGAATGAGAAGCTTAAGGAACAATTTAGGGATCAAGTGGGCATGTATAAGCAAATCAATAAGAAAGAGATCCAGATGAAAAGGGCCAAGATCAACTCTATCATTGCATAGACACCAAATTGGTAGGTCATTTTGGACAACCTTACCCATGTTTGTAAGGCCAAAGTGATAAACAAAGACCTATAGATCAAGGATTTAATATAATATATGGGGTTAGCAAACCTTTGGTATGTCAACCTAGCCATGTTAACAAGAGGGTGGCCACAAAATGAGCTTGAGCAGTAGCTAGTAGCAGTATATGCAATGTATGAAAAAGAGTTTGCAAAATGAAAGGATGTTTAAAAAGATTACATATGGTAAACTCTAAACTTGAAATTATCAATTCCAACTACCAAGGGAAAAAAGATGTTGCAGCAAACCTAGCACACTAGATGATAGATTATTAGGACTTAAGAAAGGTGGCTAGAGTATTTAAAGAGGAAATAGGTAGTTTGTGGCATGGTATGTCAAAGTAAATAAGATGTTCCCACAATTACCATGTCCATGGAATGTACCAACTCCATTGAACATTGCAAAATCTACATGGATGGTACATGATCCCAAGATAGAAGAAGAAAATCTTTAGGCACTCTTGAACAAATATCAATTTCAAAAGCCTAATGACAAGGGAAAGAAGTTGATGGAGGAGCCTCCAATACCTAAAACATAGAGGCTACATTAAGCTACTTTAGTTTTTTTTGTTTTATTTTTTCTTGTCATTGTCACTTGTGTCAATTTATAAAAACATAACTCAAACCACAGTGCAGCATTTTGATTCATGTATATAGTTATTCATGTCAAAGTTTGATTCTACCTCCCAATTTTGTAAGGGATTCTATCCTCATTTTGTTTTAAATCAAGAACAAGTTTTTAGTCAATCATGGGGGTATGATGAGTTCATTTTCTAGCATACACAATATTGCATCTATGATATCATAGTCCAACCTACGTCATCATTGATGCAATGTCTTGAGAGTTGTATAGCCTTATAAATACTAACACTTGAATGCACTAGCAACAACAATTTCTTTCAACCCTTAGTAAAACTTTTGTATTTTTCTTCCATAGTTAGCGATAGAGTGAATGCCTATAGTGTGGTGTTAAGCAATTCTACTGTGTCTTTATTTGAGTGAATTGTACTTGGCCACAGTTCATGTTTAGTAATAAATATTGAGATTGTTTTTCATGATTGCAACATCCACGTAGTTCTTTTGCTGCACTTAGCTAATTTCTTATTTAATTTAATTTTCATGTTTTCTTTAGCTTAGTTCTTTACATTTCCAAAGCACTTTATGTTTCATGTTCATTAGTAAGGAAAAATGAGTATGATGAGTGATGAATCATGTTTTGACTGGCTCCAATATTAGAGCCTTAACATCAGATACTTGATGTTAGAGTTCAAGATACAGTGTAAAATATCTAATATCGCAGTGTATATGCCAACCTATAAATATAGTGCTTAGGCTCACAATTTTCATATATAATTTTGATCAGTTTTTGTCATGGATAGCAAAGCTCTTGCAATTTGTTTTCTCCAGAGTTAGAATATTTTGTAAGTACCTGTAGCAGGAGTTTGAGTGTGTATGGAACTTTATTCAAACACTGATGTACCTGAGCATAGTAATGTAACAGGAATAAAGATGAGTCCTTTTAATAATCCTTGCAACACTGAGAATAGATTAATGTTTACTTAATGCATTTTACATTCATGCACTTTACTATAATGCATTTTAATTAAGCAATAAATTTCTAGTTGTTAATAAACACAAGCATGACCACTTCGAGCATATGTGTAGCACTTGGTAACCTAGAAATGCCTAACGTTTGGTAATCCAAAAGTGCTACATGTGTTCAGGATGTGTCTAGAAAGTGGAAACAAGTACTTGTGTTAGGTTAGCTAGGTAGTCAAATAATTAGATATTAAATTACTCTACCTTTCATTCTTGTTATAGGTAATTAAAATTTTAAAACATAAAATGACAAAAATCATGTACCTCAATTACACTTAAACCATATCCTTGAGCTTCACAAGTATAGTTGGGAAGACAACAAATGTTCTCAACTCCCATTTCACTTCCTAGAGAATTAGTATACTGATGAACTATAGATCCACAAAATTCAACCAAATTGCATGTTAATGCCCTAGTGATTCATATGGTTGGATGTAGGGATACCTCACCACTCATCATTGTCATTGTTACTAGGGACCATTTAGTTGTTGTGTGCACTATCTAGGATTTAGTGAAAATTATTCAAATCATTAGAATGAACCTTAGAGTCATAACATATAAAAATAACTGCAACAAATTTAAAGAACACACTATGTTTTTTATTCTCTAACATAAAATGTCTTCTTCTCACATGAGTGCATCTCTGCCTAAGTCTAATGGAGTTCATCAGCTAGTGCCTCAAAAATATCAAGTGGTATATGATCATCCTAATGAGTATGTATCCAATTTCACCTTCATCCTACACGAGAATGAATAGCTATGATGGCATGACATGGAGGGCAACATCGTGTTGCAATGCAATCAATCCATTCTTGCAATACTCCAACAAATGCTTATATGATGGGGTCTCTAGGAACTTCATGCTAAGTATGTTGGGCAAGATACTGACACCTGAGATTATCATCCCACTAAGGCACAACATCTATGATATTAATAGCTAAAATAGTGTCATCAATCTATGAAAGGAAAAGGATTTAATGATTCCCCATTCCTGCTATACCAAAAAGATGGTGGAGAATCCTTCTCTAGGGATTTTCCATTTAGTGAAATTTCTCTCTTTGAGTTCAGTGAAGGAGGTCAAAACTAGAACCTACAATCCATGAATCATAATCCTAGTTCTAGTAAGAATGGATGCAATGACAAAGAAGAATCCAAAGAGCCAAGTCAAGGTAGGGACACAAACAAGAAACAAGATCATGATCATGGCTGTCATCACTGAAGAGGTGGTAGTAAATACTATGATGGTGCTAATTCTCCTTCCTCTTCACGTTCGTTATCATCATCTTCTTCTTTTAGCTCTACTCACAACCATAGGGGGTGAGACCATGATGGAGGTGACCGAAAAGACCAAAATTATTGAAGGGACCATTGAGCAAGGCAAGACCAAGGGTGCGAACATTCAAGAGAGGCACATCACCTTAAACAAAGGGATAGTAGAGGGCATCATAGGCACTATAATCATGGCCTCGATGAGCCATTTCTTGCTCAACATTGTAAAGGTAGTACGAATTTCAACAAGGCATGTAAAGGATATTCGAATCAAAAGGCTAGACATGAACAACATTCCTCAATTTGAAGGGGGGTATAACTTATATCCCAAAACCATCTCCAAGCTTTTCAAGATGCATGTAGCTTGCAAAATATAGATAATAAGTGGAAAAATCTTAAGTTGTTCCCAAGGACACTAATTAAAGAAGAAAAGAACTAGTACTAGTCCTTAGAACTGGGATCTATTAGATGATGGAGTACCATGCTTGAATTATTCAATGACAAATATCAAACGTACTCCAAAGTGTCCAACCTGAGAAGGTAGATCCAAGGATGGAAACAAGAATAGAAAAATCCTCGGATGCCACCATAGGCTGATATTATTCCTTAATGCATAAATGTCCTAGCCATGGTTATTCTCAATTGGACCAACTTCACCACATTATAGATGGGCTTTGATTTGAAATGAAAAGAACCCTTAGTGTTTATGCCCAAGTGTAGCTAGCAAAATTAAGTGCTCATTAGATCCAAAGACTAATTAAGAAGGTAGTTAAAGAGGAAGGTGAATTAAGAAAAAGAGAAAGTGCAGAAGAGTACAACTGTGATCCTTCCATTTGTAAGAGGGAGGTTTGGTTCTATGATAGTGAGGGATAATTAGCATTTAATAAACCTTACCACTTCAAAAATTTCAATCTAAAATTACAGCCAAGGTTGATTAATTATGGGACTCCATGGATAGCAGATTTCAGGCTATCCTAAAAATTGTTGAAGAGTCCAAAGAAAAACATAGTGATCATGAGTGTAAAAGGTGCAAGGAAGCTGAATGTGCCTATCAAAGAGGTAAGGGAAAGATTGTTGTAATAGAAGAAGTTTTGAGAAGCAAATTAGATGATGGTGGTGGTTGTGATGTCTACCAGTATGAACATCCTAAGGGATGTTATCCCATAGTGTCACACTTATAGGAGTCTAGGGTGCACACTTTGAATCCATGACTCACACAAAGGTAAATACCCAAAACATGGTCTTATTCTCAAGGAAATTTTAGGTAGTTCTACTAGCAACAACAGTATTATCCAAGTAGAACTTCTCTGCAACCATATGAGCAAAATCAATAGTGATAGCAACCATAGTCAGGGGCATTGTCACCACCAAGGTAGCAATACCCTTACAGACAACCTGATCCATATGGGTATTATCTTTAGTAGCCCTTGTCTCCATGTGACTCTTCCAGTCATGTCCCACTTTCCAATCTCATTACCACCCTTCTAATTATTATTGAACCCATTCTCCACATGCAAGAAAGGATACCATCTTTGATCCTTATCCTTCTCCTATTCCTACACATCTTCCTCCTTCCTTAGCACAACTACCACCTACTTCATCTATGCAGGATGAACTCCCAACTCAACTACAAGAATGCAATGCTACTAGGGTCATTAATCTATAATCGCTTCATCAACTGAGTGGTTCAAATACTTGATCAAAGAGAATACCTTTTCTTTCGACCATGTAGTCAACCTAAGCCCTCAAATACACCTGCAGTTGACAATCCTATTCCTCCATGGTCCTATGTATCAAATTCCTTTAAGTCCCCTTCAAAACAAACATCACCCAGGATCCATACTATGATGCTTACTTGTGTTGTATCTAATTGGATCCACACTAGAAACCTTCCCTAAAAATTAGCCAATCTTGAAAGTCATCTCATTTATTTGTAGATTGTTGAGAATGAGCCAAGCAAAGCTCTTCTCAACTCAAGTTCTAGTGTCAACCTAATTTATCATGAGATGTATACTGCATGGAACTTGCCTTCTTTAAAGAAGAGCAATATCATATTAGAATTGCAAGACCAGTCCATCACTATTCCTTTGGGACTAGTAGAAGACATTATAACCATTATCTGTGGATGGTCTTATCTTACTGATTTCCTAGTTATTAAGGTGAAGAACTACAAAGGGGACTTTCCAATCGTCATGGGAAGGGCATGGCTAAGCACCATTGATGTAAGAATTGGCATCAAAGATCTTTCCCTAGAAATATCTAAAGAAAATGCATTTGGAGAGATTAAGAAGAAGTGAGTTCCATGCATTATGTACAGCAATATAGGATGCAATTGTATGTAGAAACTCTAGGCAATGAAATGAACATCCATCTTTTCATGCAAGAAATTTTCACTAGAAGAAAAAATTTAAAGGTGTCTGTACATAGTAACCACAAAATAGGAGGGCACCCAATGGTTGACCATTGATTCTAAGAGTAGTACACTTTCCATGGAAGCAACTAAGAGCCTAACATGTGCATATGCCATAAGCATCGATAAACCAGAGCAAGTTAATCACCAACTCTTTAATGATGCAAATGATGATACCTACTAGGAAGAGTTGGAAATTCCTAAAAATTTCAAGCAAGAGCCCCTTGAACTAAACAATCTACTAGCTGGCATGGAATATGTGTTCTTAAATAATGGAAAGTTGGTCATAATCAATGCAAATCTTGCCCTAGAATAGAAAAATATGATATTGAATGTGGTTGAAAAATGGCTAGTAGCTTTTGCCTAGTCATATCTTGAACTCACAGGGATTGATCTTAGGACATTCCAACATCACATTTACATTGATCTGACCATGAAGCCAAAGAGGTAGCCATAGAGATGACTAAACCCCAAACTAAAGCAAATAGTCAAAGAGGAAATTGAACAACTCCTCAAGGTAGGTTTTATTTATACCCTTGTGGATAGTTAGTGGGTTAGCCTACTCATGATTATGCCGAAGAAAGAAGACAAGTGGTGTCTCTACATTGATTTTTAGCTGCTAAATATGGAAACATTTAAGAACCATTTTCCATTGCCAATTTTGATCATGTGTTAGAAACAATCTCTCGGCATTACTACTAGTTTCTTGGATGGTTATAGTGGCTATAATCAAATCCAGATCATGCTAGAGGACCTAGCCAAAATAGCATTTACAATTCCTTGGGGGACTTTTGCATATCAAAAGATACCTTTTGGTCTATGCAATGCCCTTACTACATTTCAACACCTAGTCCTTGGCATTTTTCAATAGCAAATTGATAGTGGTATGGAAGTCTTCATGGATGACTTCTCCACTTATGAAGCTATGTTTGAGCAAGCCCTAGACCACCTTGAGCAAGTGCTAAAAAGATGTGTTGAAATGAATCTACGAGTTAACTAGAAAAAGAGTCATGTAATGATCCTAGGAGAAATTATATTGGGGCATTAAATCTCACAAGTAGGAATTGAGGTAGACCTTGAGAAAATAAGTGTCATCCAAGGAATAACCCACTAACCAAAAACTGTCAAAGATGTTTAGTCATTCCTGGTATATACTGGTTGCTACTGACGATTCATAAAGAATTTTTATAAGATCAAAAAACTGTTGGTGGAGCTGACAAAGAAAGATGCTCCATTTTTCTAGACTATGGAATGTGAAAAAGCATTTCAACCACTGAAAGAGAAACTTTTAGAAACTCCAATTCTACAAGCACCCAGTTGGTCCAAACCATTTTATGTTATAATGGATGCATCAAATTATTCCTTGGAAGCCATGCTTATGTAGATAGATGACAAGAAACATCCATATGACATCCATTGGGCTAGCCAAAGCATTGTGGGTGCACAACTAAACCACACCACTACAGAAAAAGGACAAATGGAAATGGTGTTTACTCTAGAGAAATTTAGGCACCATGTGCTTGGATACAAAGTGTTTATGCACAAAAACTATAGTGCCATTCACTTCTTGATGAATAAGCAAATGGTAAGCCTCCATGTCACATGGTGGCTAGTGATCTTACAAGAATTTGATCTTATGATGATAGATCAAAAGGGTACTAAGAATGTGGTTGCTAACCACTTGTCTTAGTTAAATAGAATAATAAAGAGGAGGAGAACCAACTATCTGATATGTTTTTTTGATAAACTCATTTTTACTAGGGCTATAACTAAACAATTTCTAAATAAGCCTAAATAGTATGATGACATTCTCACCTATCTTCTTACTTATAAGATGCCATAAGGATTGGACCATTGAAAGAAATAATAGTTTCTTCACCAAGTAAAATGCTTCATGGAGATAAATGAACACCTTTATAAGGGGTGCACCAATGGCTTGGTTTGACGATGTGTCCCTGACACTGATCAACTAGATGTTTTCCAAGATGCTCATGAAGGTCCTTGTGGAGGCCACTATGATGGGAGATGCATGATCATTAAAATTCTAATGGTAGGATACTATTGGCCAAAAATCTTCAGAGATGTTCACTAATATGTCTACTCTTATAAATGATGCCAATGAGATGATGGGATGACTACTCAAGTGGAAGGATCTTAATAATGAATTTAACCACTGGAACCATCTAACATCTAGGGCATTGATTTTATGGGTTCCATAACACCCATGTTAAATGAAAAGGCATACATCATAGTCATTATTGATTATTGTATGAAATGGTAGAAGTAGCAACCATCACTGACTGTTCATCTTCTCTTGCTTCTCAGTTCATACAAAAAATGTTGTAAATAGGTTTGGTATACCACATGCATTAATTTTTGATAATGGAACTCACTTTATAGGGACTACCTTTTAGAAGCTCATGCAATTCTTGGGGGTTGAACATAAACTCATAACACCCTACTACCCCCAAGTCAATGGTCAAGTTGAGGTTACCAATAGGGAAATCACAAGGATTCTAACAAGAACTGTTAGTAGATTTAGGAAAGACTAAAGCATGAAACTCAACAATGCACTTTGGGCCTACCACTCAACATGGAAACTTCCTATAGGGTACTCTTCCTTTGAGCTTATGTATGGAAAATTACCAACACATCCTATTCAATCCAAGCTCCATACACTTTTAATACCCTATGACCTCGACCTTGACTTAAGTCTAGCACAAAAAAAATATTAATGAATCTTAACTTGCTAAATGAAAATCAATGGGTGGCCCTATCATCTAACAAGTTGCACAAGGCATTCAACAAAAGTTCCATGACATTAAAATCATGAAAGTCAAATTTCAACTGGGAAATAAGTTCCTCTACATGTACCTCAATGAACCAAGTTCCAGACATTATATAATTTATGAAACTTATCCTTCGAGGGCCATGATGATCTATAAACCTGAGAACCTAGACAAAAAATAGCTAGTCAACATACAACAAGTCAAACCTTTTCACGAGCATACGCTAGCTAGTACAACACATGCCTCATCAAATGGAAACCCATGTTCAACATTTTAGATCTCCACCTTTCAACTTAGTCATGGGGTACATGGCCATCCATGCTAAATATATAAGCGGCTTCTTAGTTTTTCATATTTTTGTTTTAAAACTTTTTGTTTTACACTTTTTGTTTTCTACATTATTAACTTTCCAAAGTTTTTATTTTACAACATCATTAGTATGTTTTCTTTTTCTTGAATATTTTACAATTTTTTTTATATTTTTTCTTTATTGGAATGTGATTTTCTTACCTTCTTTTAATAATAAGTGTGTTATTACCAACTGGGTATAGTATGATTCAATTGATGTGGGTACAAATTATCCAGTTATTTGATTGTTGGTGTTTGGATTCTAGCTTTGAATTTTGTTACTAATAATTAGGACATGGTTTCTTTTCATGTAACATGCAATGAGTCCACAACATCCACCCATTCACAAACTCTATGGTTTTCCTTGTTCTGGAAATGTGTAGTTCCTTTTTCATTAATAAAACTATAACAAATTTGTAACTTTGGTAGTTTCTAGATTTGGAAATGTTTCAAAGGTGTTTGAATAGGGTGTGACTTCAAGGGAATTCATTATTCTTTATGCTTTTCTACTTACCTTGGTGCATGTGTGTTTTCATGGATTTCTTACTATTCCATGTTAACCAATAAAGGAAGTTGAATAAGTCTTTGCATGGTGTGGTTCTCATTTCAAAAAAAAAAAATAATGGGAATTCAAAGCACATTCCTTAGACACAATAAATTAATAAGTCTTTGCATGGTGTGGTTCCCATTTCAAAAAAAATGATGGGAATTCAAAGCACATCCCTTAGACAAAAAAAATGGGCTACAAGCATTAGTTATGGGACTATAAATATATGTTACCCATGCCTAAAGGTCCCCTCTAACTAAGGCCCTTCCTCACTTCCTACTTCTCTTTTCTTATCTAATTGGGATTGATGGTTGTTCTGTGGACACACTCTTATGTCTCAAGGGGATGGATTGGTCTTAGAATGGAAATGCAAAGTCACTAAACATGGTTAGTTTTGGTCTGGACTAAGAATGGATTTTATCAAGTCATTTAACCACAAAATTCACAAGGGACTTCATGATACCTTAAGCAGGAACTCCATTTTACTCTCTCTCATTCATCTATGCTTTTTATGTTTTACCTCTCTGTTGGTTTCATCTTCTTGTTTGATGTCCTAGTTTGACATGTCAAAATCCTTAGGTAGATTCTTTTGGGTTTTTGTACTTAACCTCCATAATCATTAATCATCCATGAAGCCCATTGACTCCTTGGTTTGAAGTTATGCAAGGAGAGTAAAAGGTGCCTACTTTGGGGAGGACCCACATCCATATCTTTTAGTTGGGTTAGTTAAGTTCTTTATCCTTAGACACTCTTACAATCAAATCCTTTTGTTTACCTCATTAATGACATCCAATTGTACACATCTTCACAACATTTTTTAGTGAACTTTCCATTTTATTGTTGTAAATTCTTACACCTTCTTCAAATATTTTCTTGTATAGAACCTTTTCAAGTTTAATGGACTATTTATCTATTCCACCATATTTTTACCCTTTCCATTAACACTATTATCAAAATTTATCCATCACAATCACAACCTAGCCAAGTGTAATCACTAATAAGACAAGGTACTTCAAAGATATATGTTACACATTGCACACTAATCCATGATTTTGTTGTGATTGTAGTGGGATGTGTGGAAAAAATACACAAATTGGATGTGGAAGTATCCTTAGAAAGGAAGAAATAGTAACATCATATGACAAGGACTCTTCATGATCATTGAATCTTCTTCCTTGCTCTTTACCTATCAGAGGAGTGGATGTTGATTTTGTCCAGGGTGTTCTCTTCTCTTGTCATGAACACCCAATTTTGTAAAAGATTGTAATCTATAAACTCAAGCAATTAGGAGTCTATTTGTTCTATCCGAGTCAATTGTATGTCAGTCAATAATCCCATACCTTCCTAATATTTTATAAGAAATATGTTCCTCATCTTCTTCACTCGAGGATGAGTTTTCATTCAGTCATGGAGGTATGATGAATCATGTTTTGACTGGCTTCAATATTCGATATCGAAGCCTCAACATCATATACCCAATTTCAAAGCCTAAGATGTGATATTGAATATCTAATATCATGGGGTATATGCCAACCTATAAATATAGCACTCAAGCTCACGATTTTCATATATGATTTTGATTAGTTTTCTTCATTGATAGTGAAGCTCTTGCAATTTGTTTTCCTCAAAGTTAGAGTATTTTCTAAGTTCCCACAATAGGAATCTAAGTGCACATAGAACTTTATTCAAACATTGATGTACCTAAGCATAGCAATGTAATAGGAATAAAGATGAGCCCTTTTGATAATCCTTGTAGCACTGAGAGTAGATTAATGTTTACTTACTGCATTTTACATTCATGCACTTTACTTTAATGCATTTTAATTAAGTAGTTAATTTCTAGTTGTTAATAAACACAAACATGACGAATTTGAGCATATGTGTAGCACTTGGTAACCCAAAAATGCTTAATGTTTGGTAACCCAGAAGTACTACATGCATTCAGGATGTGTCTAGAAAGTGGAAATGGGTACTTGTGTTAGGTTAGCTAGGTAGTAGTATAATTAGATATCAAATTACTCTACCTTTCATTCTTGTTGTAGATGATTAAATTTATAAAACATGAAATGATAAAAATCAGGTACCTCAATCACACTTAAACCATATCCTTGAGCTTCACAAATGTAGTTGGGAAGACAACGAACATTCTCAATGCCCATTTCACTTCCTAGAGAATTAGTGCACTGATGAACTATAGGTCCATAGAATTTGACTGAATCATGTGTGAATGCCTTAGTGATTTGTATGGGTGGGCGTAGGGGTACGTCACCACTCATCAATGATTTTGAGCATTAAGTGTAATCATTTAGTAACACAATAATGGTTTCACTTGATTTTCTCAATAGTGAACTCACTTGGTGATCCTAGTAACGGTTAATCAAGCCCAAGATGTGTATGGTAAACTAGGACCAGATGCTCATCACCCTAGGCTAGAGTATATTTTCATTCCTATTATTACTTGGACATTGAATTTAATACTCACTCTCATTATTTTTGCAACTAGGAGCACTAAGAGCCTAATAATATCAACATATCATATGATCTAATCAGGTGCATGCACTCTTAACTTATATAGTAGAGTGTTGGGGTACCTCGCCACTTGTCACTTATAGACCTAAGAACCCTTGGAAGACTTGGATCTTTAACTTGTCATGGTTTCAGAGAGAGTCTCATGTACACACTTAGAAAATAAAAAAAATCAAGTGCATAAAGGAAAAGAAAATGAAACGATGTAAAAATGTAAAACCAAGTAAAATTCTAAGTGCTAGAAGGAACCTATAGGCTACTAGGTAATAAGTTTAAGATACTAGAAATACTATTTTTCCTCCTTCTACTGCCAAAAATATTGCTACAAAAATGTTCTTTACACCTTTGCAATGACACTTTCACAAACTAAGTGTTGAGATAAAGTACAGTTGTAAATGTTCTTTGGATCAATGTAACCCTTGATAAATCAATGAATATGAAAAAAAGGGACATAAATCCTCCAATCAAATATAGACTTATCCTATCCTATAATAACTATAAATAGTAGGAAATGATGCAAAAGTAAATTTTTTAATGCTAAAAATAACAATGTGTAAAATCACTAGAAAAATGATTTAAGTATGGATTCTCAAAAATAAACTGAATATAGAATAGCCTATGAACAATGGAATAAAAATTAAGTGTAAAATATAGATAAAGAGCATAAAATATTAAAATTTTATAACCATAATATAAAAGGAAGAATATGATTTTCCTCTGCAAACAATGGAGTTTTTATGCTGAAAATGGCTAAGTATAAAAAGGTTGAGATTTTGACTAAGTATGAAATGAAATGTGAGAGATGGAATAAAAACATAGTATAAAACTTATATAAAATGATATAAAATTTTTAAATATTAATATTATTATGTAGAGAGAGAGATATTTCAAATACCTTTCCAAGAAATGGAATTTTTATGTGGAAAAAAAACTAAGAAAAAAATGCTAAAAATTTTAACTAAGTATAGAATGCTATGTAGGAGATAGAAAAATTTGAAGGATAGAATATGAGTACATAAGTATACAATAATAAAATTAAAATGCTTTGATATAGGAAAAACATCCAAAATCCTTTCCTAAATAATAAAATTCTTTATTGATAAGAAGCGAAGTGTTGGCCACTTATGGAGGGTCAAAACTACAAATAATACCAAAAAAACATATGTGTAATAAAACTAATAAAAGAATCTCAGATCTTGACCAAAATATAGATTAGGAAGATGAAATTTATCCATTAGAGGATTAGGTGATTAATTAACAAGACATAGGCATGATTCGAAGTCAATTCTAAGCCAAAATAGGGTTGTTTTGGCCAAGGTTGCCATCACTAACACTAGAGCTTAAAAAATTACCAACACTAGAGTTTAAAAAATTATAAATCTAGAAAGTGCCATGGAAGCCTAAAAAATCTATCTGGAGAAGTTATCATTGAAGGTGTAGAAGGTATGAAAGCTAGCCAAGGACCATGCAAGGGCTATAGTGGTGGTAGGTGCTCATGCTCTTAATATCTCAAAATCTAACAACTACTCTCAAATCTCCAAAGATCTTACATAAAACTTGTATTTTGAGCTTGCATTTATACATTTGTAGTTGCTAAATTTAACTTAGGATTTCTAAAACTAAACTCAAATTTTAGGTAACTTATTGTTAAGTTCAAAAATAGCAATCCTAGCCTTTTAGTCTAGAAAACATAGCAACCCATCAAGGTAACATCAATGCTAATGCTCATGAAATGTTAGCATTAGCTCCTAGAATTAGCAAAATTTTAACAATTTTTCAGCCAAAAATTCTAACTCTAGAAAGGATAAAACTAACCTCGAAATATGTTGGGATTACAATTTTTTAAGGTACCAAGAGATCCATAAGCAATTGCAAAGTTATGAATTTGGTATATGAAATGATTCAAAGATCCAACGATGAGTTCTAATTTTGTGAGTGTTCCATATTTAGTCAAAAATATTAACCTTCCAAGTTTTCAAAAACTTGCAAAAAAGTGCAAATACTAGAAGCCTAGAGTACCAAAACTACTACTAATGAGTCATCCTAGCCTCAAGGATCCATTACGTATGTCAAAATATAGTTTTGGTGAGATTCAAGAGTCCTGACAATGGTGATACCAATGTTGATTATAATGCTGAAAATGTTTCAAGAGTTAGGGAAATTTTGACCATTTTCCCAGCCAAAAATTCTAACTCTAAAAAGACTTAAATTAATCTCAAAATGCATCAAGATGATAACTTTGAAGTGTTCATAGATCTATAAATCAATGAAAAGCTATGAACTTGATGTATAAGATGATTCAAAGGTGCTAAGATGAGTTTTGATCTTGCTAGTATCCCATACTTAGCCAAGAATGTTCATTTACCAAGTTTCTAAAACCTTACAAAAAGGCATAAATTTTGAAAGCCTAGAACACCAAAATTCTTGTTGATGAATCATCCTAGACTTAGGGGTCCATGGCACATGTCAAAACATAGTTTTGGTAATATTTGGAAGCCCTAACAATGATGGTACCAATGCTAATGCTAACATAACATCAATGTCGATAACACTTAGATTTTGGAATTTTTTAAGGATTTTTTCAAAGTTGGAGTTAATGCTAAAAAGTTGAAATATGATCTTGAATGATTCCTAAAGATATTAGAAGGCAAAAAATATATCTTACAAGGCTCTTTTTAGGATATTTTGTGTTGTGTATTGAAGTAAATCCAATTAAACATTCCATTATCTCCAATACTTAGAAAATGTTTGACCTTTGAGATCCTAGGATCAAATTACTAAATTTGTGAAATTCAAGCTCTATGATGTTGAGAGAGCTTAGGATGTACTATTGGTGGTTTTGGAAGATGTTATATCTATGAAAAATTCATTACTTAATGATATTTAGGCACGTGCCAACTCTAATACTTAGTAAAATTTTAGTTCTAGAGTTTTTTAAAGATCATAGAAAATTAAGTCTATAAGTTGGATTAGAAACCCAGATGGTTATTCACGACCTCCATGAGCTAAGAATGTATATTTTGATCATGTATTTAGAGGATTTGGTGCTCAAATCATTATGGAATGAGGTTGAAACCACACTTAGTTTCAATTTTATGTGAACCAAAAAAGTGATTACAACACCCCATTGATGTATTCTTTGATATGTTGACACATATGTGTCGAAGCCTAAATAAATGCACATATCATTTTTGTTTATGATACCTTATTTTATTTTTTTAGCAAAGCTCTTACAATTTTTTTCCATAGGACTTACCAAAATTTTCCTCTAACTGCTTGCATCGAAATTGAATTGATCAAACAGAGTTTTATTTGAGTGCATGATATACCTAGATACTTTTTTATAATGGTAATAAAATTAACATTCATTTCTTCCATTGTAGCACTTGAACTAGCTTTTAGTTTATTTTCACATACTTTACTTGTAATGCATTTTACTTTTCTACACTTAAGAAATTAATATTTTATTTTATAATAGTATGAATACAACCACTTTAAGCATAATGTATTAATGGTTGATAATCCCATTAGTGGATACTTGATACATCCAATAGTAGACATTTGGTAACCTAACAACATTAATATAGGTTCATCATGGGTACACAAAGTGGAAAAGGATGTTGTACACTTAGGACAACTTAGATCATCCTTAGAAGCATAATTAGTTAAAATTTTATATTTTAATCATTTTACTATTTCAAAATTTTAATGATAAAAATTACAAAATTACAAACATCTTATGCCCCAATCACACTACCAAACATGATGATTCGAAAGACAATGATCAACAACCTAATGCTTAAATATTTGAGATACTTTTAGCCTTAGGTTCCATGATATTCAATTGGGTTACACATACATGCTTATGATTCATATCGTTGAACATAGAAAACACTCGTTGTTCATCAACTTCACTACCAATAGAGGTAATTTAATTAAGCCTATTATCTCTACTCTATTTTTGATAAAAAAAATTAAATTAGAGTTGGAGTTGGAGTACATTACCTGCTTTTTTAGGCCAATATACTCAATGAAAGCCCATGAAATGATGTTACATATAGCTCCATCATCCACATGTACTAGAGCTAGTGACACATTAAGCTCAATCTATATCATGATGTAAATGGAAATTTGGCACATGATACCCATCCCAAGATGGATTTTGATATTCTCCACTATAAGTGTAGGTCATCAAAAACTTTTGGTATTTAGAACAATCCTTAGGATGTCTCCTTGGCTAGCCCCCATTTGATGAATTTCATCTAGCATTATTAGCAATGGTTATGGATGCAAGTGAATTTTAATTCACCAAAGGTACCATTTATCATGCATTCTATGAGACCCTTTCTTTAGCTACCTTGAAGGTTTTATTATTAAAGTTAATACATACAGCATCATTATGTTGGATGGCCACCTTTTTAATGTTCTTGACTAAAGTGATGGCATAATGAAGGGTAGGTAACCTAGAATAGATGAGGTTATCCCTAATATAATTATTGCCTACTTGTAAAAAAATATCCAATAACTTATCATTAGGTAGTATGTGGGTTAGCTTCATTTTTGCTAATGTCCACTTAGAGATGAATTTGAAGATGGACTATGTGAGACAAAGCTTGAAAAAGGTTAAATGATGGATTAACACCTTGTATCATAACTAGGATTGTAGAATTGAATTAGAATTGAATGTACTTGTGCTTTGGAAAAGATTGTATACTAGAGGTAACTTAGTCATAGAAGGGGAAATAATTAGGAATTAAATAAAAAAAGTGCTACGAGAGTAACAACTTAAGGTACAAGCACAGAAAATGGATTAGTGAAGCTAATGACATTTACATTTTGCAAAATAAAAATTTAAGATTAATAAAAAGGATTTTCAAGCATGGGAACATGAAGATGTTCCTCCTCATCATGCTCATGGACACTAATGTTAGGTATAACTTATCTTTATTAGACCTTAATATTTTCCATTTCCTAGACATAATCTCTAGTGAGCAAGTATTCCACAAATGCTACTTATTTAGACTAACTTATCTCAATAGGATTGATGGAATCTAGTAGGAAAGGTCCCAAATCATAATTTTTCTCAAATAAAACCATCCTCATTAGCTCATTCTCATAGGATGTTACACTCACTTGTTCTTGCTTAGGACACACAACCTTGCAGTTATGTTGAGTCATGGATGATGCAAGAGCTGGTGTCTTCTATTCTTCCATTAGTTTATGAACGTAGGAAACATAAGAAAAGTTAGAACCTTCACCAAAAATAATATCAACAAGTGTCACCTAAACACAAACTTAGAGAAAAAGAAGATCAAGTACAAGTGAGACAAATAAAACTAAACAAACATAACAAGAGTAAGAAAAATTCTAAGTGTTATAAAGAATCTACAAGTTACTAGGTGATAGGTTCAAAATATTATAAACCCTATTGGCCATCCTTCTAACATCTAAATTGTTCCTATAAATTGGTTTTCTTTATTCCATAAGAACACCTCCACAAATTAAGTGTCAATGTACTTAATCCATGGTCACAAATTGTCTTAAGTTTAATATAACCTTTGCTAAGCCAATGATTCTAACATGAGGAGGCATAAATGTCTAACTAAACGTAGACTTATCCTACTACACATGAACCAATAATGATAGGTGAATGATAAAAATAATGGGATTAAGTAATAAAGTTGACTAAGAGTTTATTACTAAAAATAAAACTATGGAAGATGAACTATGAGAAATCAAAAAAATTGAACAAAGGCAAAAATCCCAAACTAAAGAAAATTGTCAAGGAGGAGATTGAACAACTCCTCAAGGCAGGGTTTATTTATCCCATTGTGGATAGCGACTGGGTTAGTCCACTCATTATTGTTCCCAAGAAAGATGGCAAGTGATGGGTCTGCATCGATTTTCAGCTGCTAAATATGACAACATTCAAAGACCATTTCTCATTACCATTTGCTGATCAAGTATTAGACACAATGTCTAAGCATTACTACTACAATTTTCTAGATAGTTATAGTGGCTATAACCAAATCAATATTGCACTAGAGGACTAAGCCAAGACAACATTCACAAGTTCCTGGGGAACTTTTGCATATCGCAAGATGCCTTTTGGTTTGTGCAATGCCCCTGCTACTTTGCAGCACCTAGTCATAAGCATTTTTCAACAAAAAAATGGTAGTGGTATGTAAGTATTCATGAATGACTTTCCATTTATCGAGCTACATATGAGCAATCCTTGGACCACTTTGAGCAAGTACTAAAATGATATGTTGAAACAAATCTACAACTCAACTGGCAAAAGAGTCATCTGATGGTCCAAGAGGGTATTGTGTTGGGGCATAGAATATCACAAGCACGAATTAAGGTTAACCCCGAAAAAAATAAAGATCATCCAAGGAATTACCCATCAACCAAAAACCATCAAAGATGTTCAATCATTCCTTCAACCTACTGGCTACTACCAACGATTCATTGAGAATTTCTCTAAGATTGTAAAACCATTCGTTGAGATGACAAAGAAAGATGCTCCATTTCCATGGACCAAAAAATGTGAAAAAGCATTCCAGCAACTAAAGGAGAAACTTGTAGAAACTCCAATCCTACAATCACTCGACTAGTCTAGAACATTTCATGTTATGACAGATGCATTAAAGTATGCCTTTGAATTTGTTCTTATGTAGATAGATGACAAGAAACATCCATATTACATCCACTATGTTAGTTGAAGCATTGTGGGTGCACAACTAAACTACACCTATAGAGAAAGAACTGATGATAGTGGTGTTTGCTCTAGAGAAGTTTAGGCACTATGTGCTTTGATACAAAGTGTTTGTGCACACATATCACAGTGCCATCCACTTCTTGATGAACAACCCGATAGTGAGCCCCCATGTCATATGATGGCTAGTGATCTTACAAGAATTTGATCTTACAATGATATATAGAAAGGGAACTAAGAATGTGATCTCCAATCACTTATCTTGATTAAGATGGGATAACAAATAGGATTAAAGCCCACTATTTGATCTATTTCTTAATGAACTCCTCTTTGTTGGGGCTATAATTGAACAATTGCCCACTAAACCCAAATGGTATGATGGCATTCTCACCTATCTTCTCACCCAGGAGATGCCATAAGGGTTGGACCACTAGAAGAAACAACAGTTTCTTCACTAGGTAAAATGCTTCATGGAGATCAATAGACACCTCTAGATGGTGTGCACCGATGGCCTTATTCATCAGTGTGTCCCTGATGCTAATTAGCTACACATTCTCCAAGATAATCATGAAGGTCCTTATGGGGGGCCACTATGCTGGGAGATACACAGCCATTAAAATCCTAATGGTAGGGTATTATTGGCAAACAATCTTCAAGGATGCTCACCAACATGTCCATTCTTGTAAACGCTACCAACAAGATGATGGAATGACTACTTGAATGGAGGGATCTCAAGAGTGGATCCAACCATTGGAACCCTTTAACATATGGGAAATTGATTTCATGGGTTCCATTCTGCCCATGTTAAATGGAAAGGCATACATCATAGTCACTATTGACTATTGTACGAAATGGGCAGAAGTAGAAGCCATCACTAATTGTACATCTTCTATTGTTGTTTATTTTGTATAAAAAAACATTGTAAATAGGTTTGGTGTACCACATGCATTAATTTCTAATAATGGAACTCAATTTATAGGCACTATCTTTTGAAAACTCATGCAATTCTTGAGGGTTGAACATAAACTCATAACACCCTAGCACCCCCGAGCCAATGGTTAAGCTAAGGTCACCAATAGGAAAATCACAAGGATTCTAACAAGAACTATTAGCAAATATAGGAAAGAATGGAGCATGAAACTCAACAATGCACTTTGGGCCTACTACTTAACATGGAAACTTCCTATAGGCTATTCTCCTTATGAGCTAGTGTATAGGAAATTACCAACACTTCCTATTCAATCTGAGCTTCATACGCTTTCAATAGCTTGTTACCTCAACCTTGACTTAAGTCTAGCACAAAAAGAAAGATTAATGAATCTCAAATTTCTAGATGAAAATTGATTGGTGGCCCTATCATCTAACAAGTTGCACAAGGCATTCAACAAAAAGTATCATGACCTTATAATTAGGAAAGTCTAACTTTAGCCAGGAGATACATTTCTCTACTGGAATCCCACACATGCACATCAACAAACTAAGTTCTAGACATTGTAGGAAGGACCTTATATAATTTACAAAACTTTTCTTTCTAGGACCGTGATAATCTACAAACTTGAGAGCCTAGACAAGAAATATCTAGTCAACATACAACAAGTCAAACCTTTCCACGAGCATAAGCCAACTAATACAATAAATGCCTCATCGGATGGACAACCATGCTTAACATTTCAAGTATCTTCCTTTTAACATAGTCATGAGAGAGATAGCCATCCATGCTAACTATATAAATGGCTCCTCAATTTTTCACCCTTTTTGTTTTATGCATTTTTATTTTACAACTTGTTACTTTTACAACGTTTTGTTTTACATATTCTTTATCTTACAAATTTTTGTTTTACATTATTAATTTTTCAAAAGTTTTTGTTTTACAACATTGTTAGTATATTTTATTTTTCTTCAATATTTTACACTTTCTTATATATTTCCCTTTATTTTGGATGCAATTTCTTATTATTTTTTAATAATAACATGTTGTGTTGCCAACTAGGTATAGTGTGTTTGATTGATGTTGGTATGTACTATTTAGTTATTTGATTGTTGGTGTCTACATTCATGCTTTGAATTTTGTTATGGATAATTAGGACATGGTTTCTTTTCATGAAACAAACAGTGAGTCCACAATATCCATTCATCCACAAACTCTATGGTTTTCCTTGTTCTAGAAATGTGTATTCCCTTTTTCATTAATAAAAATCTAATGAATTTGTAACTTTTGTAGTCTTCATATTTGGAAAGGATTCAAAGGTTTGAACAAGGTATGAATTCAAGGGGATTTGGTATTCTTTGTGCCTTTCTACTTACCTAGGTGCATGTGTGTTTTCATGGATTTCTTACCCTTCCATGTTGACCAATAAAAGGAAGTTGAATAAGTCTTTGCATGGTGTGGTTCCTATCATCATCATAAAAAAATTATGGGAATTTAAAGCACATCCCTTAGATAAAATAAATGGGCTACAAGCACTAGTTATAGGACTATAAAGACATGTTACCCATGCCTGAAGGTCCCCTCTAACTAAGGCCCTTCCTCACTTCCTACTTCTCTTTTCTTCTCTAATAAGGAGTGGTGGTTATGTTTAAGCACTCTTATGTTTCAGGGGGGTGGACTAGTCTTAGAATGGCAATGCGATGTCACTGAACATGGTCGATTTTGATCTAGACAAAGGATGGATCTTATCAAGTCATTTAACCATAAAATTCATAAGGGACTTTGAAACACCACTAATTTTGGCCTAGCACTTTTAGACAAGAATCAAGCTAAGTCATGCTGCTGCCCAACATGAGTACAATGTGACCAAACTTGGAGGCCTCCAATGATTCAACAAGCAAGGTCCCCCCCGGGGCTCACAAGTGACTGCACCAACTTCCAGCATCCAGAATCAAAAGTTTTAGGTTCAAAATGTTTGGTTTTGGCTAAGCACACTTTGGTTACTTTTTCAGACGCTGCACAACATAAGGATCAGCGTCACCAACTTTTGGAGCCCCAAAATTGAGTCAAAATAGGCCGAAATCGAGCACAAGGACCCCCCATGACTTTCACCAAGGTCCCCGATAGCTCCTAGCCTCCAAAAAATCAAGATTTGTGCCTGAAATGTGCCATTTTGGCTTGGTGATGCTGGGGTTACTTTTTCAGACGCTGCACAGCGTAAGGATCAACGTCACCAATTTTTAGAGCCCTAAAACTGAGCCAAAATGACTTGATTTTAAGGTTGTAAGTTATCCTCAAGGTCCACTATTGATAACTATGGGTCTCAACCTTTAAAAATTCTAAATTTCAGCCCAAAATTGCAAGTTTTGGAGGTCACATGCCAGGTCACATTGCAGGTCACGTTGGGTGCTAGACAAGCAAGGCGAAGTTAATCCTCCTTGATTTTCTTTGTAAATTTTTATCATTTGAGGTCTTGTCTAAATTATTTGTATTTTCATGGGCTTGAATGACCCATAAATTGTAAAATACATTAAATTTGATCAAAGAAGGCAAATATCCAACACACATCCAACTTGTGCACAACTATCCAACACAAATACATTGAATCTGGTCAAAGAAGGCAAATTGCCAACACACATCCAACTCGTGCCAACTATTCATGGGACACATGTTACTAGATCTATTTTTCTCTCATCTCCAAACTGTTGATTCCATTCTTGAAAATCCTAGCCAAACCCTAGCCCAAACCTATAAATACCTTATCAATTCACACAAACTAGAGGGGCAGCAAGAGGCAAGGACAAGAAGAAGAAGAAGATTGGAAGAGGCAAAGATTGGAGAGATTGGCAATTCTAAAGGAGGAAAGAATTTGCAATCAGTGGGCACTCGGCACATCTGATTGTTGGCTTCCAATTTTTTCTCACGTTCATCCCATTTCATCGTCGCATCATCGTGTCATATCATTTCGGGGCTAGGCATTTGACTTGCCATCCACACTTGTGCAACTACGCTTTGACCGGTGCATATTCCTATTTGAACAATACAATACAGTTTCATTATTGCCTCCCATTTACATTGTTTAGTTCTATTTATGCTTTATAAATATAGCTTTATTTATGATTTATTTATAATTTAGTACCCTTTGTTTACATTTCGTATCGCCATTTGCATTCCATTTACATACTGTTTACAATAACCCTAGTGCTAGCCATAGCTTACACTCAGGGAAGTCCTTGGTTGATTTGTGTGCAGACCATCCAAGGCACTCTGCCTTCATTTACTTTTCCAGCTTGCCCTCGGGCGAAGGCAGGGTCAGCTGTGGCTGCTCGATAATCTCTCAGTGTTTGTTTCCCTTCCAGCCTTACACCGATGATTTAGGACAATACAGACTTCATGTGACCTCAATCAGGAACTCCATTCCACTCACTCTCTCTCTCTCTCTCTCTCTCTCTCTCTCTCTCTCTCTCTCTCTCTCTCTCTCTCTCTCTCTCTCTCTCTCTCTCTCTCTCTCTCTCTCTCTCTCTCTCTCTCTCTCTCTCTCTCTCTCTCTCTCTCTCTCTCTCTCTCTCTCTCTCTCTCTCTCTCTCTCTCTCTCTCTCTCTCTCTCTCTCTCTCTCTCTCTCTCTCTCTCTCTCTCTCTCTCTCTCTCTCTCTCTCTCTCTCTCTCTCTCTCTCTCTCTCTCTCTCTCTCTCTCTCTCTCTCTCTCTCTCTCTCTCTCTCTCTCTCTCTCTCTCTCTCTCTCTCTCTCTCTCTCTCTCTCTCTCTCTCTCTCTCTCTCTCTCTCTCTCTCTCTCTCTCTCTCTCTCTCTCTCTCTCTCTCTCTCTCTCTCTCTCTCTCTCTCTCTCTCTCTCTCTCTCTCTCTCTCTCTCTCTCTCTCTCTCTCTCTCCCTCTCTCTCTCTCTATTCCACCCATGCTTTTCCATGTTTCACCTCACTACCAATTTCATGTTCTTATTAAATGTCCTAGTTTGATGTGTCGAAATTCCTGGGTAGTTTCTTTCAGGTTTTTATACTTAACCTTCTATAACCATTAATCATGCATGGATTCCATGGGCTCCTTAGGTTGAAGTTATGCAAGGGTAATAAAAGGCTTGTGCCAGCTTTGGGGAGGACCCACTTGCATATCTTTTGGTTGTATTGGTTAAGTTCCTTATCCTTAAAGATTTTCATAATCAAATCATTTTGCATTTCCCATCAATGACATCCATTTGTGCACATCTTCACAATGTTTTTTTAGTGAAACTTCCTTTTTATTGTTGTGAATTCTTAAACCCTCTTCAAGAATTTCATCACATTTGGACTTTTCCAAATTTTTTCTATTTCACTTATCCATTTTACCCTACTTGTCAATATTTCCAAATATATCCACCATAATCACAACCTAGCTAAGTGTAACTACCAACGAGACAAGGTACTTCAAAGTTGATGAGTGGCGAGGTACCCCTACACTCAACCATACGAATACGAGCGTGTACGCGCGATACGGTCAAACTCCACAGACTAAATGCCTTAACACCACAAGAAACACTTGGGGTTAATCGTTCGTTGTCTTCCCAGGCTTGCTTGTAAGTGTCACGGTGTATGGTTAAGCAAGTCTAAGGTATGTGATTTTTTTGGTATTTTCATGGTTTATCTTCTAAGCTATGAGAGAAAGGGTTGAGAAAACTAAACTAACTCTAACTAATGTCCTAGTCTAAATTAACTAGTGTCAGCATCCGTTCCCACTTACCGGACACACCCTGAACTATGCAATTGTGGCTTACCAAAATCTAATCGTTACTGGGATCACCACACGCAACGCAAGTGCTCGAAGTGGTCGTACTGAGGCACCTATTTAGCCTACGTGTGATAAGCAGCCGATTCCTTAGCCAGCCGTACACACCCGTAGGTGCTCGTAACTAAGTCGTACTTATCACACG